>MU127416.1:1382136-1658524 GCA_014904945.1 Gyrodon lividus | reverse complement strand
CAGGTGAGCCAGTTGTGTCCTAGAACAAGGGAGCAAGATGAATCTAACAGAGTCACATAAAATGTATTGGAGGTGACAAAGCCGGAAGGGAAATGAATGGAAAGGTCAACAGCATGGGTAATCGTAGAATTGGAAGTACCATCAAAAAGTTTCAATGAAATAGGAGGAATGGAATATGTCGGAAAATGATGCTTGTCAATGAAAGTAGTATCAATGAAGCAATCAGTAGAACCACAATCTAACAAAGCAAGAAAAGCGGAAATTTCGGAAAAGTCGGGAAAAGAAACAAGAGGCATAAGGACCTTGGGATCATAAAGAGCAGATGCATTGAGACAGGTCTCCATAAGTGCACGGTGGGATTCAATGCAGCCTCCTTCCCGTGCGGAGTCCAGAAGGCTACGCCCTAATTTTTTGCCTCAGGAGTAGAGGCCTCCGGTTTGGCTTCCAGAGTGGGGGAGGTCTTCGCTGTGCAGGAAGTGGACTTCTGGCAATCCTTAGCTACATGTCCAGTGGCTCCACAGAACATGCACAGCTTGAGGGCAAAGCAGTGTTTGCATTCCTCGGAGGTGAGGCGTCCGTCCTTCCTGAGTTCGCTGGAGAGGTCGGATGTGGGTTTCAGGGTAGGCGCGGAAGACTTTGCCAATGAGGACGCAGAAGTGTTGGACAGAGTGGCAGGTTTTGGAGATGAGGTGGTGGGAGTACTTTTGGAGGTGGAGGACTGGTTTCTGGAGGGTTGGATTTGGCGAGCGACTTCGGACTTGTGTTCCCAATATCTCCCGTTGATAGTCTGGGATAGTGTCCGGAGTTCTCCTAGGGAACGCGGTTTCCTGATGCAGGAAAGCTTGTCTTTGATGTGATCCAGAAGTCCACTGTAGAAGTAATGTCAGAGGGCTCCCTCACCATAACCCTGGACCTGGGAGGCTAGGTGATTAAATTCCACCACGTATTTGTTGATATGCTGGGAGTCTTTCATGGATAGGTGGTCAAGTTGGTGTTCAGCATCACTGACAGGGTCATGGGGGCCAAAGTTGGTCTGGAGCTTGAGGACAAATTCCCAATAATTGTCCATCCAGTCCGGATTGTCCATCTGGAGGAGGTCGGGCTCAAACCATTTGAGGGCCATACCTTTTAGGTAAGACTGGGCGAGGGTGACTTTCGCGCGGTCAGTCTGGAATGCGTGGGGATGGTCCTGGAAGTTCAGCTCACATTGGACCAGGAAGGCCCGCAGCTTGCGAGGGTCAGTCCCGTCAAAGGTGTCGGGTTCCCACACCTTCGTGCATGGAGATGAGGAGTTTTCGAATTTGCGGTCGCGGCGCAATAACTCAGCAAGGCCGCAAACTGTGTTGGCAAGTGCCATGATAGGGTTAGGCGGGATTGCATTGTTGGGGTTGTCATCGAAGGGGTTGTCGCCGCCACCGTTCCCGTCATCAGAGGGGTCCGGGGCGCCCCCGGAGGGGTGACGACCTGCAGGAGTAGGGGTAGTGATGATTTGAGATGCAGGTCTTGTCTGAGAGGCAGAGATTGATGTATGACAAGCAGAAAAGCTTCAGAATTGTTTGGCAACATCGGGGCCTCAACGCGAGGTCATCAGGGAGTGCAGGGTGTCTTCTCGGGCTGCCTCCAACTGAGCTGCATTGATGCTTTGCATACTGCGTGTTTGGGCACAAGTCTGGATAGTTCTAGACATGTGGTAAAGATGTGATGTTAGCGAACTTGTAGAGGTTTGAGTTAGAATATACTGTCAAGTCTGGGTTCAATCCCGGAATTCCCGGATAGTCCATAGCATGCGGAAGGGCGGAGATTGGCGGAACCTGAGGGGGGTTGGAGGTGTAAGGAACTTCAGCTTCAGCTTATGTGCTGCACCCCTGTACAAGTTCTGTTCCTTGATTTTGGAGCAGAGGGTCAGAGATCAATCCTAAGGTCAACTTAAGGACTGAGGAGGTTCAGAGTGAAGCAGATCAGAAAAGAATGGGATTTAGTTGATATTTGAACTAAGGAAATATCAGAGTGTACAAGTGGGTTTATATACTGAAGAGTCCAGAAGATATAAAGATGTCTAAAGTATGTTGGACGAATCGGAGTTTCAGGTTTCTGGAAGAAGGTAAGGAATGAATCGGAATGGCGTCAGAATGGTGGAATAATGACTGAAGGCAATGGCGCAATAATTGCGGAGCAAGGGGGAAGGGAATTATTGATAGGAACTGTAGATGTCAAGAAGTGTCAAAGGAAAGTGACATATGTCAAGAGATAGCCAAGATAGGAATACGAAAGTCCGGAATGGGAATGCAGAAAGTCTGGGACGGGAATGTGGAAGTCTGGGACAGAAAATATGGGGTTCGGAATGTCTGATGAAAGAGAAATCTTCTAAGGTAAAGTCTGAGGCTCAGGATTTGGGATTTGATCATAGGGGGTCAGAATTGGGCCGGATGGGTTAGGGATGTTTTGGGATGTGACATCATCAAGGCAAAGTACTTCCACTCCACTTGCCCTTCCAAGAAACTCTTGGAAAAGAACCTTGGCCCTTATCCCATCATTGCTCAAGTAAAACCCCTATCCTTCACCCTCTGACTTCCAGACTCCATGCATGCTGTCCACCCCATCTTCTATGTCTCCCAGTTGGAACCCACAACTCCAAATGTAATCCCGAACCAGGCCCAACGCCCACCTCCCCCAGTTGAAGTTGATGGAGAACCCGAATATAAGATCTCCAAAATCCTGAACTCCAAGATCCTGGATCCTTGCAACCAAACTTGCTCATGCATCAGAACTCATCTTGGACTTCCACTCCACATATCCCGCAAAGTCTGGACCCCTTAATTCCCTCGGATGATGGTGGAAACACGTTGTACAATTCATCAAACAAAAACCACTACTCCACCATCTTTGAGCTTGAGCTCGCCGAGCTGGCACTGCTTTTCAATGCTAATGGCTATTGACCTGTTCTTGAACTGTTCACAAAGTGCTTCGAAGTATTCAATGCCCATGGTTTTTGAATGAAGGTGAATGAAAAGAGTGTTAGGGATGGATGAACCAATGTAATGTTTGACCATGCAATCCTTCTTGTCCCAGCTTTCAAAGGCTCTCTCCTAGTCTGCGACTTCTAACTCTTCAGCTATTGTGGTTGGTATCCATGCAGGCAAGTGCTGCTCAGCTGGGTGTGTCAGCATCAGCACCATACCATTTAGGTATCCTTTCAACCGCTTCATGCCCAAGGCATGTTCCAGCTTGACCTTCCAAGTTGACCAGTTCTTGCCAGTGGTGTCTAGCTTGGGGATTTTTAAATCATCCCGGGCTGTTGTAGAGGACATCTTCAGAGCGAGTGAGACTGTGTTGAGACTACGATAAATTTTGCTTCAGCTACAGAGTAGTGGGGCTCATAACCTGTAGGAAGTAGTATGCTCAGTGGACTGTATAGCAGCCAACTAAGGATAGATTCACCTGTAGGAAGTAGTATGCTACAGGTATATGTCAGTATATGATATAGAGAATATATGTAGAGTGTCTCACCTCAGTGGACTGCATAGCAGCCAACTGAGGTGCAATGACATTAGCCAAGTATGTAAGCGAGTGTAATAGGCAAGAAACAAACAATGTCTATAATTCAATAGATAGTGATTGGAGATCAAGAAGTATTATTGTAACTCAGACTGAGTGTCTGACTCTTATACTACATGGCATAATGTCAAGTCTGGGTTCAATCCTGGAATTCTCGAAAGATCCCAAGGGCAGGGAAAGGCGTAAGGGGTCGTGAATCCATGAGGGGGGTCAGAGGGGTAAGGGACTTTGGCTTCAGCTTATGTGCTGCACCCCTGTATGAGTCCTGTCCCTTAATTTCGAGACAGAGGTTCAGAAGATAATCCTAAGTTCAACTTAAGGACTGAGAGGGGTTTCAGAGTGAAGCAAAGACTTTGAAGGATAGAACAGGATTTAGTTGATATTTGAACTAAGGAAATATCACAGAGTACAAGCAGGTTTATATACTGAAGAGTCCAGAAGATATAAAACTGTTAAAGTGTCGGATGAGTCGGGGTTTTGGGTTTCTGGAGTATAGTAAGGGGATGAATCGGAATGGCGTCAGAATGATGGAATGATAACATGCAATAATTGTGAAGCAGGGGGAAGGGAATTATTGATAGGAACTATAAGTGTCAAGGGATGTCAAAGGAAAGGAACATATGTCAAGAGATAGCCGAGATAGGAGTACAAAAGTCTGGAACAGGAATACAAAATTCCAGGACAGGGAATACGGGATTTGGGGTTTGGGATGTCAGGATATGGGGTCGGGGTAAAAATCCTTTGAGGTAAAGTCTGGGGTTTGGGATTTGATCATAAGGGGTCGGAAACATGTTGTATGGGTGTCAAATCTGGGTTCAATCCCGGAATTCCCAGATAAGTCCGGAGCACGTGGAATGGCAGATGTCGGTTGGGAATCCCTGAGGGGGGTCAGAGGGGCAAGGAACTTTGGCTTCAGCTTATGTGCTGTGCCCCTGTATGAGTTCTGTTCCTTAATTTCAGGGTAGAGGCTCGGAAGACAATCCTAAGGTCAACTTAAGAACTGAAGTGGGTTTCAGAGTGAAGTGGAGATTTTGCAGGATAGAACGGGATTTAGTTGATATTTGAACCAAGGAAATATCAGAGGGTACAAGCGGGTTTATATACTGAAGAGTCCGGGAGATATAAAGGTGTTAAAGTATGTCAGACAAATCAGAGTTTCGAGTTTCTGGAAGAAAGTAAGGAATGAATTAGAATGGTGCAATAATTGTGAAGCAGGGGGAAAGGGAATTATTGATAGGAACTGCAGATGTCAAGAAATGTCAAAGGAAAGAGACATATGTCAAGAGATAGCCGAGATAGGAATATGAAAGTCCAGGACAGGAATGTGAAAGTCTGGGATGGGAAATACGGGGTTCAAAATGTCCAATGAAGGAGAAATCTTCTAAGGTAAAGTCCGAGGCTCGGGATTCGGGATTTGATCATAGGCGGCCGGAATTGGGCCGGATGGGTTAGGAAAGTTTCGGGATGTGACATGTAATAACCCTACGTTCAACAAACCACCCCTAAGAAATCTCAGCCCATGGCAATTTCATTGATTACAGGGATATGTCCAGTTTGGCAAACATGTTCAAAGATGTGCCAAGTCTCCTTGTGAAGGTATCACATGTCTGTTGCGCTGGCCAGGCTGCAATAAAGTGCTTGGATTTGGGGGGCAATAGGGATAGTGATGAACTTTTGAGCTGCTGTTTTGGTGCATCCACACGTCCTTTGAAGTAACTGTTCCCTTCAGCACAAGGACCCACACAAGGAACAGGCCTCCAGTGCTCCAAAGGGACCAGTGAACATAATGCAAGAATTAGGGTGCATGTCATGTTCAATGGCCTCTACCCCTATGCTATGTAGGTTGCAATGAGCTTCTCAATTCAATGGAAGCTTTGGATATTGTCAGCCCCTGGAGCAGCTGCAAAATTGTGTTTGGTTAAGTCGCACACATCAGGGAAATGGTGAAGACAAGGGATAGCCATATATAGGAATACCCTACAATTGACATCAGAATGATACACACCTAGCTCATGTCAGATAATCCAGGACTGGGATGAGAGCATAGATCAAAACCTATCAGTCATATTGTACAGTTAATATAAATCTATACAATTGGTGTAGGTCAATATCTGCAGTGTCATAAGCAGCACTATCTTCTTTACCAGGGAATATCTTTTGTTCTGTATTTTTTTTATAAAAGAAATTATTATGGATCATTTAACATCACTCATATTTATCCTGGTGTAAAACATAAGATAATTTTTATTTTGCAAAGAGTATCATAGAGTATCATAGACTACTGTCACATCCCGAAAGTTCCTTAACCCATCCGGCCCAATTCCGAACCCTATGATCAAATCCCGAATCCCGGGCCTTGGACTTTACCTTAGACAATTTCTCTTTCATCAGACATTCCAAACCCCGTACTTCCCATCCCGGACTTTCGCATTCCCATCCCGGACTTTCCGCATTCCCGTCCTGGACTTTCGTATTCATATCTCGGTTATCTCTTGACAATTATTGCGCCATTGCCTTCAGTCATTATTCTCCCATTCTGACGCCATTCCGACTCATTCCTTATTTTCTTCCGGAAACCTGAAACTCCGAGTCGTTCAACATACTTTAACATCTTTATATCTTCCGGACTCTTCAGTATATAAACCCGCGTGTACTCTCTGATATTTTGTTAGTTCAAATATCAACTAAATCTGTCAAATCCGGGTTCTTTCCCAGAATTCCCGGAATGTCCGGAGGTGCGGAGGAGGCGGGGTTTTGCGGGAATTCCTGAAAGGGGTCAGAGGGGTAAGGAACTGCGGCTTCAGCTTATGTGCTGCGCCCCTGTACAAGTTCGGTTCCTTAATTTAAGAGTGGAGGGTCGGAGGCTGGTCCTAAGGTCAACTTAAGGACTTAGAGAATCGGAAGGGGGGGGATCAGGAAGGAACAGGATTTAGTTGATATTTGAACTAAGGAAATATCAGAGAGTACATGTGGGTTTATATACTGAAGAGTCCGGAAGATATAAAGATGTTAAAGTACTATCGGGCAAATCGGAGTTTTGGGTTTCCGGAGGAAAGGAAGGAATGAATCGGAATGGCGTCAGAATGGTAGAATGATGACTGAAGGCAAATGGCGCAATAATTGCGAAGCAAGGGGGGAAGGGAATTATCAATAGGAACTGTCAATGTCAAGAAGTGTCAAAGGAGAGTGACATATGTCAAGCGATAACCGAGATAGGGATACAAAAGTCTGGGATGGGAATACAAAAGTCCGGGATGGGAATGCGGGAAGTCCAGGACAGGAAGTACGGGGTTTGGAATGTCCGATGAAAGAGAAATTGTCTAAGGTAAAGTATGAGGACCGGGGTTTGGAATCAGGCCGGATTGGTTAGGGAAGTTTTGGGATGTGACAAAATCCCGTTCTTTCCTGATCCCCTCTGAACTTCCTCTGTCCTTAAGTTGATCTTAGGATTGATCTCAGACCCTCCACTCCAAAATCAAGGAACAGAGCTCATACAGGAGTGCAGCACATAAGCTGAAGCCGAAGTTCCTTACCACTCCGACCCCCCTCAGGAATTCCCACCAAACCCTGCTTTCTCCGCACTCCGGACAATCCAGGAATTCCGGGAACAAACCCGGACTTAACAGTATATTCGAACCAACCTCTACAAGTTTGCTAACATCATATCTTTATCCACATGTCTAGAACTATCCAGACTCGTGCCCAAACATGCAGTATGTAAAGCATCGACGCAGCTCAGTCGGAGGCAGCCCGAGAAGATTCCCTGCGCTCCCTGATGACCTCGCGTCGAGGCCCCAATGTCGCCGAACAATTCCGAAGCTTTTCTGCTTGTTGTACATCAACCTCCGCCTCTCAGACTAGACCTCCATCTCAAATCATCTTCACCCCTACTCCCGCAGGTCGTCACCCCTCTGGGGGCACCCCGGACCCCTCTGACAACAGGAACGGTGGTGGTGACGACCCTGACCCCTTGGATGATGACAACCCCTTTGATGACAACCCTGACAATGCAATCCTGCCTAACCCTATCATGGCGCTTGCAAACACAGTCCACGGCCTTGCTGAGTTATCACGCCGCGACCACGAATCTGAAAACTCCTCATCTCCACACACAAAGGTGCGGGAACCCGACACCTTCGATGGGACTGATTTGCGCAAGCTGTGGGCCTTCCTGGTCCAATGCAAGCTGAACTTCCAGGACCGTCCCCGTGCATTCTGGACTGACTGTGCGAAAGTCACCTTCACCCAGTCTTACCTAAAAGGTATGGCCCTTTAATGGTTCAAGCCCAACCTCCTCCAAATGGACAATCCGGACTGGACAGACAATTATCGGGAATTCATCCTCGAGCTCCAGACCAACTTCGGCCCCCATAACCCCGTCGGTGATGCCAAACACCAACTCAACCACCTATCCATGAAAGACTCCCAACACATCAACAAATACATGGTGGAATTCAATCGCCTAGCCTCCCAGGTCCGGGGTTACGGCAAGGGAGCCCTCTGACACCACTTCTACAATGGACTTCCGGATTGCATCAAAGACGAGCTTTCCCGCATTGGAAAACCGCGCTCCCTAGGAAAACTCCAGACTCTATCCCAGACTATCGATGGGAGATATTGGAAACACAAGTCTGAAGCCGCTCGCCAGATCCGACCCTCCGGAAACCAGTCCGCCACATCCAAAAGTACTCCCACCACCTCATCTCCAAAACCCGCGACTTCATCCAACACTTCTGCGTCCTTGTCGGCAAAGTCCTTCGCCCCTACCCCGAAGCCCGCATCCGACCTCTCCAGTAAACTCAGGAAAGACGGACGCCTCACCTCCGAGGAACGCAAGCACCGCTTTGACCTCAAGCTCTGCATGTTCTGCGGAGCCGCCAGACATGTAGCTAAGGACTGCCAGAAGTCCACTTCCCACACATCCAAAGCCCACGCAGCGACAACCTCCCCTGCTCCAGAAGCCAAACTGGAAGCCTCTTCCCCTGAGGCAAAAAATTAGGGCGCAGCCTTCCAGACTCCACACGGGAAGGAGGCTGCATTGAATCCCACTGTGCAATTATGGAGACCTGTCTCAATGCATCCGCTCTTTATGATCCCAAGGCCCTTATGCCTCTTGTTTCCCTTTCCGACTTTTCCGAAATTTCCGCTTTTCCCGCTTTGTTAGATTGTGGTTCTACTGATTGCTTCATTGATACTACTTTCATTGACAAGCACCATTTTCCAACATATTCCGTTCCTCCTATTTCTTTGAAACTTTTTGATGGTACTTCCAATTCTACAATTACCTGTGCTGTTGACCTTTCTGTTCATTTCCCTTCCGGCTTTGTCACCTCCAATACATTTTATGTTACTCTGTTGGATTCATCTTGTTCCCTTGTTCTAGGACACAACTGGCTCACCTGCTACAATCTGTTGATTGACTGGGTACTGGGCAGTATTACTTTCAGAACGCCAGCTCAAGACTTGCCAACGCCCCCGACGTCACCTCCGGAGATTCTGGTCCCTGGTCCCCTATCTCACTCCGACACTTCCAACAAGCCGCCTCGCGAAGCTCCTCGCATCTCATTTGTCAATGCTGCTGCCTTTGTGTGTGCGTGCAAACTCGATGGTTCCAAGCAGTTCAGCATTCACCTCCATCCCCAGGACTCCAAACTCCATTCCATATCCCAGAACTCCGGAATTTCCGAAACCCCTGAAGAAGTCGATCTGTCCTCTGTCCCTCCGAACTATCACAATTTCCCCGATGTCTTCAGTAAGCACAAGGCTGATACCCTTCTGCCCCACAGGGAATTCGATCTCAAGATTGACTTAGAGGAAGGTGCTTCTCCTCCTCTCAGGACCATTTACCCGGTTTCCACTACAGAACTTGAGTCCCTCTGGGAAGTCCTCTGGCATCTCCGGAAACACGGACTTTATGCCAAACCGGAGAAATGTGAGTGGCACTCAGACTCCGTCAAATACCTGGGCTACCGTCTCTCTCCCCAGGGATTGACTATGTCCCCGGAGAAAGTCCAGGCAGTCTGAGATTGGCCCAAACCCTGGAAAGTCAAGGACATTCAGTCCTTCCTTGGGTTTGCCAACTTCTACCATCGTTTCAACTTCAACTACTTCGATATTGTTGTTCCGCTCACCCGACTCACTCGGAAAAACGCCCCCTGGAACTTCGACGATTCCTGCCACTCCGCCTTCACCCAACTCAAAGATGCCTTCACCCAACTCAAAGACGCCTTCACCCAACTCAAAGACGCCTTCACCCAACTCAAAGACGCCTTCACCCAACTCAAAGACGCCTTCACCCAACTCAAAGACGCCTTCACCTGAGCCCCTATCCTTACTCACTGGATTCCAGACTGTCCTATCATGGTCGAAACCGACGCTTCGGAGTACACTATTGTGGGAATCCTCTCAATCTGGTGTCCAGATGAGGAATTCCACCCTGTCGTGTTCTACTCCCGCACCCTGACAGCCCCAGAACTCAACTACGACACTCATGATAAGGAGCTCCTCACTATCCACGAAGCTTTCCTGCATTGGCGTCACTATCTTGAAGGTTCTGGCACTCCTATTGACGTTGTTACCAACCACAAAAATCTGGAATATTTCTCCACCTCCAAAGTCCTGACCCACCGGCAAGCCCGCTGGTCAGAATTCCTATCCCAGTTCAACCTCGTCATCCACTTTCGCCCCAGATGCTTAGGAGCTAAACCCGACTCCCTCACTAGACACTGAGACGTCTACCCAAAAGAGGGGGATAAGGACTATGCTTGCGTCAATCCCCATAACCTCCATCTGGTGTTCACCCAGGAACAGCTCGCCTCGTCCCTACGAGCCACTATCCTACTCGCCCTGGTCCTCCGGGCCTCGTCCCTGCTTGACATTGAAGACATTCACAAGGACATCCTAGATTCCCTGTCCTCCGACCCTGTAGCTTCCCTCCATCTTTTGGACTCATTGGACTCCCTGTGGGCTGTCAACCCCGAAGGTTTCCTGACGCTCGACAATCGCATCTTTGTCCTGGAAGCTAAGGACCTCCGTCTTTGCATTCTCCGAAACAAGCATGACCACCCCCTATCCGGACATTTTGGGCACAACAGGACATTAGAGCTCGTCCGCTGGGAATACACTTGGCCAGGACTCCGCACCTTTGTCAAGAACTATGTCAGTTCCTGCACTTCCTGTGCCCGAGCTAAAACTCCTAGACACCACCCCTACAGAATGCTCAAGCAACTTCCAATCCCTGAAAAGCCCTGGAACTCCATTTCCATGGACTTCATCGAGCAACTTCTGTCTTCCAGTGGATATACCACAATCCTCATAGTCATCGACCGCCTTTCCAAGCAATCTATATTCATTCCCACTCATGACACTATCGACTCTCCGAGCCTCACGAAACTATTCCTACTCCATGTGTTTTCCAAGCACAGGGTTCCCTCCCATATCACCTCCGACCGGGGTTCTGAGTTTGTCTCCCATTTCTTCCATTCCGTCGGGAAAGCCCTCAACATCTGACTTCACTTCACTTTGGGATATCATCCAGAAGGCGATGGGCAAACGGAACGAGCAAACCAGACCCTCGAGCAGTATCTCTGAATCTACTGCAACTACCAACAGGACAATTGGTCGGAACTCCTACCCCTCGCAGAATTCACCTACAATAATGCCCCTAGCACTACCACAGGAGTATCCCTGTTCTTCGCTAACAAAGGCTACCACTCCAATGTCTCGGTCTACCCCGAAAGGGATCTGACCTCATCCTGCGCCCACAAATATGCAGTCGACCTACAGGAACTCCACGAATTCCTATGCACTGAAATGGCCTGCGCTCAGCAATGCTACCAAGGATCCGCGGACTTCCAATGACTCCCAGCACCGGACTTCCAGATTGGAGACCAAGCGTTCATCAAGGCAAAGTACTTCCGTTCCACTCGCCCTTCCAAGAAACTCTCAGAAAAGAACCTCAGCCCCTATCCCATCATCACCCAAGCCGGACCCCTGTCCTTCACCCTCCGACTCCTGGACTCCATGCGCGCTGTCCATCCTGTCTTCCATGTCTCCCAGTTAGAACCCGCAACTCCGAACACCATCCCGAATTGGGTCCAACCCCCACCTCCCCCAGTCAAAGTTGACGGAGAACCCAAATACGAAATCCTAGACTCCAAAATCAACCGTCGACACAGGAATTGCCAACTCCTGTACCTGGTAAAGTGGGCAGGTTATGAAGGGACTGATAAAGAAACTTCCTGGATCCTCGTGACTGAGCTCGCTCACGCATCGGAACTCATCTTGGACTTTTTCACTCCGCATATCCCGGAAAGTCCGGACCCCTTAATTCACTCGGATGAGGGCGGAAACACAATGTTTGATTTGTCAAAAACAAAACTACGCTAATTGTACATAAGCAGGCCAATGGGAGACACTACACTACCTCCCCATCTCCATCCTCCTCACCTCCCTCCTCACCCTCATCCTCCTCCTCATCCCCATCCTCCCCATCTGTCCCCTGACCTCCCTGATCACCCTCTCCATCATCCCGCTCCTTTCCCTTCCACTCCGGCACCCCCCAGCCTTCTCCGGAATTCCCGAACCGGGACCCCTGAGACACCAGGAAAGCCGCCAGGCCATCTGACAGTACCTGCCGGATCCCTGACAGCTGGGCCACGACAGCCCCCTGATAGGCCTCATTGGCCCACCTTTGGGCCTCGTAGGACTCCGAGAGGGCCCCAAGCGCATCTGCCAGGGCCCTGAGCACATCCCAGCACTCCTTGTCCTCCTCATCTTCTTCATCCTCCTCTCCCTCCCCTTTGCTCTCCTCCCAGGCCTCCGGACTCTTCTGCCTCCACCTCTTCTGGTCCTTTCCCCCACGCGGCGACGCCACTTCTGCAGCTGCCCACTTCCCCGCTCCGGCCTCCTGGCACAACGAGTGCACCTGCGAGCACCTCTCTCACGTCCACGACCTTCTGGTCTTTGGGCCCAGACATGGCACCCCCGCCCTCATGCAGGCCGCGCAAGGAGTATTGGCCCCGGGGAGCCAACCCCCGGGCCTCCCCGCACTCACCTGCGACGGCCCCACCTCGGACCCCTTCACAGACTCACTCACCCCGCGCCTCTGCGACTCCTGCGACCCCTGCCGCAATCGTTCAGCCATGACCCTTGTGACCTCCACCTCCGCTCTCCTCCTCCTCTTGGCCTCCTCTGCTTTCTTCTGTGCTTCCTCCTCGAGCTTCCGCCTCACCTCCTCATGCTTCTCCACCTCCCGCCAGGCCTTTTTCTCCCTGGCCTCCTGAATTCTCCAGGTGGACTCCCGCACGCGTTCTTCCTCCTCTTGTTGGAGACAGGCGATTTCATTGTTGGATTGCAAGTGAGTAGACATGATGGATGATGGGACTAAACAACAGGCAGTCAATGGTCACAAGGCACCTCAGATCAATCCCTGCTTTTCAAACTCCGCTATACTTCTATTTGCTATCACGGACTCCTATCCAGGCACCCAAGGGTTCGTGCCTAAGAGGGGGATACTGTCACATCCCGAAACTTCCCTAACCCATCTGGCCCAATTCTGAACCCCTATGATCAAATCCTGAATCCCAGCCCTCACACTTTACCTTAGACGAATTCTCTTTCATCAGACATTCCAAACCCCGTACTTCCCATCCCGGACTTTCTGCATTCCCATCCTGGACTTTCGTATTCCTATCTTGGTTATCTCTTGACATATGTCACTTTCCTTTGACACTTCTTGACATTTACAGTTCCTATCAATAATTCCCTTCCCCCTTGCTTCACAACTATTGCACCATTGCCTTCAGTCATTATTCTCCCATTCTGATGCCATTCCGATTCATTCCTTCCTTTCTTCTGGAAACCCGAAACTCCAATTTGTCTGACATACTTTAACATCTTTATATCTTCCAGACTCTTCAGTATATAAACCCACGTGTACTCTCTGATATTTCCTTAGTTCGAATATCAACTAAATCCTGTTCTTTCCTGATCCCCTCTGAACTTCCTCAGTCCTTAAGTTGATCTTAGGATTGATCTCTATCTCTGACCCTCTGCTCCAAAATCAAGGAACAGAACCCATACAGGGGCGCAGCACATAAGCTGAAGCCGAAGTTCCTTACCACTCCGACCCCCCTCAGGAATTCCCGCCAAACCCCACTTTCTCCGCACTCCGGACAATCCGGGAATTCCGGGAACAAACCCGGACTTAACAGATAGTGCAAATGATTTGATTGAGCAAACTCTACTAAGTCTAATGTACTTGTGTCTTTGGTAGCTGGTATCTCCTAGTGCATGGTGAGTTTGTGCATAGACAGGACTTGCAGAGGAGAATACATGTAAAGTGCAATGTACAATGCAGACCTGGGACGCAAAGTCTGCAATGTGCAACATGAAGTTGATCCAAAGCTGGAAGATACATGAAGGTTGTTTGTCTTATCACACTGGCGCATGTTTCGTCACATGATATATATTCAAAATCACAATTTCAATTTCACATCTATGGACGTTTCCGTGCATGGCAAGCTTTCACTGGGCGTTATCCTTGGATTATTCTTTTTTCTTTAATTTATATTATACAATTAAGGGTAGATTATTTAAAATTTTATAAAACTTAATGATAAATAATTTTCTATTAACTATTATTAGGGATGTCACGTTACTTCTTCGCCTGAGAACAGTATCTGATATCCTATCTTTATAATCACAGAAGTCCCCCAACCGATCGCCCTCTAACTTAATGTTAGTACTGAAATCTGCACACGTCCTGCGATATATCTCGCTTAAAGCTCCTCCCCACAGCACTCGTCCTCCCATATTCTTCTATCGGCATGACGGAGGGCACATCCACTCAGAAGATGATAGGGCGCAACAGGACATACCCCTCACTCATTCACTTCAGCGAGGCCTTCGTCATCTGCGCTGGATCTGTTCTACTCCGCAAGGATCTACGGGGGAAAGGCTGGCAAATATGCATTCTACATTCGCCGAAGGCAGAAGTATATGTATTACCCAAAGGACGGAAAGACTGCGGCGAGTCAATCGAAGATGCGGCTACCCGAGAAACCTTCGAAGAGACTGGGTACGAGTGCAAGCTACTCCCGTGCACGATGACCATTAGGGCGCCTCTGCCGCACGTCAATATGGTGGACACGCCACATGTCATGGAGAGTGTAACGGAGCCGTTTGCTGTTACCGTGAGAAGCCTCGGGGAAGAGAAGGGGACGAAGATCATTTGGTGGTACTTGACCATAGCGATGGATGAGGTTAAAAGGCAAGGGACGCAGACAGACACGGAGGACTTTCATTCGGAGTTTGTTGAGGCTGGGAAGGCTATCAAAAGGCTCACTTTCCAAGATGACAGAGAGATAGCCACCAAGGCACTGAAACTTGTACAAGACATGGATGAGGTGAAAAGACAAACTTTACCTGTGTGCCAGATGCGTAGCATTGGCGACAGGTGAAGCTTGAAAGCTTGAAGGTTGTAGGACAAATTGTAGGCTACTAGAGTCAAGTCACGTGGGTCGCCTTGCTCGTCAAGTGCGTCAAATGCACATCCCCAAAGACAACTTCCATCACCCCCAGTCACTACTTGCCATTAATAGTCAGAGCTGCGTTGGCGCCGGTCCAAACAACGAACTCGGAGTGTCTCCGAAAGTCTCGTTGATAACATTTGCATCAATCCCTTCTATGTGATGGCCTCTAATTCGTCCCTTCGCGATCTGTATAGCCCTCCGTCTACTCAATGGTCATTTGTTCCTCCGCCTTTATCGAATTCAAATGCTCCTGGATCATCTCTTTCTAATGTTTCGGGCACCTCATATCATTGGACAACCCGTCCTGCTCCGAACTCTATCTTTGACTTGTCTCCTTCCCTGAATGTCAGCGAGCCTTCCTCGGTCGATGTTCCCCTGCTCTTCCGCTCTCTCGTAGCATCGGCTTTACTGCAGTACAGCAGTACAGCAATGGCGATGCCTTTGGAAGTCGGCAAGTTACTTCTTCAAATTCAATGGGTCCCTAGAAATGCCCCCACGCAAGAACCCGAGGAGGAAGTGGAGGAGGTAGAAACGGTAGGGTGATATGATTGGTTACTATTAACCATCTGACGCGTCCTTTCAGCTTAGTGAAACGACGAACGAGGAAGAGTCTTATTTTGTTGACCCAAGTACCGGTCCGACCAAGTACCCAGCACCAAAACTCGTGGATGACAAGGGGTATGTGATCAGGACATCTGTCATGGAGGATGGGACGCGCCCAGAGTACATTATTCCAGTTGGTAGCGCGGACAGCTCATGGAGTATGGTGAAGCGGGTAGCTACTTTCCGCGGTGAAGGATGGTTGTCACTATGGAAAGGCAAGTATGATACAAAAACAATCAATGATCTCCACTGAGACTGCTCCCCCAGGTCTGTTGACATCGTGCATTCACGACGTGGTTTACACGAATGTACAACCACTCATCGACAGTGTCCTACATTCCTTGTTCGTCTCGTCCCAAGGTGGATTCTATAGACCACCATTGCTGCTACCGGTTGCATCACATGTCCTCGCTGGCTTCTTGTTATCACCGCTTGATCTCGTTCGCACGCGACTCATTGCTCAGTCGTCGATGCAGCGTTATAGAACATACACAGGGCCGATTAACGCTCTTTCCGACATCTTAGCTAACGAAGGTGGCCTGAAGGGTGTCTACCTTCACCCCCATCTCCTGATTCCGACCGTTCTCGAGACTGGGCTCCGCTCACTGATGCATGTCACGTTACCCGCCATGATTGCACCTCGTTTAGGCCTTGGACCACATGTTGCAGCCGATACACATCCCGTCGGATGGGCGTTCGCTGAGGTAATAACAGGCTGTGCTGGTCTGTTGGTTACTCTACCAATCGAGACAGTTCGCCGAAGGCTGCAAGTTCAAACACGTGGCACGGCGAAGCCGTTACGTACGTGTGTCGAGACGAGACCTGTGCCGTACAACGGTGTGGTAGATGCACTGTGGCACATCTTGACGGAAGAGAGATCAGATTTGCCGATTAGGCAGCCACGGAGGAAGACTGCAGCAGAGAAGGAGAGGCGCGACGGGGAACGAGATGCGGATGTGGAAGAGATGAAGGAGGGTGCAGAAAGCTGGCTGAGGCACACCGGCATTGGACAGCTGTATAGAGGACTTGGGATGCGCCTTGCGGCGAGCGTGGTCGTTTTCTTGTTGGCTACCGTTGGTGGTGGAGAGGATGTCGACGGCGGCTGGGCGGAGCTGTAATGCTGTTAATTCGCAAAGTGTTCTTGCTTCGTTTATGCAACCCCCTTCTCAGCGTCTCTTATAGCATCAAACACAGAATACCTCACACCGTGTAGGATATTGGTCTTTAAGGTAGTTATCCTTACGAGCAACATGGACCGCAATGTAGTCTCCAAATGCAGACCTTATATTGATGTGTATGAATGGAAAGTTCGGTTCCCTTGAGGCAAGCGAATAACGGTATCGAGTAGGGTCATCGGGTGCTTCTAGTGCGGTCCGTTTGGTGCCGGAAGGTGGCTGGACTGTTGACTGTATTTGGAAGGAGGCCGAACGAAGCTACCTTTATATAGCAGGTGTGACATCAGGGACCGGACCCCTATGGTAATATCTAAAGTCAGGACAATGACCCCCCCACTCTTCCACACTCGTCGCACTAACCATTCCAACTGTCCCAACTTTAGTCTAGTTTCATCCATAAGTACCAACTAACTTCCTATCCCCCTTCCTTTCCTTTGTTCCAACCTCCTCTCCGTTGCTCCCAATGGCGACCAACGCCCCTCAGGAGGAGGCTGTACAACACCCAAATCCGCAGGAACACGCACACGCACAACTCAACAACTTGTTCACCGACGACGCCTCAAAGGGCGCTACCGTCCACTCCTTCAATCCAGATACCTCACCCCAGGAAAAGGCCGCAGTTGCTAGCAAGGGCTTCGACAACCTTCAGCGTCCCTCTGCCGCAGACGGCGAAATAGCAGGAGGGAAAGGTCAGTAGTCTTATAATACACGACCATCCAAGCTCTCATTTCATTCAGAGGTGGCAATCGATACCGGAAGCGACGGTGTTGTGCCAACGATTACAGTAGAAGATGCCGACAAGGTAACAAAGGAAGAGCAAGAGCAAGACAAGAGTTCCACTCCCCCTCCCGAGGCCCCACCTACTTCCTCTGCACCTGGTGCTTTCCCATCTGGTCCTGCTCCCGCTATTCCGGACTGGTACAAAGTCGGTTGGCGTGCCGTCGCCAACATCGATGCCCCTCCCCTTGAAGAAGGAGAGGAAAAAGACAAGTCTATCCTTCAGCTCTACCTAAACGAGCAATTCTATGGTGACTGGTACCATAACGCTGCACTCATCGTATTCGTATGTACCCTGTTGCGTAGTGTTTAAAGCCTCTCATGCTACTCCACAGGCTGTGTTTGCATCGCACTTCGTAACGCGCTTCAGCCTCGGGTGGGGATGGCTACTTATTATTTTGGCGATCTGTAACACGTACTATGTCACCTCCATGTCTCGCGTACGACGTCGCGCACGTGATGACATCCAACGCGAGCTCATCAAGACCCGTTTGGCCTCCGAACACGAAAGCGCTGACTGGTTGAACAACTTCTTCGACCGGTTCTGGCTCATTTACGAACCCGTGTTGTCAGCTACAGTTGTGGCCTCCGTTGACCAGATTCTCAGCACCAGCACCCCCGCATTCTTGGATTCGCTACGCCTCACCACATTCACCCTTGGTACGAAAGCACCACGAATCGACAAAGTCAGGACGTTCCCGAACACGGAAGAGGACATCGTCATGATGGACTGGGGCATCTCATTTACTCCTAATGATATCTCTGATCTGACTCCTCGACAAGCGGCACAAAAAGTTAACCCCAAGATAGTACTGTCCGTCAGGGTCGGCAAAGGTTTGGCAACAGCCTCGATGCCCATCTTGATAGAAGACATCAGCTTCACTGGTCTTATGAGGGTCAGGATGAAGTTAATGTCTAATTTCCCTCATATCCAAATCGTGGACATCAGCTTTTTGGATAAGCCGGTTTTCGATTACGTCTTGAAGCCAGTTGGTGGAGATACATTCGGTTTCGACATTGCACACGTCAGTGCCCCTTGCCTGCTTTTGCTTGGGCGCTCACTCTATTGCAGATCCCAGGACTTTCCGAGTCTATCCGTGAAATGGTTCACGCAACGCTTGGTCCTATGATGTATGACCCCAACGTCTTCACGCTTAACTTGGAGCAGTTACTATCGGGTACCCCACTGGATGCAGCAATTGGAGTTGTTCAGGTCACGGTCGAGGCCGCTCGAGGTCTCAAAGCCAACAAAATAGGGGGAGGGTCACCAGATCCTTACGTCAGCATCAGCATCAACAATCGTCAGGAGTTTGCGAGGACTAAGTACAAACACAGCACGTGGGTGGTTTTTTCTCATGATCGTTAACTGTGCTGACTGCAAGTCAGATACAATCCGACATGGATGGAGACTAAATTCATTCTGGTCAATTCTCTTCAGGAGCAGTTGGTCCTCACCTTGCTTGATTACAACGAGCACCGAAAAGATACCCCCCTTGGTGCTGCTGCGTTTGAAATGAACAAGTTGCTAGAGGATGCCACTCAGGAGGGTATTGAGCTGCCGATTCTCAAAGACGGGAAAGACCGCGGACTGATCCGATTAAATGTCTCCTACTATCCTGTACTGAAGTCCCAGGTCGTCGATGGCAAGGAACAGTTGCCAAACACCAGTTCGTACAACAAGCCTCATTGTTCAAATACCTAACTCAACTCTTTGTTCAGACGTCGGTATTGTGCGCCTGACCCTTCATCAAGCCAAAGAGCTGGACGCTTCAAAGTCGCTCTCTGGAGATCTCAACCCCTTCGTGAAGGTGTACGTCGGTAGCAGCGGCTCCGCTATTCACAAATCGCAGATCATCAAACACACGAATAACCCCGTTTGGGAGTCTCCCACTGAATTTTTGTGCTCCGATAAACGGTCTTCTGTCATCACTATCAAAGTCATGGACGATCGCGACTTCTTGAAGGACCCTGTTGTTGGATGCATATCTATGCGCCTCGAGGATCTACTGACAGCGGAGACATCCGGGGGACGCGACTGGTGGCCCCTTAGTGGATGCAAGAGCGGTAAAATCAGGATAAGTACGCATTGGAAGCCCCTGAATATGGCAGGTGCCCTCAGCGGGGTCGATCAATACATTCCTCCCATCGGTGTCGTGAGGCTCTGGCTACAGAAGGCAACGGATGTCAAGTGAGTTATGTTTTGTCTTGTCAAGGAATCAGAATCAGGACTGAATTGTTTTGTAAGGAACGTGGAGGCCGCTCTCGGTGGCAAGGTTGGTCTATGACTGAGGATATGGATATGTTATTGGGAGCCTGACGTTGCGTTGTAGAGTGATCCTTATGTCCGAGTTCTGGTCAATAATGTCGTCCAGGGCAGAACAGAAGTCATTAATAACAGTAAGTACAAGGATCTCATGCATGCCTCGTGAATCACTCGTCGCTTTACAGACTTGAACCCGGTTTGGGACCAGATCATCTACATCCCTGGTAAGTACCGTTGGGAGACGAATCCGATTACGCAATACTCACGAAGTTTTGCAGTCCACTCACTCAGAGAGGTTTGCAATCCTATCACTTCTTCAGCTCACGCTGATTATTTTGTAGTCAATGTTTATGGAAGTCATGGACTATCAGAATTTGACCAAGGTAACTATCAATATCATGTCTTTTCTTAAACTGCCATGTAAACACTTATTCTCTAGGATCGATCTCTTGGCTCTGTTGAACTCCACGTCAGCGACCTCGCGCGCGAGTCTTCAGCAAATCCCCAGTTCCGCTTTGAGTCTACCACTAAGAAGGAAGCTGCTGACCCCATCAAACTAGATGGTAGCCATACGTACAAGGGTCAGCTTCACTATGTCGCTGAATTCGTGCCTACTTTGGCTCTCAAGCACGTCCATTTTGATGCGAGAGAGAACGAGATTCAGCAGGCTGCTGAAGGTGTGAGCGGCGTGAAGGGTGGTGACGATGGTTCCGATACTCGCAGCATCTCTTCTTCGTCTTCAGGGTTAACTAGAGTCGTCACGGAGATGCCGTCAAACGGGACGACCAACGGCGATGTCAATGCTGAGCCCGAAGTTCACGAGGGCGAGGCGAAAGAGGACTCTGGGTTGGAGCTTAGCAAGGAAGAGCTTTTGAAGCACCGTACGTGGACTTCTGTCGTCCCATGATTGATCTCATTATTTTTCCAGAGTCTGGAGTCATCATTTTCAACGTGGTGTCTGGGCGGTTACACAAGAAGGCTCGGTTAGAAGTCCTCCTGGACGATGGGTATTGGCCAGCTTTCAGCACGGATAAGGCTCGCAGTACGCATGCGCAATGGCAACACGTCGGGGAAGGCTTCATCAAGGAGCTGGACTTTGGTCGTATCTGGTTGCGGCTGAACGAGAGTGTGGAGGGTGACAAGGACGACGTCATCGCGGAGTGGAAAGGCGATGCAAAACACTTCTTGGAGGAAACAATTGTAAGTCATGTCATCGCAAATGTTATTTCGCGTTTCAATTGAGTTGGGTTTAGGACCGCCGCTCATCCTTTATGCTGACGGATGTGGACGACGAGAGCAAAACTTCAACTGTCGAGATTGAGGCGCGATATGTCCCTGCCCCTGTGCAGTTGGAGCCCAGAGAGAGCGTCAACAGTGAGTCTCATACTCATACTCGATGTGTTTTTCTTATAATGTTTTCAGACCAAGGCGTCCTCCGCATTGATCTGCTTGAAGGTAGAGATATTTTACCCGCTGACAGAGGAGGTATGGTGTTATGAGATCGAGGTTAGTGATTTGTGGATGACACTTATCTAGGCAAATCCGACCCCTACGCCGTGTTTACCCTCAACGGACAGAAGGTATACAAGTCGGAGACGAAGAAAAAGACGCTTCACCCAGATTGGTCAGAGAACTTTAGTATCAGTGTGGTAAGTCCACATCAATCTTGTATGGTCCAGTGTTCACGGCCCCCCAGCCCTCCCGCGTCAGTGCAGACTTCTTAGTGGAGGTGCTCGACTGGAACCAGCTTGAACAGGCAAAGAGCCTTGGCGTTGGAAGAATCAGACTTGACGATCTTGAACCTTTCCAAGGCACTGAGCGTGTCATCAACCTGTCATTAGAGAAACACGGTGACAAGGGACAAGTCCATCTGCGGATGTTATTCACGCCCGAGATCATCGCGAAGACACGCAAGAATACATCCACGTTCTCTGCAGCTGGTCGTGCAATGACACAGTTTGGTACATTGCCGATGGGGGCAGGCAAAGGTGTCATCCAAGGTGTAGGAGGTATCTTCAAGAAGAATTTCGGGCAGCACGATAAGTCGGCAGAAGGACTTGTTCCTCGCGCAAACCCCGCACCTGGTCAAGCTTCGCATCCTGTTGGCCAGACACTGGCTGCGGGAGGTGAAGCCGCTGCCTTCCCATCGACGGAAGCAGGTGCTCATGGAGTAGGCGGGCCTCCTTTGGACCCTGGTTCGTTGCGCGTCGTGGTCTTTAGTGCGAGAGATCTTTCTTCGGGCGATGTGAAACCATATGTGGTATTGCGTCTCGGCGACAAGGAGTACAAAACCAAACATGGCAACAAGACTTCGGCGCCAGAGTGGTGAGTGGTCTCCCATTGCCAGTGGTGCGAGTGCTCATCAATGAATAGGAACGAATCCTTTACTTTCGCTGCCAGTACGCATACTCCAAAGATATATGTGTGGGTCTACGATCACAAGACACTTGGCAAAGACAAGATGATTGGGGAAGGAGATGTTGAAGTTCGTGTTCCATCCTAGGGTCGTCGGTATTATTCGAGTCTGACATTGCCACATCAGATTTGGCGTCATGTTTCACCAGGTCAAAACACCGTTGCTGACGTATCGGTGGAGCTACGAGAAGGGGGCCACCTCAACCTACGACTTGAGTTCGACGCAGACACCAACTCCAATCATCGTGATCCTTCCATTACTTCCATCGAACGCCATCACCCCGCGTCGCCGTCCAGGTTCAGCATCAGGGGACGAAGACCCGGCGACGACAGTTGAACGTCGGTGTCATAACGCTCCCAGGTCATGGTCTTTTGTTCCCTGATTGGTGTACACAATACATCGTTAGCTGATGTTGATTCACGTGAACCGTAATTTCTTGCTTGGTATCTACCCCGATCTTATGCTTAGCTATATGCAATGCTTTTCTTGCAAATGACAGCTACACTTGGCCCGGGTTTCGGGAGAAACGCACGATATGCAAGTCTTCTCTTCCCACTCGCCGTCGTACTACAATCTGTAAAGGGTCGGCTTCAACTCGCCGCGGTAGTGCGTCAACTCACTTCACTGCTAAGATCAAAGTCGTTTTGCATTTTCTGGCGGATTTCTGGTATATTGTTCTGCGCTAGCGCAACGAGGTAAAATTTGCCGTGGTCCGATAACAAATCCTGTCCACACGCTGAGAGGTGAGAACAGCACTCACGAGGGTGCGACGCACCCCAACATCGTCCAGAAAGCGGTCTGTTACTTCCATTCCGTCAGCTCCTCCTGCCCAAGATCCGGCAATACCGGCAACATCCTGAGCACGAGATGCTTCGTCATGCTCAGTTGGAACGTATGGAGGATTGAACAATATGATATCGACGGAGTGTCGCAGACGAGTTAGCAGTGGTCTGGACAGATCACAAGTGACAGGATCCAGAGGGGTCTACTCGGCCTATAATATAAGTGAAGCTTCGTGAAACGTCAGGACTTCGAAGAAATCACCTTGTTTTGTTTCCCGGTGGCCAATGTGCATATTGAAGAACGCTTGTTGATGTCGGTGCAGAGGTAAACTGGGACAATGGTCAGTGATGAGTATCATGGCAAATCAAGGAAGACTCGCGAGCATTTGCTGGTCCCAAGATCGAGCCCAGAAAGGCTGATACGCAACCTGATCCCGAGCTACCTTGAGAACGTCAGCGCAGAGCAGCGACTGGAAAATGCTTGCCTTGCCCTATTTCAAGACATATGAGTGGTTTCTGGTTTTTGAGTTGCTCAGCATCTTTCTCGAGGCCATCTAGCAGTAAAAAGGTGTCCTCTGAGAGATATCAGCCTTCGACTAGGGATCAACGCAGTAGTGTATCTTTCCTGCTGGGTCATACACGTGTAGCTTGTCGTCGCTTGAGAGATGCGACAGATCTGGTGTTGGAATCATCCTGACGGTGGATGCTGAAGACTCTTGCCTTGCAGAAGATAAGATTAAAGATCACGTGGCCCGACGCGTCGCAATCGCGTGTCGGACGTGCCACACTTTCAAAACTCGACTTTAGAATTTAATTTCATTAGCATCTTCAACCAATCTATTCCCGGCATCATCACGATGGCTACTCGGTCGAAAGCATTTGCACCAGCGACCCGTGCTTCAACGCGAACTAAGACACCGCCCGTATCGCCTCCCAGCCCACCCCCTGCGATCAAGGCAACTAAGACAAAGGGATCGACACGATCCACTACGGCAGCGGGAACTTTGGGAACCAAAAAAACAGCTGCTCGAAAACCTTTAACAACCAGAGCCAATTCACCTGACGTGAAGCCAACCGTACCCAAGAAAGCGGTCGGCAAACCTCGAGTTGGAACAAGGGCGGCTCCTGCAGAACAAGAACCGATCATGGTATGTTCGGAGACTTCTTACTACCGTAACATCTGAATCGACTGGGACTAGGCATATCTCCGCATAAGACCTCATCTAAGTGACGATGAGGCAACTTCCATGCCCTACTTGGATCCATTGACAGACATTGCGGTGAGGATGACATATCCAAGCGGTGACAGTCGGGGAGTCTTAGGGCTGCATTATCATTATCGAGCATCAATGACCCCTCCTTCGTCAATATACAAATTTTCCCACGTCTTTCTTCCGTCTACCCAACAAGCCGACTTCTTTGCGAAAACTACACTCCCCCTTGTTCGGGACCTGCTCGACGGGCAGAATGGGCTTCTCTTCGCGTACGGTGTTACGAACTCAGGGAAGACCTATACCATTCAAGGTGACAATACACCAGGATCCGCAGGAATTCTTCCGAGGACTTTAGATGTGATATTCAATAGCGTTGAAGGTCTGCACAGCGATGGACGGGTGAGTGGTTGCAAGATAGTCCGAGCACTAACTCATGAAAACATTGAAAGTATCGACCGGTGCGGCTTTACGGAGTGGAGGACGCTGATCCCTCAGACCCAATCCCTCCCCCTATAGATGTTGGTGCTTCAAGTGAACCAGCCCTAGCTGAGGTGTTGACTGAGCACATGGAAACCTCCAATGATTCCGAGGTCGACACGGACTCAACGGCGATAAAACTCGACCGCAACTACGAGTACTCCATCTGGGTCTCATACGTGGAAGTATACAACGAGAAAGTCTACGACTTACTGGCTTCCGTGAATGATGAGCAAGACAAAGAAGAAACAGTGATTCCACGTAGCACGTCGAATCCCACAGGACATAGCGCACACCCAGTCTTGGTGACCAGGAAAGCACTCGCAGTGAAGCCGTCTCCTGCGTCTGATGCGGTGGATGACACTGGGGCAGGAAGTGCAGGGAAATATATATCCGGACTTAAACAGTTCCGTGTTACAAATGCTGTACAAGCAAAGGCTCTCGTTAAGCTCGGGCAATTGCACAGACGGGTGTTTGGAACTCTGGCCAATAGCCAGAGCAGTCGGAGTCACAGCATGATTACCATCAAAATCCTCAGGAACCATCGCAGTGACAGAGACGTAAGTCATGCACTTCTTGTCCGCGTTGCTCAAATCCACTGAGACCAAAATAGGACCCAAGTTCAGTGCAAATTTCACGACTAACACTTGTCGATCTTGCCGGTTCGGAGCGAACGAAGCATACTCAAACCACCGGAGACCGGCTCAAGGAGGCTGGTAACATAAATAAATCCCTCATGGTCCTTGGGCAGTGTATGGAGGTGAATAAATGTTACCTCTGAACGGAGCGTGTATTGACAGCGTACCTGAAGGTTATGCGGTCCAACCAAAGGCGTCTGGCCCAAAGCCTCGCTATCCCAGGCCGGAGTGATACCAGGGACGTGAAGAAGGCATTGGCCGTGGTACCCTTCAGGCACAGCAAGCTGACCGAAATCCTGATGGATTATTTCGCGGGCGATGGCAGGATCGTGCGTCTCATACTGTTCCAGGATCATTCCATCACTGAGCATATTTGTCCCTCCCAGGTTATGATCGTCAATATCAACCCATACGACACAGGGTTCGACGAAAACTCTCATGTTATGAAGTTTTCTGCATTAGCAAGAGAGGTGTCGACTGTAGTAAATAACGCCCCTTTGCCTCGCGTGCAAGCTAGCCCTACCAAACATAGTGCAGTCACTAAGCCAGCACCTGCAGAACCGCCACGCGGTGTCACGAGAAAGGTGACGATATCGAGCTTCGGACCAGGCAAGAAGCACAGCGAAGCACATCTCGAGGTGCTTGAAGGTAAGCAATATTGTGATTCTATGTGACGTCCGTATAATACCTGCTGTAGAGGACGAGGAGGTAGATGATGATGACCAAAACGAGGACAGCGATGACGAGCCTATTAATCCCTTAGTGGATGCTCTATTTGATGAGATCGAAGAGCTTCGCCTACGTGTATGTTCAGAAGCAATGGTGTTAGGGGCTACTTACTGACAGTCATGATTACAGCTCTACGAAGCGGAGATGCGCTGCGCCATCGTTGAGGCAGAAACTCGAGAGGAAGTCATGAGAGAGATGGAAGAGAGGATGCGTGCAGTTGAGAGAACCTGTGCGCAAAGGCTCATGAATGAGGTTCGCCGACATGATATTATCTCCTGGTTCACTACCATTTACATACCTGAACAGGTTGAGCGCAATGAGCGAAAAATGGACGCCAAGATCGACATGCTACACCAGGCTGGCTTGCTTGGAACTGCAAAAAATCCTGCAGTAGTATCAACCTCAGAGAGCGAGACCGAAGACTCAAAGGGGGGTATTAGCCAGGACGTGCGCAGGCGCGCATGATTTTTTGATACCCACGAACTAATACATGTATTAACCAGGACTTGGGCCACTTTGCTAATGAATCTGGAATGGACGCTGACCTGCCTTCCTCGCCTCTTCAAGGGAAAGGGAAATCTGCCGCAAATGCAGGACACATCACACGTCACGCTGCGCGGTCGGAGACAGACGGCTCAGTTCCGAGCGTGGCCGATGATGATACAGATGGTACAATCCCCGAGGTAGATGAAGACGAAGACGGGGATATGGCCGACCTATCGATCAGTGATAACGAATCAGACGATTATGTTCCTCCCCCTTCAGCAATTGAAAAGAAGGGCAAAAGCCAGAAGGCACTTCTACGAATAGCTCCGACTAAACCTGCCAAGCCGAGTACAGACAGAAGGTCCACGAAATCTGCTGTATCCAAACTTGAGCAGGATATAAACGGTCTGTCGATATCAGGAGATGTTGGGCCTGAAGTAGATGACTCTGTCATCATTCTACCGAACAGAAGAGTTCGACAGGCAACGGCAGAATTAGGAGGTGTCGAGTATGTCCCTGGCAAGGGAGAGGTAGACACCATGAAGAAAAAGAAGAGGTGAGCGGATGATGAGACTAGTCTTTCCGAACACATTCTCATTCACCGTTCAGGCAGCTGGGTAAGAAGACTGTTGTTACGGAAGAACAATTGGAAGAGGTGGTTGGGGCAATGGAGCAGAGAACACTCAGGAAAAAAAACATCAGGCGTATGGGAAGAATGAGCTAAGTGGCAAACCAGCCCCCGACTCCCTACGTAAGGAGTAGGCCAGGGAGGTTCTTCAACACCAGAATAGATCCGTTGGTTGGTTTAAGAGAGACTATTCAGTGCAACCATACAAGTGAAATCTACATCCAAGTTACAGTACGATTACCTTTGCCAATCTAATCATCAATTGCAAACCTTCAGTTGCGTTGATTAGATAATACGGTTATAAGTGTGAATGGGGGTCACGTGTACGTGAGGAACGCGTCTCATGTGTGTCACGTGGGATGTGTTATTGTCAACACTCCCGACCAACCGTTCGTCGAGCTTGGCTGCTCCTAAGACCAGCATCTCTGTTTCGGTTGTGTTAACTTGCTTGTTTGGCTTATTAGTACTTGGTTATGACAGTAAACCGCGGTTCCCCCACCAGGCGAAACTCGTTTGCCGCTGCAAACAAAAGCCAAGCCCATCCTGGTCGTAGACGGCGTGCTCATTCTATCGCGCCTGGTGATCGTTTGAGCCCTGCGTCGAAAACCCGTCGCTCTTTGGTACAGTTATGTCTTTGCATTATCATAACCCACTAATTCTCCTTAGGTTCCTAGAAAGAGCATCCTTAAAGCCGCCCTCAATGTTCACGATGACGGGGACGATGCTACACAGTCAATGGACATCACTCGCGATTATCGCGAGTTCAACGACAACGCTGCTCGAAAGTCGCTGGGCCGGCGTGTCAGCTTCGCCAACCATGCCCACGTGCGCCTATTTGAGGTACCGGACCACAACACCAACAGCACGGTTTCACCCCAGTCGTCACCTACTGCCGAGCCACAGGATGAGAGATTTACAGCGACAAACGACGAAAATGCCTATCCTGGTGCCTCAAGGTCTCGGCGCCGCAGCTCCACTCGTAGATCAATAGCCTTTAGTGAAGGCGGCGGTGAAGAATCAATGGATATGGACTCCGATGATACAGGCTTTTCACCGGCCGCGTTCTTCAGAACTGGGGATGAATTTGCTGTGGACGATGGATTTGACGACGAGAATGGGCCATCCGACGGCGATGATATGGATGTGACGGAAGCCATCCCGCGGAACATCATTCGGAAACGATCCCTCTCCCTTGGAGTGTCTCGGCAACCACTCGCGAACCTTACCGTCCCTCATCCATCTACAGAAGCCTACAACGACCAGCATGAACTACCCAACGAACAATCTTATGTCGAAGAAGGGTTCGAGCGGTCACAGTCCTTCATTTCTGAAGGCGATGTCTCACAGCCTATGGAGTTTACGGTGCCCCTCATTCGTCCTCCTGAGCCACCTAGCGAAGTATGGCTGGCACTGCGCTCAGCCACGCACTCCGGGAATACACCGTATATCCCATCCTCGGATGATGATGAAGACCGCGGTGCACAAGAAATGGAGCTCACTGATGCGGTCTCGAGGTTACAAGCCGCTCGTGCGTCCCTTGACCTCGGGGATGCTAGCGGCGAGGAGGGAGGTCAACATAATAGTTTCACAAGCACTGAAGACAGCTTCATGGACGAGGATGTTGAGACTGGCGAGGACGGAAACCGTACAGTCAATGTTACCCAATTGATGAGGCGAGTCAGTCTTGGACGAAGTGCGGAATCCACTATGGACGTGACTTCTGTTTACAACAGTCAAGAACAATTGAGGGAGGAAGTGATCAACCAAGCAGTACCCGAGTTACCTTCGTTTGCTCCTCCCACTGATTCGCAGGGAATCTATCCGGCCATCCTTGAATCACCCACACCTACTTCATCTACCCCCAGCCATCAAGGATTATACCCAGTTATACCTAACGATGATGAGCAGGTTCGATCTACTGCGACCCCTATAGATCATCTAATTCGTTCGCAATCAGATAAACTACCTGTCTTCAGCGCTCCGCGACCTGCAGCCTCGCCAACGAAGCCTTCCCTCTCCGTACTGCCTCCACAGTCCGCAACAGTCCCAAAACCATTCAACTTCTCTTTCACGCCGCGGTCTCACCCCCCTGCATCGCCCACTCGCTCACGTCCGTCTTCTCCCTCCAAAGTACCCCCCTCACCAAAGAAGTTTTCCGCAGCATTTGCTCCGCCTGTCGCTCGCCCTTCTTCCAAGAAGAGACCAGATGACGCTGTAGAGGGTGCTGATGTTCGACCAAGCCCTGCGAAGAGACTTGTCGGCCCGGAAAAGCTATCGGCTGCTCCGATCAGTGGTCCCAGCGCGCCTGCCCACCCTACACGGGGTCCAGCCGAGTTATCACCGAGAAAGACGGTTCATTTCCAGGCAGAGCAGCCAGTTGTTGGGCCAAATAAGCGCGCCTCAGTTGGTTTCCGACGGCCATCAGGGTATTTTGCTCGGCGGAAGAGTCTTGGAGGTACGAGTCCAGAACCAACGGCAACGGGTGGTGAGGACAGCCTGCCAGTCCGAGCCTCCCCCGCTAAGAAGGCAGGAATTGCACTTGGGAGAAAGAGTGTCGGGCTCATTGGGGACTATGATACCGATGCGTGGACCAGGTTTGATGTTGCCGCAGAAAGAGAACGAACTGGCAGAGGCATCACCAGTCACGAGTCGGCGCCAACACAGGTGGCCGATGACCCTAGTCAGCAGCTTGAGACTACTCAGGAACAGCCCTCCCATCCTGTACAACCAGATACATTCCCGTCTGAAGCTCGGGCTCAAGACCTCCCCTCGGGCTCAATGCCCAAACATGCCTACCCACGTCCCCAGAGTCCTGCGCCCAATCTGGATGAACTCCCCGCCCCAGATGACTACAATGTGGAACACGACGATGACGACGAGCGGACCAATCCCGCCGAGCAATGGAGAGGGGAAGTCGAAGAGGGAGACATGGGAGATGATGAAGGTCCCCAGATATCTATCGAACAGTTCTTCGAGATGACAGGCATTCGATTCATGGACGAGATTGCTGTACCTCGACGATCGACGATCCATCCCTCTGCACTGCGTCCGTCACGAAGGGCGTCGACTGAAGCAGATATACCGCTTGCAGAATACGTGATCGCTATGACTGTAGATGTTCCCCAGCTGGAACTCTACACACATGTCAGCAAGGACCTGCAAACCTGGATTGAGCGCATCAAGGAAATATATAAGGATGCGCAAGAAGAAGCGCTGAAAATGACCCCTCAATTGTTCGAGGAGTTTATTACAGCAGACGAGAGCGGACAAGCAGAGTTATTGCACCAGCTCAAACTAATCAAGGTGCACAACCATGCACAGGCCAAGTCAGAGTGGTACGATTGGAAGACGCAATGGGTGGAGCAGTTGTACCAGAAAGCAGATCAAGGTTTCAAGAACATGGAAGCGGTAAGTTGCTTTATTCCAACCACTTTGAAGGCGCCTCACGTGTCGTTCAGGACGCCAAATTGCTTGAGGGAATCATACGTCAAGCCCAGGACGTGGTCCCTGCTCTTCAGCAGGAGTACGACCAGCTCATGGAAGAGCTCGCGAAAGAACAGGCCGAAGTCGCTGAACTGGAGGGTTGTGATCAAGACTATCTAAACGAGCTCAAAGCGACGATTGCTGAGCAAGGGTACGTCCATACCGTCCAGAATTGTTGTGCGCAGCTGTAAACGAAGAATTAGTGTGGAGCTCGACACCTTCCGCGCAGACGTCAAAGAGGCAAAGGTGAAACTCGATCGCCTGCAGGAGAAGGTCGACGAAGTCGAGACGCACAATAAAGAGGTCACATCAGCCATAGAAGACGCTGAACGGCGCATTCACGTACAAAGGAACAGCACGCGCGCAGAAGTTTTCCAGCTCAAAGGTAAGTCGCAACCTGGGAATCTGCGGGAGAGTGTTCAATCGGCTGTACAGATGAGCTGGAGGCCCTGCAAAATCTACATATGTGGAGAGCAACCAAAATTCTCCCAGATTTGTTCGAATTTACTTACGCCTCGAGTTACTGTGTCTCTATCCCTTGCATAAAGTTCCGTCCAGTCGTTGCAGACATCCAAATCAGACGCACCGAGAACGCTAAAACGAAGAACAAGGAAGACTTCCCGGTCCTGAACGCATTGATGCTGCGAACGGCGAAGCAGCTCATTGTTCAACCTGAGGATCAGGGCTTCCATCAGGTGCGAACCTATCCCACCTAGCGTTGACCTCACGCGAAACTGACTGCTACGTTGTTCAGATCGTCCAACGTCTTGGTGACTACTGGTCGTCTTGCTCACAGTTGCAGGCTCAGCTCAAGCTGATGGTCATCAAGTATCCCATCTCAATCGAGGAGGAGTCCTCCAGCTTCTCTGCCACTGCAACAGTCTTGTTTCCAAGCGTCAAAGCGAAGGCGCTGATATCATTTATATTTGATACTCGCAATTTCTCGTCATGGCCGACGTCAGTCAAGTCGACACGCTGCGAGGTAAAGGTGGCGTACGGACCTATTGAGTAAGTGCTGTCGCTGGCGCATTCTATTCCTGTATTCAACTCCTTCCAGTCGAGATACCATACAGAATGCTGTCACTGCACGCTTGCAGCAAGCTACTCCCATCAATAACCATGCATGTTTGTTGGATGCCTGCATGGAGGCTTCAGACTGTTTTGCATAAACTTGACCATGTCAACACATCTTTTGAATCATAATCGTGAAGTCGTAATCTGATGCTGGACATTGTACCTGTGTACAATGCAATTAGAGAGTAAAGAAAATGGACATGACTAAAAACGGAGACGGGTATGTGATAGAACAATTCGAAAGACGTAAGTAAAACCGTGAATGTGGCCTGGCAGAATATAGATGAGACACTTATAATAAAGCTTGCATAAAGAAGGACCCACATGAATCAGGCAAGTAGATCTTGCAACCGACTCTGGCTGTGATCCAGCACAGCTAAGAAGACGTTTAACATCTGACGAGTGGCTCGTAGATTACTCCTCTCATCCTCGGCTTGGTCTTTGACTGAAGACCACAAGAAGGCGGCATTCTCAGCGGCGCACGACACTTCCCAGCTTCGATACACGTTGGCAAGCATGGCATGGCATGCGGACTGAGCTTCCTTCTGACCTCGCTCGAAGGCTGCTTCCGCAGCTCGCTCACACCGAGCCTCTGAATGTCTCAGCTCGTCCTGAAGCGATGTTGTGAACGCTGCCCGTTCCTCGTCCATCCTTTCCCTCATCTGTACACTCGCATGAAGCTGTTCCTCAAGTACAGAAATCTGCTTGGCAAGTTCCTCTGTTTCCCTGACGCGGGACTGCTTCACAGCGTAGAGTTGTGCCTCGAGCTCCTGCAAGCGCGCAAGCCGCTCTTTCGCCGTATTCTCCGCCTGGGCAACTTGCAAACGAAGAAGGGTGATAGTGCCAGAATCCATAGGGGGCGGGAGCTCAGTGGATGTCTCAAACACCGCGGCAAGATGATGAACCGCAGGTGAAGGCGTCACATCGGGAAGAAGAACTTGCGAAATCGAACCGTATCCAGCAGGAGAGGGCATCGCAGATAAACTGGGGCTCTCTGGAACCTCCAAGCCAATGGCGCTCACGTTAGGTGAGGGACCACCAGGAGTGAAGGGCGCAGTGATATCCGCCAACATGCTCTCTATTTCGTCTTGCGCGAGGAACTGGGAACTGTCGGCCGCCATTTGTTCCCATGTGAATATTGATCCACGGTTCTGGTCATTGCTACAGCCCCTAGGCCGCAGGGCAGGCGAGCTCTCTAATGTGTGAGGTAAGGGCGACAAATACGAAAGGTTTGCGCGGGTTGGGAGCAGGCTGGACGGACGAGAGGGAGTTTGGGGCTCTGAGTCGGCGGATTGATACCTCGTCGTTTGGATCCTCGGAATTGCAGGGGTAGGTGCTGCAAGAGATGCCACTGGCGCAAGGAGAAGCTCTACGTCGCAGACGTCTACACTGTCCTCACTGTTGCCTTCATCGAGGTGTGGAGGTTTCGTTAAAAAGTCCATCCCATTCCCGCCAAGACTAACGACAGAAATATGTCGCGAATGATGGGCAAGCGGCGACTCTGGTGGTTGACGAGCTGTGCTTCGCAAAGGACTTGTGGCTTGACCCGGGGCTTTGGAACGACCAAAACCAAAGGCGTTCTTGAAGGATAAGGTGTTCGACGGCGACGGCTGTGTGCGAGAAGAGCTGCAGGAAGAAGCTGACGAAGGTGGTCGCATGACCGCGGCTCGCGTGGGTGACGAAGTTGCCGCTGTTTTAACAGTTTTCGACGGGCGCGAGGACCCTGTGCAAGCGGGGGATGCGCTTGATTTAGCAGGCGATGATTTGATTGACCTCGACTTGGAAGGGGCCGACGATGCGGTGGGACTGGGAAGGCTGACTTTGACCGCTAATGCCCTGTGTGGCAATGGGCTAATGGGTCTCCCAGTCTTACCTTCAGAAGAAGGCAGGGTGCCTTTGCGCTTCGGCGAGTCCCTCAGGTCACCATCATCCTCTTCTGAGGTGCTTAGCCGTCGCCGTGTTCCCGCGCGAGCAGGCGAGGCAGGCTTCTTCGTCGGCTCGACAAGAGCGGACTTGGGCCTATATTTTGGCAAAGCAGAAGAAATGGTCGCAGAGGCGGCCGCGGTCTTGGGGCGCACGGTAGACGAGCGTCTGGTAATAGGACTTGATGTGTGAGGCTCTACAGATTTAACACCATGTTCATCTGAGGTGGCATGGTTGAGGAGACCAGACTGTCTCCTACCGCTAGTGCGAGTTACAGTCTTGTTGGTGGGGGAGCCATCTTCCTTTCCGTGTGGGGGTATGGGAGACTTTGATTTATGAGAAGCGGCACCTGCCTGGGGAATCGCGGTGCTGTTCATGAGTGCGATGGCACTGAGGCGACGAGAGGTAGACTCCTTTGATTTCTTGAGGGATTTCTCTGCTGCAGATGGGCGGTCGCGGGGCTCCTTGTTGATCACGTCGGCCAATGCCTTTCCCACTGAGGTGAAATTGAGGGACTGGCGAATGGAGCTACGTGTTGAGGATTTGGCTGGCCGTGATGGCTTGGAGGTAGTTTCCGGCGACATGTGGTAGTAGATGCACTGTGAATGTTGTTTCCAGGTTAAGAACTCGAACCTAGAATGAGGAAATGAGCTGTGTGATAGCGGTGGGTCTTACAGACAGTCACGAATCTATCGTGGACCGTTCTCTTCGTATAACTTTCGTTGTCGTTTCTCGTTTCGTTTCTCGAACCGTGAGTGTAGTGAACCGCGTAGCAATATTATTGTGGTCCTGTTTGTCTCTGTGGATCTACCCGCTCACCACATAAATCTACCTACTCCTGCCCGTTCTTTGTACAAGAATACGTATATCGTCGCAAAATTGATAGCTGCATACCACAAACCTTCAATTATCAACCCAGCAGATCGCATATCCACCACCTGAGCTCGCAAGAGTATATATGGTACCAGGAAATACCGAGGTTCTAGAAGTGGTGTAGGAAGAAGTGTTGGCAATATTGCAAGGGGCAGGACCAGGGTCTGCAGCAGTGTCTGGTCACGGGCTGATGGATGACGTTTAGGGTCAGAATTCGACTTGCTCCGTCTCAGAAGTGATCAGCGATCTCACCAACACGAAGCCACCATGCCCAGGCGCAGGCCTGGTATCCGGGTATAAACAGATATGGTACAATGGGGTGTAGCATGAACACCCGCCGCCAGACATAGAATGTGTAATGACGATTATCGGCAAGCAGGAACGGATGGTGAATCCTGTCAAATGTAATCGTTCGATCGCTCGAGACAGATGTGATGATAGCTAAGGGCAGATAGACTCACATGAACCGGTGCACTGTAAATGCCATGAATGCCGAAAGCAAGGCAGTGAATCCAACTCTTCTGTAGCACTTATCAGCGACTTCTCTCAAGTTTATGCATGGGCCCTAGTAGACGGACCCCTTATTCCCAAACATGCAATGGGCAACTTCACTTGCCAACTTGAAAGGGCCACCGTGACCAAAAGCAACAGCAGGCCATCCCATCAACGTCGCGAACGCGGTAAAGTAGTACAACTGGGGCACATGCAGCACAGGAACGTGATTGGCCTTGTCGCCTACAACGCGGGAAGGTGTCAATCAAATTAACGGAAAAACAAATTCCCCCGGGTCCACGCACCTAGCACGATGCCACCATTCCAGAACATGAATACCCCGAACAGTGCCAACACGAGCATGTAAGGAACGAACGTGAAGAGGAGCTTTGGCAATGCGGCTGGCGCACTGATGATCGATCTCAGGAAATCCACTTTAGTTGAAAGTTGTGGTTAGCGAACTTGAGTGAAATTCGTATTACTCGCCTGGGCGAGCTGACAATGCATGCGGATCGTGCAACAACGAATTTCCGCGTCTGAATCGTAGCCACATAAGCTGGCTAATGGCGAATGCATACAATACCCATATGACATTCGTTTGACGGAAGAAACAGCTGATCACACCCAACTATGAGGGATCACTTTGAGGACAAGGATCTACAACGTATTAACCAGCGTATATGACGCACCACTGCAGCAGACCTATGCCGATGTTGCGTTGCAAGTATTATTGTTAACAAGATTGAAACAAGACTGGGCACCTCCGTGTAGTATAGGAATCCATAGAACCAAGCAATTGGAAATGTGGAAAGAACGAGTGCTTCGGCAGTAGGTGCAAATAATGGAGGTAGTTGGCGACGTTGGTGAAACGCAAGAAGCGGTGTAAGGAAGAGTGGAAGGGCGAGTAGTGTGAGGGTTACTGTAAGCCGTAACAAGGCCATATTGCAGCGAAACATGAATATACGATGGAACAGAACACTGAGCATGTACCTGCACCACAGCTCGTTACAGGAATTTTCGATGGAACAGACATTTGGGCCACCTACAGTCCAGGTGGTGTAGTAATCTTCGTGTCCCAGGTCGACCACTCCCCTCTGCAGTACGCCTGTGCTTGCGGGACATGGAAGGGTTCATCCTGCCAATTAACAGCATGGCGATCAACGGGTCAGTCGTACCTGCGTAAATGAGAGACGCTCACCATATATGGGTCGGTAACTACATCGTTGAACTCTTTGAGCAGGGAAACAGCGACACCACAGTAGGCTAGGTACAGTATTCTCGTGTCCGGCGACATCTGCTGCAATAACCACAGTGAGCTAAGTGTGTGAAGAGGTTATGATTGTCGGTTTTGAGTCTCGACTGAAAGTGATGGAAAGTGATGATTTCCGCATGCTGTCAACCGACCCAAGTTCTGCAGTCATGTCAACTTGCACACCGTGATCATACACCACGGTATCAACCACAAAAGTTGCGCATCTATCATAATCCGGACAGTGTAGCGAGATACATCCTCGCCGCTCTCTCATCCTAGTGATCCTCCAATATTGCCCAAGTACTCGCTTCAGCACTTGGTAGCGAGTCAGCGACTGAGCGCTGAGCACCAGGCAATTTTAGCGTCTGTCCTGGAAAGAAAATCCAGGCCATCAGGCTGTTCAGAGGATCCTACATCATGCGTTACAGGTTCACTGGTTGTTCCTGATACACAATTACCGACCACCTTGCAAGTACTCGTCTACCTTGCAGAACACTCCCTCACCTGTCTCAATGACGGTTTAGGGACCAGAATCATGGGTGCCACATTTATACCGGAAGTGCCCGACGTTCCTTTGCCCGGTGGATGCCTCGCGCAATGACCGGGACCAGCAGCGCAGAAGACCCCTGGCTCCGGTGTTCTTTCTCGTCCCACTGTGGGAATGGCGTTTGGAAGTAGCAAGTAGTGGCACCCAGCAGGGTTCCTGACTGCAGGAGGGTAGAATTGATCGCTGAGCGTTCTAACTCCCCATGTGTTATTCCAATGTCGTGCTTGGAATCCTTTCATTGATGCGCTCTGGTCCATTACAACTTTTAATGTCGCATCACATTCTGCACCTAGCACGTATATTACATTGACTCTCACATATGTTTGTCCACATAAACTAGATCAAAGAGTGTCACCCTCCAATTAACTTGGAAGGACTAAGTTATTCGAGGCTGGGATGGGCCGTTCAGCCTGAGGTGTGATGCGAGCACCGTGACGACGCTGCTTCGAATTTTCGTAGTCGACAATAGCGGACTATCAAAACTCAGATCAGTGCGTTACTCTAAAACCTGGTCATGATAGCCACTTACATGGGCAGTCACTCTATTGTCCCACAGTACCACAGTACCAGGCTCCCATTTTACCCTGACCTGCACGTCACCACTCTTATCGACGTGGTCGTACAGGAACTTAAGGATAGTCTCTGCTCATCGTTAGCCACGCAGTGGTACTTGTCTGGGCTAATCTCACCTGACTCTTCGCGCTTCAAGCCGGCGATGCGTTTTGTGAACTGCTTGTTCACATAGAGCGGCTCCTCGCCAGTCACTGGGTGACGCCTCACGACGGGGTGGATGTGCTCTACAGGCTCGCGCCTGACCACGCCTCCCCGCTTTCCAGACCGGGAGAAGTTGGCTTGTTTGACACCAGAGTGCACTGCGCTCAGCGTGCGCAGGAATGCGACGAATGACGGTGAGAGTTTCTTGAGGGTAGACACCTGCGATGTGAATAACGTGTCGCCACCTGTCGTGGGCTGGGAGAGTAGGAAAAAGGTAGTGAGGCCAGGAGGCTGGAGCTCATACGACACGTCGGAATGCCAGACGGTGGAGGTGATACTATCTTCGATTTCAAAGTTGAAAGTCGACTTCACATCCCTGTCGAGTCAAGGCATCAGATTCTGTGTATCAAGAAAGGCTACTGGTGACTTCACTTGTATACGAGATGGATTTGTGGGTGATCCTTTGGGTGGCCGGAGGTCGGGTGTATATGCAACCTGCATGGTAAGTGTAACTTAGCTCAGCGAAATGGACGTTGACACGGGAAAGCCAAGTAGTACTGGATTAGTTTAACAATGGAGAAGCTCGGCGAACCTTCCAAAATGTCGGCCCCATTCCAGGTAAGCGTCTGGGCCCTGATCGATGAAGTCTGACTGGTCCCTGAAGACCATCAATCCCCGTCTGGCAACCTATTGTTCAGCGGTTCAACACTTTGCGAACCGCGTTAATGTTATTCGTCGTTACCTCTAGTGCAAGCTGGTCTCTCCCATCACTATCAAGAGCCGTGAGACGGATCCCGCGGATTTCAGTTCCCAAGTTTGGAGTCAGCTGGATTACGCTTGTTGCATCTTTCAAGAATGCACGGGGATCTGCATGATTGAGCGCACGCAAGCCGGGGTCGACGTGCTCGAAGGGCGTCAGGGGCGGATATTTGTCCTGAGAGAAGTCAGGCAGAAGGTGAGCATATTTGTATGTCTCCTCTGTAGCTTCTTCTGTCGACCGATCTGCTGCACGAAGAGTCAGGGTCGTTGACTGTGTGATTGTTTCAACAGGAGACATCGTAGCTTCTCGATTGTAGACGATGCTGAGAGTCGAGACGCTCTACAAAGCCGATGCATTACAAAGGTATAGTCATATCCATATCTATGTTCGCCATCGTGTATGAGAAAGTCGTTATATCCGCCTTTCATGGCGTTTGTATATTTTTGTCCCAATGTCATAGCCAAGGATTCATCTGACTCAGAGGCGGAACGGCAAGTGACTGGAGAGTTTACTGAACAGAGTGAGGTTACCTAGGGGTCTTGCACGACGTAAATCTGGCGTGAATGGTTGTGAACTAACTCGGGAGAACGAGACCGCCGCGACAAGGGCAGGGGGCGTTCGACGAGTGAACGATGTCACGGGCTAGAATGATCTTTAAACTACCTCGGTGCTTTGATGAGTCGCAGAAGGGAAGAGAATAATGGTCATTTGTGAAACAATAGTTGGCTGGCGGTCAACTGGCAGCACGAGTAGAGTCCAGCGAGCATGACATCCTCGGTGTAACACTAGTCAGTGATGAAGTTATGGTGTTACATGCTGGCTCTGATCATTCCAAATAAGGAAGGTCGTTGTTATTGTCTTCGACCCTTGCAGGCATTACCGACTCAAACTCGGTGCTTCTCCACAACAACAATAACAGCGGTCTCAAATTGGCCTTGGCCAGACAATAAGCTGCTTGGCACTTGATCACCCACCGAGCTACCTCAACTAACACTGCAGCCCGTGTAACCAACCTCATGGCTACCAAATCAACTACGCAATTTGTGGGGTCAGTGGGCCCACATAGAGCTCTTTGTCTCAGCAAGGCATGTATCTGTAGCACCCTCTCTCTCAGAGTGACAGGCTTTGGGTGTGAAATTTGCGATGTCATAGCGGATACTCGTAAATCTAAATTATCGGAGAGACCGCGCGATTAATTTCGATTTTTTTTTGTTCTGCCGAGCCCCGCGCAGGATGGCTCTCCCAGCCTTTTGTCTCACTGTGGACCTTTTCAAATCGAGCTTATTGTCTTGCAATCATGATTGCGCTTCCAGGTCCCGGCAGCCTTCCACATGTGGAGGATCTTACCATACTGGGCATCTACCTGTGGAACGTACACCAGGATGCGGTCGAACGAACTCTAACGGACGAGCCTCAAAAGGCCACGAAATTTCGTAGCATGGTCCAAACTGTTCCCCTCCACCTCCGGACGCCCATTGCTCCTTGTTCACCTCTTCCTGCGGAGTGGCTTGCTATCCCCCACCTCACCTTGGAATTGATTACGCCATGGAGCCGAGAGTGTACAGCAGTGCGACAAATATTGTCAACATCCCCACCGCACGCCGTCGAGGTGTACCAGATGTTCCCGAGGACGTGGACTTCCTCATGGAACACTTGAACGATCCCAACTTTGACTACGGCTCCGACATCCACTCTGTCTCTGAGTCTAGCACAGAGGTGTATGAGCTCGAACGGAAGAAGGTGTCAGACACGTACTCCACACGTACTTCAGATTTCGATTCTCAGTCCCGCGCCGAATCTGCGAGGTATTCCACCGCATCCAGGACAGAATCCCCTTCCACCGCATTCGAATATGACGAGTGAGTGGACCAGGATCCCTTCAACCCAACTTTCTTCTCTAACCACGTACTCGACAGCGAATCACCTTACGCCGAGGTACGCGCAGCGGTGTCGAGCATCGACGACCCTACAATTCCTGTGAATACCTTCCGGACGTGGTTCCTTGGTCTCTTCTACACCATCGTAATTTCCGCAATGAATCAGTTCTTCTCCATGCGGTGTGAGTACGATATCCCTCAGCCCAGAGTGTCTCTGACGTTCTCCCTTCAGACCCGTCTGTTATTATCACAGGTGTGGTTGCTCAGTTGACCGCGTTGCCCCTCGGCAAGGGCCTTGAGCGCGTGCTTCCCGCTACCCGCTTCCGTACCTTCGGATACACTTGGTCGTTCAATCCTGGTCCCTTCAACATGAAAGAGCATGTCCTGATCACTGTCATGGCCAATGTAGTTGTCAGCGGCGCCTATGCCACCGACATTGTTGCCACCCAGCGTGCGTTTTACAACCAGACGCTCAGCAGCACCTACCAAATCTGCCTTGTCCTTTCTACGCAATTGATCGGCTTCTCCTTGGGTGGCCTCCTGCGCCGTTTCCTCGTCTACCCTAGCAGCATGATCTGGCCTGGTGCCCTGGTCAATTCCGCCCTTTTCAACACTCTGCACAGGGCATATGGCAAGCCCGAGCGCCGCCACATTTCCAGGGAGAAGTTCTTCGCCATTGCTGTTGCATGCAGCTTCACCTGGTACTTCGTTCCCGGCTTCCTCTGGACGGGGCTCAGTGTTTTCAATTGGGTGTGCTGGATTGCACCCAACAATGTCGTCGTCAATACCTTGTTCGGAACTTCAACAGGGCTTGGAATGGGCATCTTCACGTTTGACTGGTCAATGATCTCATACATTGGCAGCCCTCTGGTGACACCGGTGCGTCATCTTCCGTGTTGGGAGAACTTGTATTGATCTCATTCTTGTAGTGGTGGTCGGAAGCGAACACAGGTGTTGGTCTTGTCATCTGTTTCTGGATCATCGCCCCGATCCTGTACTGTATGTCACCTGCTGTGCTTCTTTAAGACTAATCTAAACCGTAAATCCCCCAGATACTAACAGTTTCTTCATGAGCTATTTGCCCATGTCATCGTACCTGACGTTCGATAACACCGGTATGCCCTACGATCCGACACAAATTGTCACCGACGGTGTCTTCGATCTGGCCAAGTACGAAGCGTACTCTCCAGCATTCATTCCGGCCACACTGGCGGTCGCATACGGTGTGGCCTTTGCTGCATTCGCGTCAGTGGTCGTCCATACAGCTCGTAAGCATCCCCTCTATGCGATTTTCCTTTTCTGAAGCGCTTCTGTAGTGTGGTACCGCCGCGATATCATTACACGCTTCAAAAGCAATCTCAAGGACGAACGGGATGTGCACTCGCGCCTCATGCAAGCATACTCCGAAGTTCCTCAAATGTGGTATGCATTATTAGGGATTATAATGCTTATCCTCCTCTTCGTCACTGTGGAGGTTTATCCCACTGAGCTTCCCATCTGGGCCGTTTGCGTTGCATTGTTCGTAGCTGCACTTATGTCCATTCCTGTCGGCATGCTCCAGGCCATCACCAATCAGCAGGTCGCCCTCGACGTCATCTACGAACTCATCGGTGGCTACCTCCTTCCAGGAAAGCCTGTGGCCGTCATGATCTTCAAAGGCGCTGCGTATGCCGGAACAAACCAAGCGGTCGGCTTCTCTGGTGATTTGAAGCTGGGTCACTACATGAAGATCCCTCCTCGCCTTATGTTCATTGGACAGGTGGTTGCCGCCGTCATTAGCAGCATCGTCGTCACTCTCGTTCAAAGCTGGATGTTTGCAAACATCGTCGACATCTGCCAGGCAGATCAACCCCAGTTCTTCATCTGTCCTTCTACCAATGTATTCGCCACGTCTTCTCTCCTCTGGGGAGGCATTGGTCCGCAGAGAATATTCAGCCCTGGCGCAATGTACAGTCCATTGCTCTGGTTCTTCTTCGCGGGCGCCCTTCTCCCGATCCCGTTCTACTATCTCGCCCGCCGTTTCCCTCTCTCCTACTGGCGTTACATCAACATTCCTGTCCTCTTCGCTGGCATCGGTGCTATGCCTCCTGCTTCCGGTATCAACTATTCTTCGTGGATCCTCGTCGGCTTCTTCTTCCAGTGGTTCATGCGCCGCTACCACTTCCGCTGGTGGATGCGCTACAACTACATTCTCTCTGCCGGTCTCGACGCTGGTGTCGCTATCAGCCTGGTCGTCATCTTCTTCACCCTGCAGATGCCCAAGGGCGGCCTCACGCTCAACTGGTGGGGAAACACTGCATGGCAGAACACCGCCGACGCTTTCGGTACCCCACTCTATGTGATGCCTCCAGGACAGACTTTCGGCCCTTCGAAGTGGTGATCACAACTTTCCGACACCCTACATTGAAAAACTTATGGCCACAGCCACAATTCTGCTTAGGGATTTGGATACTGTATTTTTACAATCTGTAGATTCTTGCACGACCTGCTCACTAACTTCCTTAATGACTGGTGGCCACGACTTCACAATTTCTTCGCGTCGCTTTGGCCCTTATGCTCCGACCGCATTACTCTCCTTTCTAACGGGTTCATCGATTATTGCATTACCACGCATTACCATTATTTTCTTTCGGGTCTCGACGTTTTGTTCGACATTCACGCATTGTATGTACCAGGTACACTTGAAACACATGACTCAAATCATCACAACGCACGTAAGAAAGATGAGACCAACACAGGCACCTTGCAGTTGGATTTCTGCAATCTTCCAGTTGGGAGCCGGGCTCACATTTCGACACAACTTCTCTCGGGGCAAGACTCAACAAGGAGTACTACCCTGTAATACACCGGCCAAGTGGATGAAGGCATTTACCACGGGAATAGGAGTTGGCCAGTGCAACGGAGCCAAAGCTTAGATCAGGGCGTATTTTAACAAACAAAATAAACAATACAACTACTCAGGTAAACCCCAAATCCTGACCTCTCTCCCGCTAGTCGCCCAAATCTCCTTTCCTTGGTCACTGAAAACGACGTCGGTGGCATCACCTGCCTCCTCAAAGTTAACAAGCTCCTCCCATGTCTTGTGCGCGAATAAGCGGACACCCTCGTTGCCGGCAACACCGAAATAATTGGCGCTGTAGTCATAGGCGACTTTATTAATCTTGAACGAGTCACCAAGCGATATGGAGTGTGCTGCTTTCATTTTCCTCAGGTCCCAGATGGCGACAGATGATAGGCTATCGGGCGCAAGAAGGTGGTAACCGTTCTCGGAGAAGGCGAGTGTATTGACTGAGAACGGTGTGCCTTCTGGAGGCGAGATGATAGCGGCCACAGCGCCTGTACGGACATCACAAAGTTGAATCTTCGATGAAGGTGTGCCAAGCGCAAGCAATGCACCGTCTGGGTGGATGGCGAGCGAGCTAAAGGGTTCGTCGGACGGTGCGGAGTGATACACCTGCGCGAAGTTGGAAAGCTCGTGCAGGGAGTAAGTTTTGTCGAGGGAGGAATATGCGACTAGGGTGGATGTGGGGTGAACCACTAGGCCCGTCAAATCACTCCTATGCGTCCTAATTGTTGCCTGCGGCAGGTACTCTCCAGAAGAACTGTCGTGAGACCAGACCTTGGCAATCTTGTCGGCACCAACGGATAGCACCAAAGTGGTGTCGCTCTCTCGTTCTCGGAAAGCAACGTGGTTGACCTTCTTGGTGTGGCCCTTGAGAGATGCCAGCACCTTGTCCGTGCTTCTGTCATAGAGCTGCACGATTTTATCGTTACCACCGGTCAAGAACTGCGAAGAGTTTGTGCGCGAAATGGCGATGGAATTCATGCCAGCAAGAGAGGCAGAGTGAAGAGAAGGAATGGTATGTTTCGCGGTGAAAGTTTTGATCTCGGCAACGGTGGTGTAGCCAGCAGGTGTCTTACGCTTCTTACGAGTGGCAGAGAGTGTCTGTTGGGTTTCGTCGATTTGGTCGACAACTTCCTTTGGCAGAGTGCCCTCTTGGGGTGCCTCCTCCGCCATTTCAACATCCCCACCGTTACTTGGAACAGGAGCTATGCCCATGCTGGCCTGCACATTCACCAAAGCCCTGTATGACCACCCGTTAGGCAATTGATTATATTTTATAAAAGCCGGGGAGACGTACTCTCTGGCAGCATCACGTTCTTTGATGAGACGCGCAACAACCCGACTAGCTGCGTCCTGTGCGTAAAGCGCGTAACTGAGCTCCTGTCGAGTGTTGTTATATTGTTGTTTGAGAGCGAAAGTCTCCAATACAAGTGCATCCCACTCATTTTGAAGAGTATGGAGTAGTGCGGGAATGGACGTCGCAGTTGGTGGTCTGGGAGGTGCAGCCTTAGGATCTGGGAAGTGTGAGTGCGCAAAATAGCAGATATGAGAACTGACAGACTCACTGGCTTTAATTGTCAAGAGGTCAGATTCCTCCAACTTTTCGCCAGTCAGTGGGTCGGTGCCATTGTCGCTGATATATTTTAAAATAAGGCGACGTTCATAGACATGACCGGACTTTGCAGAAACGACGGGGTCCTGAGGAGGCTCTCCAGATATACCGCAGAAAAACATAACGTTAAAGAAAACCAGTCAGGGATAGCTGGCAGCGTCGAGGACTTGCTGGTTTGTCGAGCCCCGAGTCCCGACGCGTCCTCCAACCTACATTTTTGTTGTCGCTTGTTTGCTTCACTGAACCTGCACTGACCATCGCGAACCAGAATCATGGCGGACAAGCAGCAGCAGCTCGTTCTCTCAATCATCGATTTCCTCAACCAGTCCATAGACGATGGTACTGTAAAAGCTGATGATAGAGAAGGTCTAGAAATCGCAAGTACGTTGGCTGATTTTTCAAAATTTTATTCATCGCGATATAATTTATTTATGTGTCTCCGTAGTCCAATGTATTGGCGAGGCCTTCGGTGTAGACCCGTCAGACGAAACGCAGCGCCAGCAGCTCAGCATCAAGCCAGCTAAGCTACAGACTATATTCCAAGTCTTCCTGAAGACCAGGGACAAGGTCGGATCGGCATCCTCAACATCAACTCCTGCTGTGTCCAAGACCCCATCAGTAGATGACAAGAAGAAAGCCGAGGCACACAAACAAACGGGAAATACTCACATGTCCGCCAAAAAGCACAGTTTGGCAATTGATTCGTACGACAAGGCAATCGCCCTCGACCCCACTAATCCTGTCTACTTCTCCAACCGAGCAGCCGCCTACTCTAGCAAAGGAGACCACGCGTCTGCCGTTCTGGATGCAGAGAAGGCAATCGAGGTCGACCCTTCCTTCGTCAAGGCCTATTCTCGTCTTGGGTACGTCGTCCCCCATGATTACATGCGGACGCGGAGCATTGAAGCCCTCTTGCAGACATGCGCATTACAGTTTGGGAGGCTACGAGGCCGCGGCGGATGCCTTTAGAAAAGGGGTCGCACTTGATCCGTCCAATGAGAATCTCAAATCAGGTCTAAGAAATGCGACGGCCCGCCTCCCAGCCGAGGATGACGACGATGGCCCTCCTCCGCTCATGCCCGAGGACCAAATTAGTTCCTCACCTCCACCCCCCAACCCTGCTGGTTCAGGTGGACTGTCAGACGTAGCCGGGATGGCAGATATGCTTAGAGGAATGGGCGGCGGAGGGGCAGGTGGCATGCCGGACTTGGCAAACATGATGAACAATCCGATGATGATGCAAATGGCGCAACAATTGATGGCTGACGGTGGCTTGGAAAGATTGATGTCAAATCCGGCCGTGGCAAACATGGTACTCTCTCTTACTTCGCTCTGCTGCTTCCAGATGATTGAGGTATCTTATTTGCTATCAGATGAATCGTGTCCAGGGCGGTGGACCAATGCCTTCCATGGAAGAATTGGCTTCCGATCCCACTTTGAGGAACCTGTACGTTCGTTCCAGATAGTTATCGAGGCTTTATTGATCGAGGCGTAGTGCAAACCAATTTTCTGGTGCTAGACGATGAGAATCTGGTCCTTGTATGGGGATCTTGAAAACGATGTTCGGTGTTGGATCACTTTTACTCCACATTCTACGTTGGAATGCCAGGCACTGATTGCAGAGATTCAAGTCGCTAGAGAACTTCTGTATGGAAACACGCAGTGGAAGATGAGGTCCACCATTAAAAAATATCAATAAGTACCAGTAAAGTACGATGCGGAAAAGAGCGTGGAATATAACATATAGGCGTCAGTTATATGCTTGCAGAATACATGTACACTGAACCAGCCGACAAAGCAAGTGAGTAATGAATGATCTATACGAGAAACCAAGAGGTCAGATGTAGCCTCGCGTAAGATGTTCGTGAGAATACAGTTCTAGGAACTAGGGAATGTAGAACCGGAACCTTGGATAGAGTAAGGAGACACCGCGGGGCCGCTGTGAGATGTCTGATGCTCGGGAGGTGACGGAGCAGATCCTTGAAAGCGCATCTTCTCTGCTAATTTGCGACTCAGAGCAGGAGGCACGAGATCCAGCTGTTCAGGAAGCTCTACCGGATGACCCTAAAAGAAAAACCGCCCCTTGAATAGGTCACCCTGGAGGAAATCGACACCGCGATGCTTACGTGGGCCAGGTGATAACGCAGGCCGCTGAGTTGCTTATACCGGTTGCGGCAATTCTGGTGGGGGCACTGGTACTGCTTCTTTGTCTTATCTTCCTCCTCAGTCGACGTGGATGCTTCCACGGAGGCAGGAACGGAAAGACCACTGATATAGGAGGTTACATATGTTGAGGTGATGGCATGTTGGAAATGAGCCTTCGAACTAGGATGCACCATCTATTAGAAGATGTTGACCATCAGTATATTGGGCTCACATTTGAAGATGGTATTGCAGTCCGTTGATGCTCTGGTGCACACATTAGCTGAATGTAGCCCCTGCTGCGATGATGTGATAGATACCTTCCAGGATTTACCACATGCTTCAAGCCCACACCGGTATGGTCTATCCCCTCCCGAATCGTTCGGGTGTGCGGTTTTGTTATGGTCCGAGAGGCCACGCGAAGTGCAATAACATGCACGACTCGACGCTGCATTGGCCGGCCAGCAGCTCTCGTGGCCACAAGCGTAGGGTTTTACGGAAGGACTGTGGAGCATGAGAAATGCCGATAGACTGTTTCACGAAATGCACTTACTCGGGGGTAGCCTGAAGATCCGAGGACAAACGCAACGGCGCTTGGGCGTCAGGCCGTTTCCGCGGAAGAACCGAGCGTGCTCTCTGTCTCGAAACAACGCAAAACGTGGATGAATTTGGGTCATCAGGGTCCGTAGTGGAACCCTCCAACGGTAGCGGTCCCTTCACATACGGAGCTCCCATCATCTTGGGTACAGTAGGTGTACGGTGTACGAATTGCGAGGAGGAGGCATAATATTGGTCAAGTGTTTTGCGAGCAGATCCAGGTTCTAGTTGAGGGGTTGTGGTCGGGCTACGGTGATCGGACCGTTGGGGAAGATAGTGAGTTTCAGGCGGCGCAGTGGTCGGAGGCCTCGACAATGTGTGGACGTAGCGTTGAGCTGGCAGCACGTGTGCATGGTGATATTCGTCACGGTGTTCTTGGCCATCTGCCATCTCAACAACTCGTGCACGAGGAGCATCGTGCTGATGAACATGATGATAGCCAGGGCGTGACTCGGAGAGAGAAAGCGGATCAGAACGAGGCAGTAGAGCATGCTGGATACTGACGTCAAGCTGTGATTGTGGAGACGTGTGATAGTATGCGTCGGATCTGTCAAGAACCGAACCAACGAGAGCTGGAGACATAGATGAAGAAATGTTGCTTCCCTGCTGCTCTGGGATTTGTGAAGGTGCAAAATAGGGATCAGCGGAGCCTAGGGCTCGAAAAGAGTTGCTCTGTGACACTGATTGGCGCCGATTCGCCAATGCAGTCTGTGAGAGGCTACATTTCTCTTGTCGAACGGATGCCGAATGATGATCGACCCGCACAGGATGAACGGGGGAGGGCGTGTGAATCGGAATGGCTATATGCGGAACACCCCGTTGGAGCTGATCGAATTGACTCCTACAATTCTGGTACACGGCACTTTGGTGCATGTCCCGAGTATAGTCGACCACCTGAGAAACTGGCGACATGGAGCTGCTGGGGTTGGTCCGACTTGATGCAGATCCGTAGTCGAAATGAGGAAAAACTGCGGTTGAAACATTGTCCGGCGGGACAGATGCAATTGTAACAACTTGCGATTGAGGTTCAATACAGGCTGTGACCGCGGTGCCTTTTTCATACTGGACTGCATGACGGTGTGGTGACAAGGCTAAGCTTAATGAGGAAGAGGAATAATGAAATGGAGCAGGATGGTTGACCACTTGTGGAATAGATTGTGCATGCCGCATTGCTGGTGGTGGTTCACCTAGCAACTCAGCACCATTGCGAGATCTTACGTGGCTGAGATGAGGGCCAGACAATGTAGCAGAAGAAGCTGTGTCGTCCTGCGACAATTGGTCGCTCCAGTAAAGTGCAGAGTCGGACATGGAAACTGGTGGCCAGACGGATCGATAGAAATACGAGCTAGGCTGGACTGTTGGTGCGTTGGGAGTAGTTGTTTTCGAGGATGTTGCACCCTGAGGTTCGGTTAGTGGTACAGTCATTCTTTTCCGCTCGAGAAGCCTCCATCTAGCAGGGAGAAGCCGTGAGCAACCAGGGTACGTGAACGAGGGCAAGCGAGAAACACCTGTTACGGCACCCTAGGCCACTCCGTTGCAGTTCTTGGCCAACCTGGCCCCATTTACCTCCCAATCGCTTGTATGCCTGAATGAGTTTTTCATCCTCATCAAGAGTCCATTCGTCTTTTTTCAGCGAGGGATCAAGAGCTTCGCGATAACGTTTGGAGCACGCGTCGTCAGTTCGACCAGGGATGTTCCTGGCGATGACGGCCCATTTCGCGGAATGGACCTTATGAAGCTCCAAAAGAAGATTATCTTCTTCTTTTGACCAGGCAGTTTTCTTCACGCTCGGTGATAGGGAATGTAGCCACCGCTGTGAGTGATATTGTGACATTGAGGAGCATGGATTGAAAAGTAGACGGATCGGGGCTTGCCTTCCTGCAGGCTTTATTAGTTCTTCCTGGGACTGATAAAGCGACTGCCTTCCAGTTGTCAACTTCGCCATTTACAGCGACGGCATTGGCGAGGAGGTCATCCTCTTGTGTTGACCAAGGACGACCTACGGAGCGCTCAGGCATGATGATAAGTAGTAGAAATAAAAGAGGATCTCCAGAGCAAGGCAAGATAGAGAGATGGTTAGTTAGTAAGTTAGTAAGTTAGTGAACTGTCAGATCTCTTGTTGAGGTAGTACTTAATATTAATATGAGACGGCCTTCAAGTTCTACTTAGTACTAGGAGGGAGGGAGAGTGCTGCATTGGCACAACTGGATCTCCTCTTCATCAAATCCGTAAATGAAAATGACCCATTCTATGATTACGTAATACAATCCCTGCAGGACCGCTGCAACTTTGTTCACTCCTGCACGCATCAAAATCACGCTGTGGTCAACATTGAAAGCTGTCCATACCAAGTCAATCCAACGCCATCCATTCCATAAACACACTGCTCTGTCGCGCTCACTCCTTGCTGTCAACATGTCTCTTCTGCATGGCTACTCCGAGGACGAGGATGACTCCAACACAACTGACGCTTTCGGCCTCACTGCCATTCCCGCAACCAAGAAATTACGCACCGAAGACGATCAGAAAATATCCCTCAACGCCGCACCTCATGTTCTCGCAGAAGTAAACACATTCTCTTTATCTCTTTGTTTATTCTCGTACTCAGTCCACATTAATAGGACCCTCTCAATCAGACGTCGCTCGTCACACGTCCAACAGACACACAGATGAATGTCAACATCCCCTACAACGAAATGACGAAACCGTTGCAAGGCCCTGAGAATCCATTCGGTGATCGGAATCGTTTCCTCAACCAAAACGCGCTTGCCGGGCACGTTGAGGAACAGGCTATGTCAGACCACGCCTTCAAGGCACAGCATCTGACACACTCCATTCTCGGGTACTCCGCTAATCCATCAGTTGACCCGAACGCCCCCTCCATTCTTGGCTCCATCGACAAGGCTAGGGACAATGGGTTCGCCACGATAGATACAATGAGGATCACCAACGCCCAGAAGAAGGAGCTTAAACGGAAAAGAAAGAAAAAGGGTAACTTGGAAATTATCGAGGGAGAAGGCGCTTATGTCGGTCCGTGGGCGTCATGGGAGGGTGAAGACCAGGCTGGTTTTTTGGATGGCGTCGAGGAAGACACCGGCGACCAGCCCGAGGAAGAGGAGGAGCTCGAGCCAACTGTTCTTCCCAAGAGAGCGAAACCAAAACGTGGTGGTATTGGCCAGGAGACTTCCGTATTCCATGGCAAGTCCATGACCGATTACCAGGGGAGGACATACATGCATCCTCCCGTCGCAGAAGCACCACAGCTCTCAAACGAGCCTGGCTCGGAGGAGACGTTCATCCCGAAGACGTGCATACACACGTGGACCGGCCATACACAAGGCGTGTCAGCTATCCGCCTCTTTCCGGAGACGGGCCACCTTTTACTCAGCGGATCCATGGACACCAAGATCAAGGTATGCCCATTGTGCTCTTCCCCTGTCTTTCGCTTCTCTGCGCTAAAGGTTGGGTCTTGTCTCCCATCTGTAGCTTTGGGACGTGTATACCCATGGAAATTGTCTTAGGACTTTCCACGGCCACGTACAAGCTGTCAAGGATGTCACTTTTTCTAATGATGGTACCAAGTTCTTGTCATGTGGTTATGATCGCCAAATGAAACTATGGGATACTGAGACTGGCCAATGTCTTAAGCGCTTCAGTAATGGCAAGACCCCATATGTGGTGCGCTTCCATCCCGACCAGGACAAACAGCATATTTTCCTCGCTGGCATGTCGGACAAAAAGATCATTCAGGTACGTCTTGCGTCTATCTTGATCCTTAATGAAGCCAATTGACCCGGCCACCAGTATGACATGAACTCAGGAGAAATCACCCAAGAATATGACCAACACCTCGGCCCCGTCAACACGATCACATTTGTCGACGAAAATCGTCGGTTTGTCACGACGTCGGACGATAAAACTATCAGAGCGTGGGACTATGACATCCCGGTCGTGATCAAGTACATTGCGGAGCCCCATATGCATTCTATGCCGGCCGTCACTCTGCATCCTTCTAGTCTGTACCAACTCTCTCCTAATATTTCATCTTTTCCCGTGGTCTGACATGACTTTATTCCCATGTTGGACATAGAAAAATACTTTGCTGCGCAGTCATTGGACAACCAGATTCTGATCTACAGTACCGATAATTTCCGTCAAAACAGGAAGAAAAGGTTCGCAGGACACTCCGTGGCAGGATACGCCTGCCAAGTGGGCTTCTCCCCTGATGGGAAGTGGATTAGCAGTGGAGACAGCGAGGGAAACGTTGTGTTTTGGGACTGGAAGACTGGTCGAATCAAGTCGCGTCTACCAGCACACTCTAAAGTGGTGATTGCTCACGAGTGGCTACCACATGAAACCGTGAGTGGCCGTTATCACACAATACGCAACCAGCACTGACCATTTTTATCTAGTCCAAGGTGGTGACAGCTTCGTGGGACGGTTTGATCAAGTTATGGGTGAGTCTGGTGTCGAGTAGCAGAGTCCCGATTTGCTGATGGCCTCTGCCCAGGACTGAGCGCTGAGCTTCGTTGGTATATTGCTGTACTGTTAGTGTTAATGGCATCATGTGTGTGTTTTGTGTAAGACATATCTAAACTCAGTTCCGGCCAAAGTGTTCTCGCCCACACGCTTGGCGCTTTCTGGCAGTGGGTCTCCTGACCTTACTACTAGCTGGCCCCTCTGACAGGGAACTCAGAAACAATGCGTTGACGTGTTACAGATCGGTGCCCAATCGCAATCAATGAGTGCGACCGCAAGTGTCGATGTCTACCGCTATCGATCAAGTTTAGAGAGTGATATGTTCATCAGCTGCACGACCGCAGAATATTTAATCATGCGCAAGAAGAAATAAATTTAGGAGTTTGGTAAAATAATAAATAACTTATAATAACATTGCTGGACCAGCATGGTGATTCGTCGTACGAGGCCGTCACCTGCTGTCACCTATCAGTCGTACTGGAAGGTGAGGCATATCTATGTACCTGCATCACCATTGAATATTCGAACACTGAATCCTGATTTTGGACAAGGCCAAAGATACGCTGACAATATCCTCACGCCTCGTACCTTGTAACAAGCTTTTCCCTGGATGGGTGGTACGTGAGAAGGGTGCAACTATCTTTACTCACTTTGAGTTTAAGATTGATTAGGTTCCACGAGCACGGACCTCATTCGTTGGTTCCCGTTCACTCGTGGTCTCATCCATTCCTGTCGTGGAAGAGCAAGAGGACGGATTTGTTCACTTACCCGCGTTTGGAGTGGATGGCGCTAGAACGCGCGGAGCAGTATTTGGGGTGCAAGGTACAAGCCCGGAAGATATGAAGACAGTCTAATTCGGTATGTAGCTGGATAGATATCGATATCTTCCGATACGGTTACAATTGGTTACATCCACGTCAGAATTAACCTGGACAGGTGGACCGCTCCCCCGTTGCCGAGGTTGAAATGACATCCTGACTGCCCCAAGTGCCAATAGCTCGTGACGACCCCAGATAAGGACACGGCCACCAAGGGGGGGCCATGGGAGTTACAGGAGTTCTAAGTGGGCTCTGTCTTGCCTCAGGAGTGTTCTAGCTTGGGATACTCCTGGCTGTTTGACTGCGATTCCGCAGAGTGAATAGTGCTTCGTGATGTATCGAGTGTCTGTAGACACTAATATGTGTCCAGGTCGTTCCTGTACTTCCCTCCAATGAAAAGAGCTGAAACGGCGGCCGATGTGAGTTGGTTCCTACGACCGGGAGAATGTCCGCATGGATTACGATCGGCACAGCCTTTCTCTCATATCCAGCTCCCCCAAGGCCACGACCAGAATAAAAAGCACGCGGTCCTGCATGTCACTCCTTTACAAGACCCTAGCCTCATCATGTTCACTGCAAAGTGGTACATAGCGCTCCTCTTGGCATGTCTGTTCCAAGCATCGCTTGCTTTGCCTGTGCGCTATTCCCCTTGACGCTCTCTCCTGATCCGGATGGACTGATTGATTATGTCTTCAGATGGCCGAGCTCGCTGGCCGAGGGCCTACTGAGGTACTAGCACGTCCCTCCCCTTGCAAAGTGAGGCTGTTCTAAATAAACGACTATACAGGGACCTGTAGCGGATCAATTTGGCGGAGGCGGAGGCGGAGGCCCTCCCGACTGGTGAGTTGTCCAGGACGCCTGTCATCGGTAAGTTTCATGCCTGGCTGTGTTCGGGCAACTCTATCTCATATAACATGTGTGCGACACAGCTTGTTCTTTCGCGATCTATGTGTTCACTAAAATCAGGGTGCCCACACTTCATATGTGATCGCCATCACTGGTCATGTCGATCGCGGCAAGCTGCCCACCGACTCCACCACGCTCATCATCTCTTTGTTTTCATACAACCTACGTCGTACGCCCCGTTGCCTGTATCTCACGCTCCTTTTGTTTTATTTTCCTGGCGCTTTGAGGAAGGTACTGACCAGCACTACCCAATGCATTTTATATCCATTCGACATGATTTATCTGCTTGTTTCTGACACCTCTTCATTTTCTGGATCTATGTGACATACAGGTTGGGCTTGGTCGATTACTTCTTTCCATTGCGTAGTATACCCCTGAAGAATGGATACATTATATCACCAAGTAACATTGCGATTGTCCGTATAGTAAGTTGTGAGCACAACTTGACAAGGCAACAAACTAAGTAAAGCAAGTTGCTAACGTCACGTGCGCAAAGCATAGTTGTATGATATCGTGTAAATGGACGCGTTTTTCACGCGTCTCGTCTTGTTCGACTTCACCGTCAAAGTTGGAGCCGACATCCACGAGCTTGCACATTAGCCACCATGTCAATGCTCGACGAGCCTGTTCCTCAAGATGACCTTTTACGCGACAGGACGCGTATTTTCGAAGAATTTCTCATTTCAGAGTCTCCGATCTACAATTATCGAGATGAAATCGCTCGCATGCTCCGCATGGAACAAGCGCGCCTCATTGTCAACATCGACGATCTCCGTGACTATAATAGAGAATATGCGGACGGCCTTCTCAAGCATCCCGTCGACTTTCTTCCCGCTTTCGATGATGCTCTAGTAAATATCGTCACCCAAGTACACGACACAGAAAAACACGAGCTCGAAGGGAAGAGCTATCGTGTGGGCTTCAGCGGATCGTTTGGTGATCATCATGTTAGCCCACGAACTCTCAAGGCGGAGCATCTCGGAAAGATGATCTCGCTGGAGGGTATCATCACCCGCTGTTCCCTTGTTCGGCCAAAAATGCTCAAGTCAGTGCACTATTGCCCTGACACGAAACTCTTTCATTCGCGCGAGTACCGCGATGCCACAACTTCTACATCAAATCTCCCGCCAACGTCAACCGTCACGCCACAGCAAGACGACGACGGCCACCCGTTGCAAATGGAGTATGGGCATTGCATATTTCGGGATCATCAGCGGATCAGTATTCAGGAGATGCCCGAGCGCGCCCCTCCTGGACAGTTACCACGGAGCACAGACATCATTCTTGATGATGATCTCGTAGACAAATGCAAGCCAGGCGATCGCGTACAATTAGTGGGGTTTTACCGGAGCATAGGGGGGGGCTCCAATGGCACCTTCAAGTGGGTCCAGATCTATGTTTACGTCCGGCGTCGCCTCTGAGATCCGCTCGCAAGATCTCTCATTCTCGCGAACAACATCAATCTTCTTTCCTCGAAAATAGGAGGAGGGGTTGCCCAGACACCGCTTACCGATACTGACATTCGACAAATCAATCAGCTTGCTAAACGGCGCGATATCTTTCAAGTACTCTCCCAGTCCCTTGCCCCTTCAATTTTCGGGCATGACAAAATCAAGGAGGCTATTCTTCTTCTGCTCCTTGGTGGAGCGGAGAAAAATTTGCCGAATGGCACCCACATTCGTGGCGACATCAACTTGCTAATGGTTGGTGACCCGTCAACTGCAAAGTCGCAGCTGCTGCGGTTCGTGCTCGGCACAGCGCCGCTTGCAATCGCAACTACTGGTCGAGGAAGCTCTGGCGTCGGTTTAACTGCTGCTGTAACGACTGATCGAGATACAGGGGAACGTCGCCTCGAAGCCGGCGCGATGGTTCTTGCTGACCGCGGCGTTGTCTGCATTGACGAATTTGACAAAATGTCAGACATCGATCGTGTCGCCATACACGAAGTGATGGAACAGCAGACAGTCACCATTGCCAAGGCAGGCATTCACACCAGTTTGAATGCTCGGTGTAGCGTTGTCGCGGCCGCTAATCCGATATACGGACAAGTAAGCGGCCATCGTGAACTTTACACACCAATGATCTGACATCTCCACTCAGTATGACATCCACAAAGATCCGCACAAAAATATCGCCCTCCCTGACTCTCTTCTCTCGCGTTTCGATCTCCTCTTTATCGTCACTGATGATGTCGATGAAGAGCGCGATCGAATAATCGCAGATCACGTCCTTCGTATGCACCGATACCTTCCTCCCGGTGTTGAGGAAGGAACTCCAGTTCATGATAACATCGCTCAGCCGTTAGCTATTGACGGACCCGGTGTTCCACCCATCGAAAACGACACTGGTGCAGAAACTAGCCCGTTCGAAAAATACGACCCATTACTTCATGTCGGTTTCACTGCTGCAAAATCGCGCACGAGGAGAGGCAAGCAGATCAAACAGGAGATTCTCAGCATCGCCTTCGTGAAGAAGTACATACAATACGCAAAGAGCAGGCCAGTACCCGTGCTCACGAATGGCGCGGCAAATCATATTGTGAATGTGTATGCTAACCTCCGCAACGAGGAGGAGGGACAAACCAATAAGAAAAAGGCGAATGTCATCATATCCCTCATTGAAACATCCAACTGAGACATTGTCCTAGACCGCACCCTTGACGGCGCGTACTTTGGAAACACTCATTCGTTTGTCCACTGCTCATGCAAAAGCCCGACTTTCGGCCAAGGTAGAACAGGTGGACGCTAGAGTGGCCGAGGAGATTATGCGTTACGCCCTCTACAAGGAGGTCGCCAAGCGCCAGCGGCAGAAACGGAAGAAGCGCAAGCTCAACCATGGTGGCGCGACCACCGGCATGGGTGAAGATGGTTCGCAGGATAGCTCGGACGAGCAAAACAGCGGTGACGATAACGAGCAGCCAGAAGTCGCCGAACGCATGAGTTTACCCCCACAGCAGCCTAGTGGAGGAAAATCTCCTAATAACCAAGGGAGCCAGAATTCTTTGTGGAAAGACGATAGTCAGGATCTACAAATGGATGTAGTTCCATCACCTGCTGCGGGACCTGCTCAGGATGGTGGCGCCCGTCCCGAAAGGTGCGTCAGGCGGTCCATTTTCTGGTCATCGTGATGTGGCAACTGAGACGAAACATTCTTGCGTGGTGTTTCTTGCCCACGTGCTTTTTTCACGGCAGACTTCAACTATTCCGATCAAGACTAGCGAATCTATACGCCACACGTCTACAGGACGAGGAACAAGTTTTCTTGACGGAGCTTTTGGAGATGGTGAACGATGGACTGTCGACGGACGCACTGTTTGGCACCGCCGAAGCCACAGAGATTTGTCAGATCATGACTGCCTCGGATGAGCTCATGATCAGCGATGGGATCGTCTACAAGGTATAATACCATACCTCGCGAATGGCTGTGAGGGTGGCAGCTTCGGACCTTCGGTGGTACCAGAACTAATTGACTTTTCCATTCTCCTGGTTCGTTGCTTTCGTTGCCTATCGCATCTTGCTGTGTACTTCTAGGCCGTTGACGATAGCGAGCACATGGATGAAGTTCCTGAACATATAGATGTAATAAGAAACTCAGGATGCTATGGTATCTGAATCTCGTCGAAATGAGCTAAGCTTCGGAGCTGAGGTCCTCGAAAAGTTTCATGAAAATTGTCCAAATCATAAAATCTACTTGAACCCTGCATTTATTGGACGAGGGGAGTTGGCGAGGACATTGAGTAACAAGTGCCGATCTTGTACTATATTTCCACACCGAAGATCACCCCCTGATATTGCCCACAAATATCACTAAGGTACTCACACACACCCTCTCGTGTTTTTACACGCATACAGGTCCCCAGTCGCAGGCTGCTCATTGACAACCGTTCCTCAACCTCAACACAGTCCTGACTTCGTCCTTCCCCAGGCCGCCGGACCCCAAGCCAGTCACGTCATCAAGAGCCTTCTCCCACTCGTCGCCATGTCCACTGAGCGACACATCAAGCAGCTTTTCGTTCCCCTGCAGATCTGCACCGAGCAGGCGTCCTGCAGCAAGCAGCCGGCTCCACGGCTTTTCAATCCTGGCGCGCGATGTATTGAGCGCTACTTGACAGGTTTCAACCCATAGCTCGCACTCCGCTTGGAGGGCCCTTGCTTGAACGCGCGTCAGCCCATTCCGCGCTGGACCGCGCGTCAGGCCCGGTCGGAAAAGGACCTGCCGTTGAAGCGCATGCTCTGAAATTCGCAATGCGACGCGCCTGAAGAGTTGGGTGACAGCGGGCACTGGCAGTGTGCTTCGTAGAAAGGTTAGATGTGATGACAGAAGGGCCACGGCAGGTAATAGGGTTGTCGGGACCGCGATTTCTACTGTAATGTCATCACTGCCAAAAAATATCAAGTTAGATTGTGTTAAGTGTGTCCAGTGAACTTCTGCACAGATCATGATAATCTCAATGCAAGGTACTCACGTTGCCGAGGCGGAAAAGTGAGGCTTTAGAGCTACTTCACATTCTCCACAAATTTGTTGCACAAGCATGTCCTCAGCTCGTGACGAAAGTTTCGCGTACTGCGTAATGAGCTCTTCAAAAATGGTCCCTTCAGGGGTTTCAAGTTCATCATGGGGTCGAGTATTGGGCTCTGGTAGAGATGGATGTGATTCCGCCCTTGTACGCAGAGATGCACGACGGTTGATTTCCGCCCATAGTTCCAGAAAAAACTGGACGTCGCCTGGCTGAGAGAGAACCGAGACAGGTAGAGGATGTACTCACCACCTCCTCTCCCCAATTTTGCATGGCATTCTCGATATACCGTGCGCTTAACAATGCTTTGCACAAGCGCTGGCTCCCTTCAACCCCTCCCGTCAGTCTTTGAGTATCCGTTTTAGCCCCTTCTACACCCAACGCGCCAGGTACTGCGCGGACGAGAGCAGAAGAGAGTGTCTCGAAGGCATCGAGAGACGACGATATTCTAGAGTAGTAAAGTTCCAAGATCGGGAGCTGAACATGAATGAGGAATCGCGTGCGCTGTCGGAAAGGCGGTAGGGGCGAGTAACGATCTGCGGTAGTAAAGGGGTCGGCAAGAGTCCACAAAATATGACTTAGCGCGGTGTATACCAGTCACCTGCTCAACGAGAGCTTTTATTCTCCGTGACGAGTTCGTTGCTCTGAGCGCACTACCTTGAGATGTCAGGTTCTCTGCAGATTCATGCCGATCATCATCAGCGATCACCCAAGCATCGGAGGCACTGATGATTTCGTGGTATTGATCGTCTGCAACTGCAATATGTGTTAGTCCATATCTCGAGGCGCTGCAAAGATGGTAAAGTTTTACGGACACTTTTTCTCGCCTTCAAGCCACGCGTTGAACCAACCTTTCTGATCTAGGACCACTCTGCTAATGCCTCCTTGCTCTTCGTCTTTCCGCTCAGAATCACCTGCCTTTTGTTTGTCTTGGCCAAACTCGTAGCCCATCTCACGCAGACTAGTATCAAAAACTAATGACTGATACACAGTGTGTGCCAACAGGGCGGGGTGAGTCAGCAGAAGGGGAACGGAACGCTTGAGTTTCCGCTCGAGTATTGGCAAGAGGAGGGTCGTGTAGTTGTGCTGCAGGAGGCTAGTAAGCGCTCCAAAAGGGTGGCAATCTAGGGATAATACTGACCCAAGCATTGACATGCTGGAACTTCGAGCTGGAGAGCAACCTTTGTACGACGCTCTCCATGAATGGTCGGTGATCATGGACAACATTGGCGATGTGCGTGAAGTACCATTCAGGCTGAAAACACGAGCTTTGGTGAGTATATGGCGATTGTATGAAGTGTGACCACATACCTTATCCAACCGATTGGTCTCTCGCTCTGCATCAAAGTGATACTTGAACCGCAGAGCGACCGGCTGCGCAAGCGCTTGTAATGGGTAAAGGCCCTCGTTCCCTTGAACGGGCGAATACAAGGACTCTCCGCTACAATTAGACCAAACATGAGGACGAGCAAATTGGGGGTCTTGAGGAGTACACATACATCTCCTGTAATCTCAGCAAATCTAAGAACGCAGATTCGAAGGTTGTGCGGTCTTCTTTGCTCGCGGCGAGGAAGTCGACCGCGGATGGCCACTTGAGGTTTTCAGAAGCGGATATAAGTGTTCTAAAGCGCACCGAGCTCAGGGAATGGTTCACACCGACATCGACTTCAGAATGGGGACATACGAGAACAGAACAGCTTTCATGTCCGCCCACGTCTTTTCGCGGACTTTCTGAAGGAACGAAATGAGATGAAGGGAACCATTGGGGTTGCTAAACTCTTCGACAGCACTGCAAGCACGGGTTACGTCACTAATAAGCGTTTCCAAAGCCCCGTACTCCGAAGTCATCGTTGCAGAGATCGGAGAACTACTCCTGCGCATCTGCGACAAGGCCAACTCACTTTCGGTTTCTATGAGTGACTAGAATAATGGGCTGTGATGTGAGCTTCTTACCTGAGTACCAGGGCACGTTCTACAACAGCAACGTAGGACCGCACACTCTCAAGCTCCTTCAAAGCACGGTGCATTGTCTCTACATCCTCGAGCAATGTGGGGCCATTGTCTTCACCATTAGGACTAAGTGAAGAAACCAAGTCATGAGACAAATATGCAAGCTCATCCTCCAGACTGTCCCGCTGCGCAGCAAGTTCCCGAGCCTTCTCCAACTGCACTACAGCCCCAATTCGTGTGTTAGTCGTCAGTGCGTCGATATCCTTTTCTGATGCAACAAGCTGTCTGGATATTGGCGTCAAATGGTGACATGACTTTGCCTGACACGAACCTGCTGCTCGAGCAGCACTTTGTTGGTGCTCGCATGCTCCAGGATTCGCTGGAGGTTGTCCAGGTGAGTAGAGTCGGAAAAGCTCTTGTTCAAGGCTTCGAGGGCCGACTTTTGCGCGAGGTCTATGCTTGACGGTTCCTGTAGCTGTTTGATCGTCTGAGAGGACATTGTCAGTCCAGTATTACTACCACTAGTTAGTACAAGACTAACTCAGCAGCCAGCAAAAGTCTGGTCACGTGGTTATCTAATCTTCCAGTGATGAATCCCAACAACCATCATGCCCATCACAAGCTCTCGATGGCGTCAATGCACGTACATATGACACAAAGTCACAACAAGTTAATAGACCACATAAATCTTTGAGTCTCGAATACATCCTCTTCGTTTTCGATTTCATCTGAATCACACAATGGCTCCAGCGAAAGTCGACATTGTGAAGGCTAACCAAGCCTACTCCGACCCTTCCAACTTCGGGAGAAGAGGTAGTCTCTCCCTCCCTCCCGCAAAAAAGCTCACCGTTGGTACGTGTGCTACTTCCCTTATCATTGGAAGTGATATTGATGTTCGTGTCCGTGTCTTTAGTGACGTGTATGGATGCTCGCCTGGAGTGACATTCTTGGTGTTTTGTCTTGCGACTCCGAGTTCACACTTTCATAGCCCCGCAGATTTTCTTGGGCTCCAGGATGGAGACGCACACGTTATTCGCAACGCCGGTGGTCTAGCGTGAGTACGTCTCTCCTTCCGCCGTTAAATCTCACAAAGAGATTTATAGCAAAGAAGCTGTCCGCTCCGTCGTTATTTCACAATGCCTCCTTGGAACAGAGGACATTGTTATAATCCACCACAGCGGTTGCGGTATGCTCACATTCACCGACGAAGTCCTGCGCGACCAACTCATCGAGGCTCACCCTGGTGATGCTGCTGTCGCCAATGCAGCGCACGGCATCGAGTTTGGACCCTTCAACGACCTCGATGAGAGCGTGAAGAGCGATGTTTCCTACCTAAAGAATCACCCCCTTGTCCAAAAGAAGGGCAGTATTACTGGGTGGGTATATGAAGTTGAGAATGGGAAGATTAGGCAAGTTGCCTGAAGGCTGGATCAAGGGCTGGAAATATGTACATTAGCATATCGAGTGAGGTCTGGAATGGTGTACAATTCATGGAACTTGTTCCGAGTTAGTGGCAGTCAGCAATGGCAGCGCCTCTGCTGCATGTGATCAAACACTTGTTACCAAGAGATATGAATATATGACCTGGTGGTGAACGCGCCGAATGTACGATCAACAATCTACCTGTAGACTACTAGCCTAAATCCTCCCCTCCTTTTGCGCAGCAATGACATATCGCACTACCTCATTCCAATCACTCGCCCGAAGAACACAAGTTCGTTTTGCGTTAACAGATGCCAGGGCTTGATCTGCCTTCTTCGCATCCTCCTCCAAAAAGTGCGTTCCCCCCTCTCGTTTCACCCTAACATCGAACACCATGTCGTCCCTCTCATCACCCGGCTGGGACATCCGCTTATTCCACTCATATGCCCCAAACAAAAGCACAGGCGGCGGCACCTTGGCCACGCCATCTGGTGCAGCATACTGCGCACATGCAAGTGCGTTATCCATAGAGTCATCGATGAGGAGCTTCGCTCCAATGTCTATGCACACCTCAGCTTTGCTCACGCGTTTTGAAGACCCATTGGACGCGAACTGGCCGACGCAAACCATAGAGGTAAAACACTCGGGGAACCAGCGTTGCACCCAGGACCAACTGTCCGCATAGGCATCCATTCCCCGAGCCGTCACGATGATGAGACAGAAGCCGAGGATGCGGAGGGCGTGCACGCCTTCCCGGGCACCCGGGACTGGGAGGGCTTCGCCAAGTTTGTTGCTTCCATAGAAGCGCTTGACTTTAGTACGTGTGGTTGCCGTTGAACCCCAGTGTGGATTCTTTGATTCGGTGGTATTGAGTAAAGGAACGTGGGGCGGGAATGAATAAGTTTGGGGTCACCTTGCTGTAACAATAGTCTAAGAGGAAGGTAATCTCATAAACCTCTTTCGTCTTCATTAGGAAGCAAAAGGGCTCACAATATGCCTTTGAGAGATCCATATCAGATCCATAAGTTTCATTGTGCCCTGAAGTGGAGCGGTCAAGAGATAAAGACACGCAAACCAGAGGCGTTTCCAAGATTTGAAATTTGAAAAGAAATGGTTAGGATCTCTTCGAGAATAGCGGAGATTGTTGGGCCGAGGGACATACAGCGTATCACCAAATCATTTGTACTACTGAGGACATCATCTAGGTCGATGGCAATAACAGGCGCAGTCGGCGGTAGCGGGGGCAAGTTAGTCGACTGCACACCCTGTTCTGTCATTGGCCCCTCTGGCGGGCCAGTACGAGAACGAAAATTTGAAGCATGGTATGAAGCAACTTCGACGGACATGGAGAAACAGCTTTGAGAGGCAGAAAGTGCATGGAGCCTCTGCTCTTGAGTGAATATATGGGGACCCAGGTCAGCTCATTGCATGGCTTGATTGTGGACACCCTGCAGCAATCCTCGTGTTCGGCGAATGAATGGCAGCTCAATTTATATAGCAACGAGACCGAATAAAGGTGTCAAAAGGCAACCCAAAACATGCATGCTTTGGAGAAGACCGCAGTTTCGGGTGCTTATGATCTGATCCTGATTCAAGTTCGATCTGATCGTAAGTCAGGTTCAAGGAAAGGCTCCAATGGTGGACGTACATATAACACTCGATATGTTCTACTTGATGGTGTCGACGGCAAGCCAAGTCGCGGAGCCATAAATGACAGTCTATCGAGGTTCAGAATTCACCTGAGGACGAGCGACATTGACAAAGCACACAACTGATCTTGCTGATCTCGACCGACTGATCACACCGATTTCATCGATGAGTTGGAAGACCCGACGAGAAGAAGGCTGTTGCAAAATGTTCCATGCGAATTCGGCAGTGACCTATTTTCGAATGTGAAACCCTAGACCAGGAGTCATGCATCATGAGGCCTCAAGGTCATCAGTGGGCATATGGCGGTGCTCGCGGTAAGGCAAGACGTAGTCTCCCCTAGGCAGACCGGTATTAGGGGGTAGTATATATAACTGAAATTGGCAATGATGGACCATCCATGGTACACAGCAAGTTCCGTGATTAGGTGGTATCAACGTGGATGGAGCACTGCAAGAAAACATTCAGCGTGGTACGAATGTGAGTACAGGCTCGAAGCCAAACGTCGCGTACGCATGGAAAATGAACCCAACCTTAGTCCCTCCAAGTGCAGTATGTCCAAACGATTGACGGTTACAGCGCTCCTAAACTCTCAACATACTTCACAACCTCCTCCCAGTCCTTCAACCGCTTCACAAGGCCCACCCGCTTCTTGTTTGCCTGTGCCAGAGCCTCGTCGCCTCGTCTGACATCTTCCTCCAGGAAACTGATATCTTCGTTACTGAGCTCTACTCGCCTCGTGTAGGTCATGTCGTCACGCTCGTCTTCTTGGAGGGACAGTCGCTTGTTCCATTGGTAGTCGCCAAAGAGCACCACTGACGGTGGATCACCCTCCCCATCGGATGAAACGTGATACGCACACGCCACTGCATTCTCCATCGAGTCGTCAATGAGCAACTTCGCCCCAATGCTGATGCACACTTCTGCCTTGCTCAGCTTTTTGAGAACCTGTGCCTCCTTCGCTCCATCCGCCCTTTGTTGGGTGGCGAACTGTCCAGTGCATATTATTTTCTCAAAGCACCCATCGAAATGTCGCTGGGCCCATTCCCAGCTGGCGTCATGGACATGGTGGCTTCGTGCGGTGACAATGACAAGGCGATAGCCTAATTTGCGCAGTGCTTGGACGCCCATCTGTGCGCCTTCAGCTGGAAGTGCCTTCGATATCCAGTCGGTTTTGTAGAACTTCCTTACTTTCTCGTGAGTCTCGACGGGTGTGCCCCAGTAGGGATTCTGGGGTAAGCGTCTTGATCTGAGCTCTTCGGAAACGGAAGTAAACTCCATACCTTCCAGTAGTAGTAATAGTAGAAATCATCGAGGCCCATATGGGTGCCATATGTCTCGTTATGCCCTGTTCATATCGATCCTTGTTAGCAAGAACGAATGCATAGACCAATACACAAGTGAGACTCCGCGCGCACACTCTGCAATTTTCTCGTTCGTCTTACTCAAGACGTCATCCAAGTCCACAGCAATGATGCCTTTGGAAGGGAGGTGATTGAGCCGGTGAAAGTGGTCTGGTGCTGCTCGGATAACATGATCTTCTATCACACCATTGGGATGGTGGCTAGTTGTGATATATGTCTCTTGAGCAGACATATCTTTTGACATATGTATGAGGGGTATCTCAAGTACTATGGGCCAGGTCGCTATGCAGTATCACTAGGATAAAGATGTAAGGTGAGTCACGTCCAGGTTTGGCGACACGACAGACCGGAGACTTCTGATGCGATGCTGATTCGATGCGAGCAGGTCATTGATTCAAGTGTCTCCTCAGTGTCCCCATACCGCGCACACGATCTTGTTATAAGCCTTCGGGCCTCCGGATGTGAGGAGACAGGCATGCGGAGTACTAAGTAATCGTTGTGAGGATATCGGGATTGGTACAAGGTATTAACAACGTTAGAAATTGGGATGGTTGGTAATGCATGATGCTCGACTATAGCAACGAGTCCGTAATGTGTATCTTGCGACTTGGTTGTACTCACTTGGCAAGTTTTCGTGACTGAGCGCTGAGCGCTGAGCACTGGGCCTCATAACAACCAGTCACTGCATTGCAAGCACGGTTCAGTCGGATTTTGGGACCTGCTGGTTAGTAATCACGTGCAATGACCAAGTAGCCTAACGACTCTAACACTCGTCGTGGTCTTCGTATCTATCATCATATTTTGTACACTAGTAGAACATTCCCATCCAAGTACTGGTTGGTTTTGATCTGACATATTCACTCGTGACGTTGGTCTGAACTCTGGATTTCAGACTGTTAGGCGCGCTCTAACTTGATTAGACTCCGAGTCAATCATGGCGGTACTCTTCAAGCTACGTCCCTCAGATAAACGTACCGCAGAATTTGCTCGTCTCTATGCAACCCACAGACCCCTCGTACAACGCGGCCTCACCGTTGGCTTTGTACTTTACGTTTTCATCGCCGCATATCAGGGTGTCGCAGCTCGTCCTGCTCCGAAAAAGGAGGGAAAAGCCAAAGATGCTCCTGCAAGAGATGGCAAGCCTGCACGCGTTGCTGTGAGTATGCTCTAAGGATGGATCTATTCATGGCACCTGATCATTAACTGTCCGAGTCGGTGCCCAGGTTGATGCGGTTTTCTACCGGCGACTCGGCGTGATCCTCAGGATCGTTATTCCGAGCATACGCTCAAAGGAGGCTCTCCTCCTCGTCATGCACTCGAGTTTATTGATTTTCCGGACTGCAATCTCTCTCTATGTGGCAGCTTTGGATGGGAGGTGGGTCTCGGCGTTAGCCAGAGCTTATCTTGAATGAATACTGATGGGCTAAAAGAATCGTCGCGTCGCTTGTCCGGGGACAGTCACTTGACTTCCTTCTGAATATCGTTCGCTGGCTGCTTGTTGCAATCCCAGCAACTTGGACAAATAGCTGGTTGAGCTATGTTCAGAACAAACTTGCAATTGCTTACCGAACGCGTTTAACGCGCGAGGTTCTCAAGCAATACCTTGGCGAAGAGTCTGAAGGGCCAGATGGAAAGGTTTATTACAAGCTTTGTGAGTGATGGCTGAGACTCGACATTTCAACTTTCTTACAACTTCTGCAGCAAACTTGGACGACCGAATAAAGAATCCTGACCAGTTGAGTTCACAGTGATACCCATTTTTTTGACGGTACTGACCAGACCACATAGAATGATTACACACGATATCCAGCGCTTCTCCTCACATCTTGCAGCCATCTACGCGAACTTGGCAAAACCCATTCTTGATGTCATCCTCTACAATTACCAGCTGGCGCAGAACGTCGGCGCAGAAGGACTCGTGATTCTCACAATCTTGATACAATCTTCTGCTGCATTACGTGTGTACTTTTATCTGTTGGAACTCGTGACTTGTGGCCTGACATACAGTGCAGTACGAGCAGCCACACCTTCATTCGGAACATATACCGCGCAATCAGCTGCTCTCGCTGGTTCTTTGCGACATACGCATTCTCGACTGGCAGAGTTTGCCGAAGAAGTTGCCTTCTTCGGGGGCGAAGAGGCTGAGCGGCAGATCATCGAGAAGGAGTATGTTGCACTCGTGCGGCACGAAGCGAAGGTTATGAATCGGAAGTGGTGGTATGGTTGTGCAGAAGAGGGGATTGTGAAGTGGCTATGGGGAAGCTTTGGAGTTAGTGATCCACTTATGTGCACAAGCGTTGGCTGATGGCCTGTGAAGCTGGTGGTTTGTGCCATCCCGGTGTTTTTTAAGCTCCCTGGTATCTCAAACATTGACCTTGGCAGCCGGACGGAAGGTTTGTGGACAATCAGTGAGTGTACACCAAATCCTGCTCATTCACTGTACAGGCTTCGTCACAAACCGGAGGCTTTTGTTATCCTCCTCCGGTATGTTGCATCTTCTTTTTTTTTGTTGGTTATCAACCAAGTTCACGACTCTAGATGCAATCGGCCGTGTGATGTACTCTTACAAGGACCTCGCCGAACTCGCAGGTTACACTGCGCGTGTTTCTCTACTACTTGATACCATGTCCGACGTGCGTAAAGGTAAGTTTGAGAAGGCGCTCGTTTCCAGTGCTATGGAGGGGGAAAACAGCCAAAGTGAGTAATTTTGTAGCACCTAGCACGCCACGGCTCATGGGTTATATTTGAATAGTTATGCGCAGCCGCGGAAAAGTCCTTGAGGCGGAGGACATTCAGTTCGAGAATGTACCAATCGTTACTCCTAACGGAGATATACTCCTCAGGAGCTTGACTTTTAGTGTGAAACCAGGGGCAAGTGTTCTTACCTCGTGGCATCTTACCACTTATGAGGGTTATAGGAACATCTACTCATCGTTGGGCCAAACGGTAAATGGCCTCTCCACTGTCTCCATCAGTCTAGTGACCTCGATATTTCCCTCAGGGGCCGGAAAGTCATCATTATTTCGTATCCTTGGTGGTCTTTGGCCTGTTTACGGTGCGTGGAGGGTATGCTTGCTGAAAAGAAAATTCCCTACACTTTTCTAGGTGGTATCGTGCGGAAGCCACCGGCCTCGAATTTCATTTTAATCCCTCAGCGACCATACCTCTCCCTGGGTACACTCCGTGACCAGGTCATCTACCCTCATTCACAGGAGCAGATGACAGCCCGTGAGTGTTCAAATATCGGTCTTCGTCTCGCTGCTGACAAAGAAGTTAGGGAGAATCTCAGATGCCCACTTACTTGCTGTTCTTGCCGTAGTAGGAATGGACAGCATTGTAGAACGCGAAGGGGGATGGGACGTTGCACGTGAATGGAGGGAAGCCTTGAGCGGCGGTGACCAGCAGAAAATTGCATGGGCGAGATTATTTTACCACAAACCCAAAGTACGTTCCTGGCGCAGCAGCTTTCTTGGAGGCTGAATATTGTGATAGTATGCTATCCTCGATGAGGCAACTTCCCTCGTTCCCCCAGATATGGAGGGCAAGATGATGGAGCACGCTGCTGCATTAGGTATCACGCTCCTCACGGTCTCACATCGTCCCTCTTTGTGGAAGTACCACTCTACCATCCTCCAATTCGATGGACAAGGTGGATATATGTTGTAAGCCACTTTCCTCAGGAAGTCGAGAGAAAGCTTTTGGATAGATACTGATTGGCTCGATAGCACGAAGTTAGATGCAGAGAGGCGACTGTCGCTCCAGGAGGAGAAACAGGAAGTAGAAGCGAAACTCCTAGAGGTGTAAGTACCCCCCGAATATCCTATTTTGTGTCGTCTCGTGATCACTGACCAGTAACGGGACTACTCAGACCCAAGATCAAGTCACGCCTCGCGGAGCTTCGATTGGTCGCAGATGCACGAAGCGCAAAGGAGCGGTAGTCAGTTGATGAGTCGAGCAGATAGTTTTAAAAGTAGTCTTTCTTGGGTGAATTTGACCAGCATCGAATTCGAATGCACCCTTCAAGCTTCAAGGGCAATATCTGGAGATCGATGGTGGCGTGGGAGTAAAAGTCCACACTTGGCTACCTCGATGCGGAGGTAAATTTGCTGACAGGGCTGAAATGCCGGGAAGCACCGGAGCCAATCAGAGTACTCAGATATTCTTTGCACTGCAAAATTTCTGAATCACAAGCGACTCTGTCCGCACGTCGTCAAACGCCGCGCCTCAGTTCCGCACGACCACTTTTCTCCTCCCGTTCCTCTCTTCCAGGCCATGCATTTCTTCTCCCAGTCATTCAAGTATGAGTGCGTTGATATCATACAACCGTTAACTGCAGGGTACTAAGGTAGTGTACTTCTTTCCAGCCACCCCTGGTCACACGTCGTAATTGGAATGTGGCACAAATACCCAAATCCACACTGCACACACGTCGTGACGGTCGATGTTCTCGATCGTTCAGTCGACCCTATAACTGGAATAATACGGACCGAACGTGTGCTTGGTTGCAAGCAAAAGACACCCACTTGGATCGTCAAGGTAAGTTACCACTTTTCTCATTGGAAAGGACTCATTTGACCTATAACGCTTGTGTTCTTCCAGCTCTTTGGCGGATCGGAAGATGCCTTCGTGCGCGAGATTTCGTTTGTCGATCCTGGGGCACAGACAGCAACGATCACCTCCGTCAACCTTTCCCTTTCCCAATTTGCGACGTGCTTTGAACGAATACAGTACAGCCCGACGTCATCACACCAAACTTCGTTTTCACAAACGGCTGAGATCCAGGCACGTATGGCAATGTGGCGAACCGTGACGGATAGACTAGAGAGTTGGCTAGTGCAGAGGTTTGAGCAAAACGCTAGGCTGGGCAAGGCTGGGTTCTCGGATGTGTTGAGGACGATGTGGGAAGCAAAACAACAGCAGCTCTCCCAGCCAGCGTCGTAGCATCGCTGCCTGCAGTTTTTCTTTATTTTACTGGGCTTCGGTGCTTTATGCAGCCCATTACATCATCTCCATCTCTTAGATGCACCATGGTGACTCACTGCTTAGATTTGTTGAAAAAGTCGTGGAGACTACATTTATGACTTTTTACCTTATAGCTGCAATGTATTATTTTGGATCGCGGAGAACAATGTTAACTCTCCAGTTCAGTCGTACACAACCGCGGAGCACTACTGGCTACAAGGAAACAATTATACTTCTTGTTCGTACCCCTCCCACCCGAGGTCGGGCACTTCGTTATCCCCTTTCTCACTAATATCTTCGTCTTCGTCGTGATCTGCATCAGGGCACTTGATTCGAGAGGGTGGCTGCAACGGTTTTTGGCTTCCAACTCCACCGCCTCCTTCCTCTACTATCACATCGTCACCCTCGGTCTTGTCATCAATGGAATAGAGGTCGTCCTTCTCATCGAGATCAGGAATGGGACCACGGCCATCCACGAAAAGATCTTTGAGGGCGTTGTAGTTGATTCGTTTGCTGTATTTTGGATTTTTCTTGAGGAGGTTGCGAACTGACTCGGCAGCTGTGCTCCCCGAGGGTGTGGACTCGTCACGAGGTTTCGTGGTTGTTTTCCGTCGCTACAAGGATAGGTTCAGTAACGAGATAATGGAGGAACAAAAAACAGGGTGAAATAAATATCGGCAGAGCGGGGATACGAACCTTGCGACTTTTAGGCTGTGGGGCACCATTTTCTATCTGTTCACCTTTTGCTAACACAAACCACTCAGCAAAACATGCATGACAAATAAGATCCTTAGTGGCATACCCGCAATACCCTCCAAGTATTCGCGATTCATCTCCACCCATACACGCTCCTTAATTTTGACCTCTTCTTCAGATAAAATACAGCGGTCAAGTTCCTCTTCATCTAGGCCTTTGAGGTCGTCAACTTCAGCAAATTGTGCATGACGCCGTTCCTCCGCTTCATCAAGCGCTTCGGTGAGCAGGAGACCTTGCGAGTTCTGCAAGAATGTTGCAAGCTCCTCTGCTAGGGCTTGGTCGACTGTTTCTTCGATAGATTTGGCTGACGAGGACGTCGCGTCTTGCATATTATCTATGGCAGTCGGCCGGAGGATCGGGTCGATATGAGTATAAGCCGAATCGTCCTCGTCCTCTGGGTAGAAGAGAGGTGGTGCTGCTGATGTGCCGGCAAGGATTCCCTGGTTGAAGAGCGTAGGATCTATCACTGGTGGAGCAGGTGCGAGTTGTTCAGGTGAAGATTCAGCCTCAACTTCCTCCTCCGATTCTCTATCCACTCTCCTCCGTTTTCCTTTCCGCCTCTTTTTCTTGGGCTCTCTTTTATTTTGACCATTCTGAGTCTCCTCTTGTTCCTTTTCCTCGCGCTCCCTTCCCCTTGTAAAAGCAGGTGGGTCCATCTCGTCATCCAACCACACCGTCCTAAAATCTGCCAACGTTAGCGCACCACTGGGCGTCTTTTTGAATTCTTCAAGACGTTTCATCACTGTCGTGTCCGCAATCTTGACAACCTGTACAATCTCCTGGACAGATCTCCTGAAGTTATTCATGCGAGCGGCAAGGAGAAGCGCAGCGCCACATATACCAGCTGGACGTCGACCTTTAGTGACCCAGTCGCGGTCGAAGCGTTGGACAAGACGGACGGCGTCTGTTGCTACTTTGTGGGTCTCTTCGCCGAATTCGAGAAGTGCTGCGAAGCGGGAGACATAATGTGATGGGTCCACGAGGGGAAGCTTCAGGTTGAGAGTCTGGACGAGCTGGAGATAGGTATGGCCAAGCTCGAAGACATTTACCTAGGAAGGGTGGTCAAGGCTCCATGAACACCTTGAGATCAGAGGCTTAATCACCTGCAAAAGGTCTGAAAAATCAATGAGCATATAGTTTCGCGTTTCCTTCTGCCTACAAGCGACATAGAGACAGACAGCGGCCACGTTGACGCTTCTTCGCCCTTTTGTAAACTTGTGTTCTACAGCGAGAGTATATAGGCGCGTCGCAGCAAGTGCAACTACCTCAGAAAGATGCAGGGCAGCGGCCAGACTCTGGATCTTCTTGCTAGCTGTGTGAAAGTAATGAAGGCCAATCCTTGAGCACTCAGCTCGAGACGACGCACCATTCGCAATTGTTTGTTCGCGGGATTCGCTGCTTCCCCTATTTCCGAAAGGACCACTCATCCGAGCATGAGCTAAACAACATTAAGACCGAGAAAACAATAGAAAATAACTTGACTCACTTGAGCCGTGCCCAACGTATGCCCCCTGAACCATTGCAGCTCCAGTAGAGGTCTCGCCGAACGTGACTTCGGAGATGATGGCGTTTTCTTCGACCACAGTTCCGCATTTCACACAGAATCCGTTGCCTGCAGCGGGATCATACTCGATGACTGTCCCCCCACAGTCTGTGCAAGTGGTCTGAAAAGGAGTTAGCTGCGCATGTGGATAGATCTGGACGACAAACCATCTGGGAAATAGATAAATAATGAGCCTAGTGGTGGTTTTTATGGCTGGTGAGATAGAGTTGGTAATATGCAGTAGGAGGAAGTTGCGTCTGACCGAGGACGACGTTGGTTGGTCGATATTCGGCCGAGGTCGAGAGCAGCACAAAAGGGTACGAATAAATAGATATATCTGGATCTTATGGACAAAATGCTGTTAGACAAGCGGTTTTTCCTGAGTCGTTAGAACCTTTGGGGAGCATGAGCACGGTTAAACGTAGGTGGGTAAGCGGACTAGAACTAGTACCAAAGTACCACTACCCAGTGTAACTACCTTCAACTTGAAGTGCAAGCCAGTACTAAGTCTGACTTGGACCATCGGGCAGCGTTGTCACAATAATATGTCACGCAACACTGCTCACGGCCAGTCACTCATCCTCAGCATCGTCGCAAACGACATTACATATTGACGATCTGTCCACTTGGCACTGCTCAACAGCCGATATTGATCTTATCACAGTCAAAAGTTTGCACGAAAAACTTGACAAATTTGCGCTTGGCGCCCGCTTTTCTAAAGCGCGTGAGCTATCAATCACTCTCTTTCATCCATGGACGAGCTCGTGCATCATTGCCTCCGTGAGCTCTCGTTTGACGGTGATCTCGGTGCGTATGATTTCATACCAACACTCTGACCACCAATGCGAAGAGATCGACCGTGGAAGTATTACTGCCGCGCTTATCTCGGCGCACGTCGGGAGGACGGGTTCGAATCCCCCGTGGTACCATTCCTTCCATCACATTTCCTCACATTTTACGGTATCTCCTGGCGTGTTGGTTAATCTGTCTGTTGTATAGGATGTGACGTCTCTCGTCTGAGAGACTTCATTGTTGGGTTCTACAGTACTCAAGATAGCCATCCGCAAGTCGTCGACGATGCCTTTTGCGCCTTCGTTTGGTCAGTGGTCGCGCAACAGCCTTCCGTCCGTGTCGGTAGCGTGCCCCCTGGCGTGACCTCCGAAGTATACATAGCTCCCCAGATGAGCGCCAAACGCAAGGCTGCGGCCAAGGGCAAGGCCATTGCCGAAGATGCACTCCCTTCCCTGCTCCTCGTCGAGAACGCGCGCAAAAGGTCGCTGGAAGACTTGAAGTGCCAATATGGCGGCGACCTGCGCATTGCTGTAGACCCTGAGACCTCCTTTTCTGCAATCACAGGCTCCCATATCAGAGTGCGTACACATGCTGATTCGACGGAGCTTGCTCAACCCAGTCACAGCCTCCTAAACTCAGCCCCATGGTATACACTGCGCTCCAGCTAATCACTCGAGGGCGAGAGGAAGGTATCACAACTGTGGAACTCGGTCGAAAGACTAAGTACGACCAAAAAACGTGTTTCTATCTCATCAAGCAATTGATTGAACTCGGTCTTATGTTCGTTAACCTCCTCTTGACTAGTAGTGATATTTCTAATAACCCTGGACAGAATCAAAGTACGCCGTGGTGGAGTTGGCAATCACACATGTATCCACAAATACTTCGTGGAGCGAAGTCCACATTGGCAGCAGATCCAAGAAGAAGAAGCTCAAGACAACGAGGTTGTCATCATGGGTGAAAGCATCCAGTCAAGGGACACAGCCGACGAGACTGCTGATCAGAGTGGCCAGTCACAAATATTTTTCGACCCCATCGACTCCAGGCATCTCTCCAGCCTTCCGCTCGTCAAAAACAGGATCGTCAGGCTACTCAAGGCATCCCGGAACCATATACACGCTTCCAACAACCTGCTACTGACTATCGTATGCTGGTCCTTTGTGTTGAACCGTTCCTCATGTTCATCGTACATATACCAGGGATTCATGCACCCAACGAAGACGGACAGACGCTTTTTCCAGACTCGACTGCGTGAGTTGATCCAACAAGGCACCATTGAGCGGGTTTTGGTGCCTAGTAGCAAAGTGCGGGATCGCACCATCAAATGCATCCGCCTGGTAACGCCGGATAATCAACTTCCGGAAGGGACTGTAGTGGTGGGGCCCCAGGATGCGGACGAGGATGAAAAAGACGTTGTCCTTGAAGAGGATGTTACCGGTACGTTTGACCAGTAATCAGGTTAGGTCTTGGTGGTGAATAAGAGCTTCAGCCGGTCACACCGAAGTCAAGGCGCATCTAACGATCCATAAGCAAGTGTCAAACATGCTTGAAGAAGCTGGTCCTTCGGGGCTCACTCTCAATGTGACAAAAGAAACTCCTTTCGTAAATGCACGCCCTGATACTTTACCCCAGGAAATCTGCATTTCTCTTGGCAACTTTGACAAGCGCACTATCGAGCTCCTACTCACGCGTGCTTCCAAGAGCCAACCACCTTCCCATCTCAGCGACTTAGGCACTGTAGACTTGATGGAGACTTACGGCCGAGAAAGACGGCACCGATACTTTACAATCGCAGCGTACAAAACTGTTATGGCAAGCGAACAGCTGCAGGAAACAACCACCTCTCTCGCCGATGTTAACATCTCTCAGGTTAGAGAGTTCGCTAAACTCGACCCAAAGCTATTCTACAGCACGACCGATATGCTTTATGCACACCAAGATTCGTTCAAGGAAAAGGCCGCCGCAAAGAGCAAGAAGCGTAAAAGAGAAGGGAACGGAGAGGAGAGCAGCGGCGAGGAGAGCGAGCTGCCTCCTAAGCCGAAGAGAGGCCGCCCCCGTAAGATACCTGCGGTGGCGGTTGAATCCCCAGCTCCGATAAAGAAACGCGGCAGATCTCGCAAGCATCCACTTCCTGACGACAGTGACGCTCAAGGCATTGAAATTCAGCCCGAGGAATCAAAGAAGCGACTGCCAAAGAAAAGAAAGACCCAGACAGAGCTTGCGGAGGATGGTCATGCTGAGGGAGATGGAAAGGAGGCCGTCCCGCTCATTCCAGTAGAAGTTTCTGTGCCTTCTCCTTCACCCTCTCAGATGCATGGCAGGGAGGTTGTGATCACCGATAAAGCGGCTGACGAATCGTCCCTCCACGCCGAGGTACAAGGTGCTCAAACCGAGCTAAATGTGGTAACTCCGACAGCTGGGGGCTCCATGGCAGATGCTAGAGAACCATCTAGTGACCTAGTTGCCGAACAACCCCAGGAAAGTCGTGACAGCCATGTAATGGAGCATCCTGTCGAAGCATCAGTCTCGTCAGACCTCTGTGGTACTCAGCCAAAGCCGCCCGCAGAACGTATCCCTCGCCGTTCCACGAGGAAATCAAAACAAGCCGTGCGAGATGCGGGGTTCCTTCCAACCCATGGAAAGACGCCTCGAGCTCCATCAAGAAGGGTAGTTTCGATGCCGAATGTTGCTGACCTATTACTGGCCGAAGAAACACCAGTGGTTCAACCGGCGGAGGGCAATGCAATGATACCGGATGACCCGCAATCTTTGACAAAGCCCGATGACTGCAGTTCACAGAGGAACTCACTGGTACCACAGGCTCAACGAGGCCCTGCCACCATATTACCTGTGAGTGCTGTTCAATGGGCTGATTATGGCAACAATCAAATCAGGTGTTGCAGATGTTGCCCCAGCAAGAGTCATCGTGGACTGCAGCGGAGGGAGCAGGTGTTGTCGAGAAGCACAAACAGACACCCCGGTCATCGTCTTGGAGACCAACGAAGCGAATGCGTACCAAGGATAGCGAGAGGTCACGCTCTAATATCAACATTTCCTCCCTCCGGCGCGAAAATGAGCTTTACAGGGTCATAGACAATATGGGAGGGATCGCAAACATGCACACCAAAGACATCCTCGAGGCGCATACAGCCCTTCTCGACACCATGACGCGAGCCAAGGAACCTACTAGTGCCCCAGTTGGAACACGAATTGACAAGCGCACCGCGGAAGCCGCGATCAAGAGCATGGAAAATCGTGGCCGTATCAAGATGCTGAAGACTTCTCTCATCTCTTCGTCTGGTGTCAGCAGACTTGCTTGTTTAATCTACCTTCCGGAAACTCCTCAAGAGAAAGTCAACGCATTCCTCCGCCAGCTCAGCCAAAATATACCATCAGCGACCGTAGCCCCGGTCAAGACTCTGGAAGAACCCGTCGATTATGGTACCAGCGTTCGCTCGCTGCAGCACGCGTCCCTTCCTCTACAATTACTGCAAATGGAAGAGCAAGGGGAGAAGCAAGATGAGCGTTTAAAACAGCTGTTTTCTTATGACAGTGACACAATCCGTGATCTTCTTCTAACCGAACGTACGACGGTGTCGCAGCTGTACGGTTTCGTAGTTGCAAAAGCATTGCGATTGCGGCAGCTGCATACTCACACCCTCGAGCTATTCCAGCAACCCTCACCATCCCCGCTAGTCATCTCACCACAACACCGAATTATTGATATCTCGTATTACCACCAAGACGTCTCATTGGCTTTCTACTGCTCTCTCGTCGCCGTCGTCGTCCACGACGAGGACCTTCTCAAGGTCTTTGAGTCAGACGAAGGAAAGCAGATCTTAGTCAGACAGTTACCATTGAACATCTCGGCGTCCTTGCAGATCGGAAAGTCCAGGAGCAGATCTCGCATCCTAGATTTGTTAGAGATACTGCGCTCGCTGGGGCTGGTCACACCACTGGAGCGTACCGACGCCTCTGATGCGTTATATAAGTGCACAGACTTCAATGGTGATACTGTTGCATTCAAGGAGGCCGCTTTGGAAGGTTGGAGTGTCGGCACTCCAGTGATAGCTCCCCAATTTTGGCGTTTCCATACCCCAGGACCGATCTACCTCTGGGCGCTCTCGGAATCTTGGCCCTCGTATTGGAAGGATCTTCCCATCAATAATCCTGTTGAAGGCGCAACATACTGGGATGAACTTCACAACGTTAGCAGAGATCAAGCCTACGCCCAGAGTGCCGTGTGTCTACCCACAAATCCGCAGAGGCCCTTTAAAACGAGCGCCAGCCTTGGTAGATGCCTGCGCAGGAGGTCATCTTGGGACCCTGGTTACGTCCTGACGTGGCACCAGAAGCAATACCTAGCAAGACATGTGGTCGCCTCCACCGGCAAGACTCCTTTAAACGCGGAAGATGCGGACGCACAGTTGGATCAAATTTGCTACGTTATCAGCGCTCCTCGCCATGCAGTCATTAGCTATTTCGCCACTTCCAGAGACAAGATTACGCAAGATCTCGAGAAAGCTCGACACAGACTTCAGCGGGTTCGGGAAGATGGAGCACGGCAGAATATCGATGCGAAGGCAGCACTACTCAGGAAGGCGGAAGAAGCGAAGGCCAAGCGAGAGCAGGACTGGGAGGAGCTTCTTCATAGGATTCATCCAGAGCCTGTGAGGGGCACTCTCGCTGTTCGCATCCGTGTAGTCCGAAGTCGTTTCATGCAGTCGACGATGGCAAAGGACCAGCAACACTGGGAGAGCGCGATCAAGGAGGCGATCAAGGAGGCGCAGCTAGCCGCGAAAAAAATCATATCGCAGCCCAAGGCAAAGTCGGTCCTTAGAGTGCACAAACTCACTGCTGGACCACCTCCTCTCGTGGCCAATCCACCAGAGCAGTCGATCGAAGTTTTGATTGTTCAGCAGGGCCCGCCTATCATGCAGTCTGTGAGGGTAAGAGGGAAAGGAAAGGCGAAGGAAGAGAATGCTGAGGGTGAGTGGATTTATTTCTGTCTCGCACCTCACCCGCATTGACTCTTTTCTTAGCTGAAGAAGAGGCGAAATCAACCCCAAGGCGGGCGAGATTTCATTGGACACGGGACTATGATGAGCTAGCTCGGGATGCCTCCGTCATTATTCGAGCTCGATGTCGGCATGGTGCAAGGCTCGACCTGTCGGCTTTTGATCAAGTATTCCCAGCGGTTCCCAGGAACTCTGTCAGGCAGCGTGCCACGCATCTCAGAGAGAGTGCCGCTGACGACCTATACATGAAACGTCTTGAGGATCAGTGGTATACGGTTTGGCTGCAACACAGAGGAACACCTCACTTGCCCGACGAAGATCCTGGTAGTCCCTCGAACTTCGACTTGATAAAACACATCGAATTTCTTCGAAAACATGTAGATAAGAATGCTTTGTGAGTGTGACTGTCCTCCGTTAACCACTGTTTCTCATTAATGATCAGGCGAGTGGGATTTGTGGAGCGTCAAGCGGCGAGTAAGCTGGCTCCTTCTGTTCAGGAACTCTATAAACGCTACGACGTTGGAGAGGATACTGTCACTGCGCCAGCGTGGGATTTCATGCGGAGCACGACGGTTGAGGAAGGCAGAGAGAAGCAGTTCTTGAGGCAAGCATTTACAAAAGAGCCAGACATCCCCACCGAAGGTACAAAGAAAGAGAATGTACAACTCGCAGAAGCAGCGCTAAAGGTGTGCATTCATAATTTGCAACATTTACACAGAAATTCATGTTGTTCTAGATGGTCTTCGGGACGCCAACCGAACTCTATGATTCCGATAGTGCTGCCCACTTACTTCATAGTGCTGGAGACCAGAGCGTCTCTCTCGCAAGGTCCAACCTCCTGCAGCAAGGAGTCTTGTCCAAGCTCATACGAGACCCGAAGAAGCCAAAACCAGGAAGGACACTGAAAATCTCGGATATGTAGGTACACACATATATACGCTGGTTCGCAGTGCTGATTCGTCCGTGTTGTAGCAACCTCAACGCTATCGGTGGGCCATTCCCCCGAGATTTGTTTCAAGATGCAATTTCGCTCGAAGACATTGCTGTTGAAAAAGTAGTGGATGAAATGGAATGGCCTCTAATCGCATCTGAGGGAGATGTCGCTGCTTTATTGCAGCTTGTTTCCGAAGATCAGGTAACTAGTGGATCACTATTGGGGCCCGGCAGTGCTTAATGTGACCTTTGTTTTTTTAGGTCGACTTCACCGTGGACTTGACACAGTCACGAGCTGCTCGGCCGAAGATTGACTGGAATAGCAAGAGGGCAGGTATGGTCGTTGCGCCCTTGCCAAGGCAACTTGTTGACAGTCTAAACAGATGACGATGATATTGAGACAGGCATCCGACTGAAGTTCGCCCGAACTTCGGCAGTGGAACAAGACGCACCCGAAAATCAATCGCTCGAGACCCCTCTTGTCAGAATTGATTCAGGCTCGTTATGTCACGAAGCACACGGAAAAACACCTGACGGAAAGGAAGCCACGTGCACTTTGAAAAATTCAAGCGGATTGGTCAACTGTACTAGTTGCATCGACACAACCTTCGCAAGATTTGCATCCGGGCTCAGCCCGCCAGATGGTGAGCTTGCTCGTCGCACTCTTAGTCACGTGCGTGCCTCCAAAGAGATGGGAGTAAGCAAAGCAAGATGCCTGGTGCGTCTTCGTGTTTTATCTGCTTCACAAACTCAACAATATGTAGGGCATGGAGGCTGATTCACAGCAGCGCATCCTCGAGTTCGTTCAAAAGATGACCTTGACTTCCCCTCCAATTTTATTCTGGACATGCTACAATACACCAACGCTCGTAGCCAGTGACTACTGTGGCTCGTGGAGCGTGACCATATCTGATGAGCCCCTGACTCTCGTCTCCCCCCGACGTTGGCTCGACCTTCGTGGGTATAGGCTCGACAGTGCATGGTCAGCAGCACTGAAAGCCGTAGTTGGTGTCATTTTCCTTCATCCGGGGATCAGCCAGGTAACGTTTTCTTGTATATCTTGTGTTTGGTGTTGAACTTGTGCACCAGACTGAGCTACGATGGCGCCTGCGAGCGATATATGACAGACAAGAGGTCTTCGACCTTCTTTCATCGCTGCAGCAGGAGGGCATTTTGGAGTGTCGGGCTGCAGTCTGTGTAGAAACCGTTCAGATGCTCCCTGGATGGTTAATGACGTTGGGCGAGAAAGATGAGCAAATGGTCTTCTGGTTTATCGCAAAGAATCGCCACTGGTACCAAGTTTAACTATTTTCATCTCGTGGCATACATTGCGACGGTCTTTGTGTTATCATTATTCACCTTTATTTCCTGTATGCGCATCGCACTTTACTTTGTGCTGCGCCCGGTTTCGCCCAAATTAAGGGAGGAATTAACATTTCTCTAGACCACGAAACTTCAGCCTGCTACTGTGATTTGGCCTGTTGAATGAACGTCGTGATGTATCGAGCTCAGCAACAGGAAAACTAGTAGTTCTGCCAGACTATGCCACAGGCCCTCCGAGTCAGCGCTCCAGCAACTGGCAGTGCCCTGATACGAGTTTGAGCTTACTATTATCACAATACGGGCAGTGTTTGATGATACATGCGCTTTCGAGCCCAAATTCAACTTTGTAGATTCCTGGAGCCCTCCACCGTGACTGCGCTGGTAAGTCCGTGCACCAGTGAGAGTCATTAGTTTCCTGACTGCCTAGCCTCCCCAGACTAAAGAGTTCGAAATAAGACAGTCGTTACTTCTCCACTGTCACGATGCTGATTGTGTCGCGGATTCGAGCCAGTGAGAGCACTGACAAAGACAAAGATCATCAATCGGGATTCAAGCCTTCAGGAGTTATTTAAAACAGAGGACGATGACATTCCCACCACAGTGCCACTCCCATGACAACTTGGACGCAGCAGTGCGGTGTAGTCCGAGTGTGGTCAGCTTTCTTTCTTTGTGTCTCTCATTCTTCTTGATTCTCTGCAGCTCGGCAGGACCGACATAGCAGTCCCTTTGCTCTTCAGTCCTTTGCCAGAGTCTCTGAACAGAGTTCTCTTTCTCGCTTATATTCTGCCCTAGTGGCATTGACATTCATCTACCTTCTATTTCCCAGTGACTGGTATGTAGCTTCGATAACACTGGCCAAGTGCATTTCCGTTGTATATTTTGACGCAGAAATTTGGTCACAGAAAGCCAATCATGCGCATTCAAGATCTTTGGGCAGTTTTCCCCATTCCCGCCAAATTAAAGTTGCTTGTGAGTAGCGATTTCGGGTCATCTCTTCTAGCTCTACGGCCAAAGAAGTCGTTCATGCCGTTTCTGCCAAGATCTTTGCATGAAACTGACAAACTCCCAATTCATCCAGTGGGACCGTATAACACTCTCCCGAACGACAACATTTTACTTTGTTTTTTCAGTACTTCACTGCGTCGTTCAAGTCGTATTTCAAGTGCAAGCTTTCCGGATCAACGTCCAAGCAGCGGATTTCTTGGCGTCCATCACCAAGCAGGGACATACCATTGATTCCGACGCTTTTTACGTCTTTGGGAACGACCTCCGGCTTTGTGATAATGTGCCAGCATCGTTCAGTACGGGCTCATGTCAGGTGATCTGGGACGGAATGGTTGGAGACAACACGCTGGCGCACATGCCCTCTGTGGCAAATGCAACCGCGTTAAGTCTGGATATGATGGAGGACGACCAACCCAGTAGCAGCACGAAGCCCCCCAATCCCAGCTCTACTCCTACCCCCCACAATAGCACAGATCACGATTTTCGAGTATTTGACGAAAGTACACTCTTCATGGTCCGTCTTAATGCTACCTTCCAAATCCTGCCTGTTCACTCGTAGTCTCAGCGCAATTCCCTTGGCAATATCCAAGCTATCGAGGTCAACGGCACGGTCCAGGTCGTGGTTAATGGACTTGGCTGGAATAACGAGAGTGCCGTTCTCAACAGGCAATGCCTTTGGGCTTTGGGCTGGCCCGTTCAGATGTGGGCCTTCGATATACTTCATGGAACCTTGACCTGACGAACTTTTCTAGCCTTCGCAATACCGAACGTGAAGATCTCACTTTTATTGCATTCCAGATTTGGGTGCTGGGGATGTCAATTGTTGCCGTGAGTGTCAGTTCAGGATCGTAAATCCGTGCTGTTTGATCTCGTCATAGCTTTTGAATGAATCGGTGCCGCATATGTGAGGATTGTGTTGGTTTGAATCTTTGATTGAACACTGAGGCTGTGTTCAGGATTGCTTCCCTCCTGACTCATTTGGTGGCCACTGGATGGGCGGGATTCCAGATATTCAACACTGCCCAGTTTCGGGGTGACTTCGCAGAAGTCACAACGAATGGAGCCTGCCATCCAATCAATCTGCTTCCGTCCTACTGGCAGTCTCGTGCAGCTGCTGAAATCCCAAGCTTGGTGCTGAATGCTGTGGCATTGTTGGTCTCTGCATTCCTCTCCTGGAGGCTTGCCAAGGTTTTCTTTTGACTCTACGACGTAGATTCGTACTCAATATCTCTTTCAGTCGTTCGGCTGGCAGACTTTTAAACGTGTCGGGGCGTCACTGACCATTAGCCGCATCTACAAATTTGTGCTCACGCTGTCGATCATCATTCAATTGTCTGTGTTCTTTATCGTAACCTCGATTGCATTGTGGCTAGATCAGCTCTGGAACGGCGCCATCGGCCATCTGGCAACATCTCTTGTATACAAACCGTTGCTCATCATCACTCTTATAGTGAGTGTAGAACTCGTCTATTACCTGTGGCTATCTGACCCTTGTCGTTCCAGCTACTATTCCCATGGCTGGCTTTGGTGAGTTTAACGACCCAAGCATTCGATCTGTATGTTGAGCAAGTACGCTACAGGGTTGGTTTGCAGTAAGACGAGAACGAAAGCTTGAGATGCTTATTTTCCTTGTCATGTGCCTGGGTTACCTCGGTGGCTGGGGTGCCATGTTCAATTCCACGACTTTCCGCTGGACCTACATGACGTGGACATTCTTTGGGCTGATGACGACTGCGTCTGTTTTCCTCACACTCGTATCGTTCATTCTGGGCATTATCTGCCGCATCAACTTCGGCAAAGGCTTGCCTCGCTACCGTGCGTCGTCCTTTTAGCCTTGTTGACTCCTTTTCCCTAAGTCTGTCCTCTATAGTAAATGCACAAGAACTCATGCCTAGTGATGGTTTCGAGCCAGTCACTTTTGGTAGCGACCCAGAGAAGGTCGCCTTCCCGTCAGGTGACAAGCCAACATTTTCTGCCACTTTTGGATTAGGACAGCGCATACCGCAGACGTTCATGCCTAGCACTTCGCAACGCTTCGCGCAACCAATGAGGATGTCGAGCCAAAGTTCCCTTCAACAACCTTCTCCAGTAAAGACTCGCACGTCTAACCCCCTCTATCGTTACCCGTCGCACAGCAGCGTCAATAGTTCAGTGAGCACTGACAGTCGAAGTACCGAATATAAGCGCTGGGTTATAGAGGAGTAGCGTTGAGTGTCTTATGTGACAGTATCACTCCTTTCTTGATACCTCGTGACTACAGGATGGTCACTGTTTTTTTCCATGGCCTATTTTTGCTAGCAACGTGTATCTTTTTCGATATCGTGTTGCCAGTGACTCTACCCTACAAATTACGAGTCCCGCTTGTGCCATTTTCTTCGGTTTTTTATTATACTATATGGCCAGCTGTACAGTATGTGATTTATTTCGTTTTCCAGTTCTCCTGCTGGTTTTGGAGTGTAATTTATTAAAACAGTCCAACCCTCTAAGTATCATGACGACAATGGTAAAGCGCTGGAATATTATGTTACAAACATGTATGACCGAAGGAATTTAATATTGAATACTGGCTACAAGATGCATGCATGATTGAAATGTTGAAATATCGAGATCGAAAATCAGAATCCAGATCACTAGCGGACGGAGAAGCACGGAACACGAAATACAGGAGATGCTTTAATCGCTATCGGGCGTCTGCGTTCCTGGAGATGATAGGGTAGGTGAGGGTATCTGAATGGCTTCAACTTCCTTCTCCTGGATGATGGCAGCCTGCCTGGAAACCGATGTCATCTCGTAGTTCTCTTCGGTCGGTATGTCGACGGGTGGGCCAACGGCGAGTTCAGCTTCGCCGTAGTCCAGGAGGGTCTCGCCGAACTCGAGCATCCAGGGGTGATCCAAAAGTTCAACTGCTGTAGGGCGCCGAACGGGGTCAATGGTAAGACATTGTTTGATGAAGTTGATTCCCAATTCGCTGAGTTGACCTGGCTCTGGGAGGGGTGGGTGTTGGGTGGCTACACCGATATGGAACATGATGGCCCTTGGAGACATGTCAGTATACATATACGTGGTGAACAGCGGTTGGGGTAAAATGCGCCTCACCATTCGTTGTCGAGGTTGCTCCAAGGCTTTTTTCCCGTAGCAAACTCGAGCACAACACAACCCAAAGACCATACGTCCATCGCTCCATGCCGGCCTCTCCTATCATTCTTGATAACCTCAGGGGACATGTACATCGGTGTGCCCGTCAGGCTGTTATTCGTCCCAAGCCCACCACCGAACCCGCCAGCCTTCACGAAGCTGGCCATTTCTGGGCCGCGGCGGGACCGTTGCATTGTGCGGTTCTTGGCGAGGATCTTGGATGCTCCAAAGTCGACGTATTTGATGACACCTCTATGGTCGAGGAGAATGTCTGTGCAAGAATCAGCCTCCGAATCCAATATCACAGCAGGATGACTTGCTGTCGGGCTTGATGTCGCGATGGACAATCCCCTTCGAGTGCAGATACGCAAGGCCCTCCAACATCTGCATCGTATATAACTGGACGATACTTTCGTCCTCGATCCTGCCATGCTCCAACAAGGTCGCCAAGCTCCCTCCCTGACAATACTCCTCAAAAATGTACACCTTGTCCCGATGTACCTCGATGCCATAGTACTCTACGACGTTTGGATGGTGCAACATTTCCATGATGCTTAGCTCATCCCTGATCTGGGCATGTAAACTCGGTAGCCCAGAAAGCTCCTGGAACTTGATCTCCTTGACAGCCATGAGTGACCCTGAATCAAGGTTAACAGCAAGATAGACGGAGCCGAACGCCCCAGCGCCAATGAACCGCCGTTGTTGCCACCTGATAGAGATATTTGAGCTAGAAGAAGCAAGGAAGACAAGGGAACGGTCCTCGAACTGCTCGTCGTCGAGCACACGCCCGATGACACGGTTCTCTGAACCCATCTGCTCGCGCTCGTTCCCCAGGACCTCGAGCGCCTTAGCAGTCCTTTCCCAGAAAAGACGTACATTTGCTTCTGTGTGTGCGTAAGTGCTAGAGGTGATGTAGTTGTCATCATTGACGGGTGACTGCGAGCGCCGTAAACTTGGGTCGTCTTGATCTGCTGCAATGGACGCTTTCTCGCGGAACAACACCTCCTGTCTCTCCTTCTCTTTGCGCGCCTCGAGAGTCGAACGGGCACCCAGGATGTCAAAGTGACTTATCAGGAGCGTCATACAACTTGCTACTTTTTGTCGGAGCATCTCAAATTGCTCATTGGGCATTTGGAGGATATTGTTCCGCCTTGTGCGATGCAGTGTGAACTCCAGCGCGTTGACAGCCCACCTGAAAGTCTTCCTGTCTGTGGGGTCACAGTCATCGCAGATGAAGGACACCCAGGAAATGGCGAGGCGGATAAGCGAACGGTTGAATTTGGTCAGTGTGGAGCGTTCCATGTATTTCTGCGCGTGTTGACCATGTTCAGATGCGAATAAGTACCAGTTCTCGAGCAGCTCTTGATATCCAATGGCGCTACGCAGCGAATTCCGGACATGGTGGACCGAATCAACGATAGATTCCGCAAGCTTGTTCGTTGCGCGGGCGATCTTGCGCAGTTCGCGATTGACAACTGGGATATGTGCTTGCTGCTCGACTATACAAGGAGGAGGAACCAACGCCACCTCGATAGGTTCTTCGTCTTCGTCAACGGGAATGAAGATATCGGCGAACTGCTGCTTCGCAAATCCCAGTCGGCGCTGCGTTCCATCCGCCACGAGCCTCACCCGGTTGTCTTTCATATCTAGTTCTATCCTCGGCAGCTCCAGCATGAGAACGAGTCCATTCCAAATGAACAGGTTCCGAGGAGACAACAACAGCAGGTATTCCGAGTCCTCATCCTCATCGCTATCTGCGTACTCGGCATTATTATCGACGACTGGGAGTGGCACGCCTTCGTCCGTGATTACTTCATTCACATGGAAAGATTCAAGCAGGATACGGCGAATTGCGTCGGGGCGATCTCGGAGCGCGTTGGAGGCAACGATATAAGTGCCATCTTCTTCGTACGTTTGGGTGTAGACAAGGAGATGGTCTGTTGCGATGAGGGCTGCTATGAACTGTTCTAGAGGGACGTTTTCGAGGTTGTATTCCGCCGAGTTGCTAAATCTTTGGGTGAGAACTCTACAAAATGCGCGCAAAGTTAGCGTACTCTTTGGGACGACGACTAGAGATATGGGCACCTTGCAAAGCGTTGGAGTTTACGATAACGCAGTCGGACGCTGTCTAGAATCTTACCGTACCAGTTAACTTTTTGCTCGTCCGACATTTGGCCGGTGCTGCTCGCGATGACATCGCCTTGGAGAGCCGGATTTGAGGCTTTGCGTACTTGGCCGTTCTCGGATGTGGGAAGGCGGACTTGCGTTTCGAAGTAGTTCGCGACTCGGACCATCAATCGGTTGGTTAATGAGCTGTGGGACTTCCGTCAAGTCTCATTTTTCAAGCCGTGGATGGTGCTCACCAAACTTGCTCGGCTACGAGAGAGGAACCCCCAACGACGGTCATACTGACATCGTTGAGCGTAGTCCACTGCGACTCGATGACGTCCGTTTCCTTGAAGTAGATGCCTTTGACATTGCCCTTGAGTTTCCAGTGGATAAGCCTGAAGAATATCGACAAGGCTTCGAGGATAGTAGTATCATAATCCTCGCTCATACACCTCGGCAAATTCCACTTTCCCCCAGGATCGGGAGCAAGGAACGCCTCATACTGCCTCTTTAGCGTACAAGCCAAACCCAAACTGATCTTTACATCTTCAGTCACTTGATCTAGGATCAGAACTTCTGGGTCCCTGAGTTTCTGGACGTAGTCGAGGCGCACGCGTAGGCACGCCTGGGCGAGCTTCGTGGGGAAGGAGATGAGTGGGACGAGTTCATTCTCAAAGGTTGGGAGGTTCATTTCGTCGAACAATAAGGAGAGGTTGACTTGTGCATCGCGAGCTGTGCCGATGAAGGCATGTACGGTAGTTAGGAAACCCTTTTCAAAGGTCTTCTGGATATAATCTTCTTTCAAGACACGTTCGACGAACGTGGTACCATCTGGTGTCTGTTTGGACGATCCATTCAGGTGCATGCGAGGGTAGACATCGATGCTGACATTTGGCTTTGTCACATCTAATGACTCGCTGCCCGTCCATCGCTGGAGAAGGGCAATGTGGCGCCGCAAAGATAAGAGAACAGTTGACCATGTATTGAGGGTGTCGCAGCGGGCCTGAAACCGGGGTTCTGAAGCGGCAGCTTTATCTGCATAGAATGCCTTAAGAGTTGGATAGAGAGACTGAACTGCTTCAAGGCGGTAGAGGAGGGCATTGACTCGTTTGAGAGCTGTGGTTGAATCGCGCTCATCGTCCATGAGCTTGAACGAATTTATCTCCTCGATGACAGGATCCACTGCACACATCCTCCTCTCTTCTATACGTCTGCGCTCATCGGCTTCTTTGCTTCCGCTGAACTTGGCGCGTAAACCAAGCCAGATGTTGAGATGGATGTTATTCTGTTGTTCACTTGAAGACTCGAGTGCGACAGCTATACGAGTCTTCTCAGACCTGAGCACATCACCATCGAGGACGGAAGCGAGCATAGTCTGCCACTCTAAGCGCTGACGTTCCTCTACTGTTGCAGGCTCGATGGGGTCAGACTCGAGCATGAGTGCAGAGAAGCGGTCGAAGCCGTCTCCAATGAGACCTGAACGACCGAGGTCTTCATCGTCACTGTCGCCGGCATCCACGAGTTGCCCTAGACCCCTCTGAAAGTAGTTCGAGTCAGGATCGTTCCTTGGATCGTCGTCGAGACCCGGTTCAGACCTGTAACGTTTAACAAACTGGGAGTAGACGTCGGAGTACTTTGGTGGATGAGGCGGTGGGTTGTAGTTGTTAGCAGCACTTGATGATGATGCCGGAATGAAATTGTTCTTTTGTTGACGACCTTTACCTCGGCTACGTAATGAATTGTTTATCGAGGATGAAAGGATTTGTGAAGGGGGTCTTGGGATCGGAGGACTTGGTGGTTCCCAGTCAGGTTCGTCGCCGTCGCCGTCGCCATCGCCATCGCCATCGTTAGAGTCTTGTTCTTCAAGCGAGAATAGGGACGGTTGAAGCGACATTCCCCTTCGTACCCCAGTCATGATAGTGGTCAAATTTGAGTCAAATATTACCTTGAAACTGCCCTAATGCTCTGCCATGGCACCTCCTGCCTCCTCACCACGTGATCCCAGTCTTGACCACCACATCTGCCGCGCTGACTAGCAGACTGCATTGACACGACTTGGAAGAAACCCGATCAGAATAAACCAACATGGGTATCGTTGAAAAGGTCCGTTTTCCATAGCAATCTTGCTCACGATCACTTTTTCTGAGCGATGCCGCGTAGATCAAGGAGATCGAGGGTGAGTGTCTAGCATCTACACCATCCGAGAACACTATCGCTGAACATGTCACAACTATCCAGAGGAGATGGCGCGCAGTGAGTGTGTCTTGGCTCTGCCACCTTCTGCAAGCTGAATGTTCACGATCACAGCTCAGAAGAACAAGGTACCCTGACCTTCTCCATCGCGTGCTGACATACCTTTGAACGAGCATTTCAAGTAGGCGACGGAGTATCACCTTGGTCTTCTCAAAGCAAAACTCGCGCGCTATCGTGCTCAGCTCCTCGAACCTACCACAAAATCCGGTCCTACTGGCGTCGGGTTCGATGTGCAAAAGTCGGGTGATGCCCGAGTTGCACTTATTGGTTTCCCCTCCGTCGGAAAGGTTTGTATGCGAGTCCAAGTCTGAAGATTTCGATTTGACGTGGAGTACGTGTAGTCGACGCTTCTTAGCAAGTGTACACACACTGCTTCGGAGACTGCAGCTTACGAGTTCACCACCCTTACCGCCATTCCTGGTGTAATCGAGTATCAGGGAGCCCGAATTCAGCTTCTCGACCTCCCAGGAATCGTGGAAGGCGCCAGTCAAGGTAATACATATTTGCTTAACTCAATCTTCACTTTCTTAAATCCGTCAAAGGTCGCGGCCGAGGACGACAAGTTGTTGCAAGTAAGTAATTGATTTCGATTTCTCCAGTTTTGAATCATAGCTCACGTCAAGCCAGCCGCAAAGACTGCCGATGTCATACTTATCATGCTTGATGCCACCAAGTCCGAAGAACAACGACGTCTCTTGGAGATTGAACTCGACGCAGTAGGCATCCGACTGAACAAGCGGAAACCTGACGTCGTGTTCAAGCGTAAGATTACTGGTGGAGTGAGTGGTCATTTCCTCTTGTTTTCCCTGCAGCAGTTGACAGAACCTCGATGCTTAGATTACGGTATTGCACCAACTATCGGGTATAATTGTGTGGCTCATTCCTTTCTTTTGCAGCTCAACACCACTGTGAAGTTGACCAAGACCGATGAAAAGACTATACGAACAATCCTTGCGAGTTGTACGTTGAATTCGAATTCTTGCAACAAACCTGTATAGTTGCTCACCACCTACAGACAAACTACACAATTGCGACGTTATGATTCGAGAAGACGTAAGTCTAAGTCTTAATACGAGATCCTGTCTGCAAGCCCAAGCTAAGCCTGAGGTCTGCCTTCCAGATTACCACGGATGAATTCATAGACGTTTTGATTGGTAAGCCCGGTTGGTGATAACGAATCGAATAGTGATGCCTGAACTGCGTTGATACAGGCACACGCAAATACATTCCGTGTCTCTGTGAGTTCTAGCTTGTAGCCTACTGAGATACTCTATATTGGTGCATTCCCTGAAGATGTGTACAACAAGATAGACGCAATCAGCTTGGAGCTCGTACGCTGGCGTGGATTCTATTCACCAGTGATTGCCGTGCTTATGCGTTGAGTACAGGTCGACAAGCTTGCTCGGACCGAGTCCACAGTCGTCATCAGCTGTGAGATGGACCTGAAGTGGGTGCATTCCTGAACATAACCCTATTTTATCTTCATTTCCTTCAGTCCTCTTCTTCCGTGCTGACGATCACCCACAGCCTCGACTACCTCATCGAACGCATATGGGAAAGTCTCGGCCTCGTTAAAGTTTATACGAAGAAACGCGGCGAACGTCCTGACTTGTCGGACCCAGTGTGTCTCCGGAGGGGCGCTACGATAGAGGTGGGGTTTCTTTGGTTTCAAGATCACGTCTCTGGTCTGCGTGGAGAGCAAACCGAAGGCGCTGACTGTTTTGGGTGACATTCTGTAGGACGTTTGTCTGGGAATCCATAAATCACTTGCTACTAATTTCCGATATGGACTCGTGTGGTGAGTTCTTCCCCTCCTGAGGATTGAACACCCTTGGCGTTACTAAACGAACCTCTTCATTTGTAGGGTACGATGCCGTCCCTTCTTCAAAGGAGACGCATTTCACTGACGTCACCCCTATTTTGTTTACGTGTAAAGGGCCGGTCATCGAAATTCGCACCGCACGCGCAGAAGGTTAGTTTGAACCATCAAGTACAAGATGGGGATGTTGTTTCGAGTACGTGCCCTGCTTTCCTGTCTTCTGGTTGTCGATTCGAATCTGATGGTGTACATTGCAGTATTTACGAAGTGAGAAGGGAGGGGGGTTTCCATTGGTTGGACGTGCAGCATATGCCTCAGCAGCTTGGGTTAGTTATTCTGAATACAGGGTTCCGGATGGCGCACAACGGTCAAGGTAGTGTTTTGATGACCCCATGTCCATCCTGGGTCGGTGATGGACGCCATATGTCAGAAGCCCGGCGTGAATACCGCCGTTTCCAAAATATCATGACGATCCGTGATTGTGACTGAGTGCTGCAGACCAACGAGTGGACGTTATGGTTATGTACTAGTAGTAACGCTCTTTCCGAGCTCAAGCGCTCATTCGTCGTTGAACATTCCGTTCCATATCCACTTGGGTGATCCTCACGTGTGTGTATGTACCTCCAAGACAGCTCGGGCATCTCAACACAAAACCCGGTCATCTTATCACCAGCACCATCCACCTCGTGTATGTACACGCGTTTCTAAATACCAACCACCACCGCGGCACCATCGAAACAGTCATCGAGTCAGATTCAATTTTCCTGATTTCGCACCGTACGCCAGTGCTTTGAAAAATTCTTGCTGCCTCCAAGTGTCACGGTTCCTTATATCTCCTACTGTCTTGACCCCGCACATCAGAGACACTGCGCAGCTACCCCTCCATCCTTTGTTCTTGATACTACTGCCCACAGACTCTACTCTCGCCTACGCGGACCCGAGACTCGAAGCTTTTACTTAGCATGAACTCAGTCTCTTCAAATACTATCAATGCAAACGGCCACGCCTCGCATGCGCCCTCCGACTCGATCTCGGCCACCATCAAAACCACTAGCGACTCCGAAATCGAGCTCATTTTCCTCGGGACGGGCACATCATCCTCAATACCTCATGTAGAGTGCTTAACAGCACCTCCAGATAGGAAACCGTGTAAAACTTGTCTCTCAACACTCACTTTGGAGGGAAAGAAGAATATAAGACGCAACACTTCGGCTGCGGTTAGGATAACAGGGAAGTGTGGGAAGACCACGTAAGTGTCCCTTCAATACCATTCGCTTTCCCGTTCCAAGTGAGGGTAGGGATGACTGAAACGACTCATGTGTGAAATAGAACGGTTGTAATAGATGTGGGCAAGAACTTCCAGGCCGCCGCTTTGGAGTGGTTTCCGAAATATGGATTGCGAGAGATAGACGCTGTTCTTATAACACATGCACACGCTGATGGTTAGACTTGTCCCTATGTCAGAGTAGTGGGTGATACTGATAATCGCCTCGTGTTTCAGCCATGAACGGGCTAGATGATCTGCGAGGTGATTCCCGTTTCCCGTTCTGGCTCGGTGTATGTGTCTCCCTTACACTGCACCGAAATACCCAACAGGATGGACGCTAGGAGGCGCAATCCAACAACATATAGATGTCTATGTCTCACAAACCACATTTAGAGAGGTCCGAAGGGCGTTTCCCTACCTAGTGTCAAGAGAATTTGCATCAGGGGGCGGAGATGTGGGTTCTTTCAAGTTGCACAGATTGGTCAGCTGAGCAACCGATTTCTATGATTACGCAGGTCCCCGAATTCGAATGGCACATCATAGAAGACAAGGTTCCCTTCGAGATTAAGGATACTGGGGTACGTATCACTCCATTTTCAGGTGAGTAGACCAGCTTGAATCCACAAAGTCTGGGTCTAAAATCGATTTATGGGCGTGAAGTACATCACGGACGACTATTTACTACAAGCCCCCCACCCGGATTCACACCGACCCCATGCGTGACGCAACCAACAACACCCATATCAGGTCGTTCCTCGCCTTTTCGGACATCCACGATAGATACTGGCAGCAAGACCGCGTTCAAGGTTCACCCCTACCTCTGTTTCGGGTTCATGGTTCAGGACACGGTCGTTTACATGTCGGATGTGTCACTGATACCAGATGATGCATGGGCAGTTATTGAATCAGAGGTTCATCAGCGGAGGTCGGTACTTGTGATCGACTGCCTTAGGCTCCGTGCACATACGTCGCACATGGGAGTCCGAGAGGCTGCAGCTGCTATCCGGAGGCTTGGGGCAACACGGAGTTATATGACCGGTTTTAGCCATGATGTGTCGCACGAGGAGTATGTGACTATAGGGGAGGCTGCTGGAGAAGAGGAAGCTTTAGTGGGCAAGAGGGAGAATGGTTTACGTACTCCAGAGAGCCAGAAGATGAGTGAATCGGAGAGGAAGGGGGTGGAGATGATGAGAGAAGGGAAGACGGAGGCCCGAGGGAAGGAGTGCTGGGTCCGGCCTTCACATGATGGACTTAGGGTGTTCATTTCGATGGATGGTTCTGTTCGAGATGAAACATACGATTCGGGGTGAGGGTCGTGGGCTTGGACGTCTCCTCTTTGGATATTCTTTGATAAGCAGGTCGATACAATTTGTCACGGTCGTGCCACTAACTGTGTGTGACGCGGTGTGATTACGTGACATTACCCACTTTCTTCAGGTCCATTGGCATTAAGATTGTCCTTGAAGCTTGTCCTCACAAGTCGACTGTTTGCTCTCTTTTCAACATCCAACTAACAAGTCTGTCTCCAAAATCATAAACAGCTCAAGGGTACCGGGGTCGTCGTTTCGCCATGAAGTTCTTCTCTCAATCCTTCGTGTACGAGTAAGTACCGCAACTCGTCTCATGTTTCATTTACAACACACCCACTCCTACTCATCACCCCAGCGATCCCTGGTCAATTGTGTCTCTCGCTTTTTTTCTGCGCTATCCGAATCCCTATGCATCCCATGTCATCTCTTGTGACGTCGTCGACCGTCGACAAACACAGTCAGGTTCCCTGTTGACAACGAGGCTTATTCTCAAGCGAGGCACACTCCCAAGGTGGGCTCCCCAGGGTATCATCTCCCGAACGGAGTCATGGGTCATCGAGGAAAGCGAAGTCGATCCTTTCGGGAAAGTCGTGAGGTGCCGGACCAAAAACCTTGACCACGTCAAGGTCATGCAAATCGAAGAGACCCAGCTGTTCCAGCATACTGAAGAGGGGTGTGTTCCTTTCCTTATCTACACGTGCCGGACCTCGTTGATGATGTATGTAATCTAGGAGAACGGTACAGACGACGGAGGCATATATTACTTCCAAGTTTGGGTGGGGTTTGACCAAGAGGATCGAGAGTCATGGTTTAGCACGTTTCAAAGCTAACGTTCAAAGAGTGAGTTTATGACCACTCATTTGCCTCGTTGCTCATGTTGGTGGTAGTCTCGCCAGGGTGTCTCGCTGATGATGGATATAATCCGGCAAGGACGTCTCCAGCCAATGACATTCGGATCATACATCTCCAGCCTTCATTCTGACATGTCTTTCGTGGTTCCGGAGCCTTCGGTCACTTCCAACGCTGCTCACAGCACCGGGCATAAGCCAGAAGACCCCCGCTCTCCCCCGACCTCACAAAAATAACACTTGGTATAACAGGGTATGGGGTAGCGGGTGACTAATTGACTGCTATGTGAGAGCTCTTGGTTTGGTATCGTATATCCGTTTCGCCTCTATTAGTTTCAACTTTGATGGTTGCTGTTCACTGCGTGTTGCATGTATCATTAAGAATATCTGGGACCACATTCAATGACGAGTTCACCGCTCTGATGAGTATTACGAGGTCTGAGTAACGAACTAGAAGCGGGTCATGTACAACATGGGCCTGGCACCATTCACATGAGCGGCCGCCCCCATCCGTCATGGCAAATATCTTTGGCTCTGGATACGATCTCACGTACTATAGCCGCAACGAAAGGCTGGAACCTGCATCAGCCTTGAATCACTAGTAGTAGTAATATCATAGGCTAGTCTTTTGCTCTTACTCTTGACATCGTGTTCAGTGTACTGTCACTGCCGTTATTGACTATCCAACTAGGTTGTACCTTGGACCCTGGCTCTTCGACTCAGACGTGGATAATATTTCATAGCACTTGGTAGGAACTTTGTAAGATGTACTTTCCGACATCGGCGGCAAGGCAGCTGTCGAGCGTCCCCGCCCTCCCCAACGTACCACTTGACAGTGTGTTGAATTTCGAGCCAAGTCCGCGCAAGTCTCTCTTCTGTACCCTCACCAAGGATGCACTGACCATTTGGCGTGTCCGGGTGTGTTGTATGCTTATGTCCCGCTGGTTTGGTTACTGACCCAGTGGATTCCAGCCTTCCGCACCTCTGGCGTATCTAGCAAGGTCTGAGACGTCTCTGATAGAGCATGGCAATAACCTCGCTGTGACGTGGTCCCCGGACGGGAGCAGGATGGTTATTCAGGTTGGCTGAATTCATATCTAGTCAATCCTCACGTTTTCACAACACCGTACACCAGACGACATTATCATACCTGGTACTGGTTACAGTCGATTATATACCCGATGTCTCTGCGTACCAGCCACCGGACATTGGACAAGGCGCTCAACGCAACTTCCTCGCTGGACCAGGGGAAGGACTTCCACTCCAATCCCTCAGCCTCGCCTTTGAGGGCGTCATACGCGCAGAGGGACAGGTGCATAGGTACTCCTGCTCATCTACAGTACATGGATTCGAAACTTGACTCATGCACTGGCAACTTCCTTCAAATAGTGTTTCGCCACGTAAGCATCACATACTCTTTTCGACCAACTCCCCGCCAGCCATTCAACGTATCCCATGGCCTTCGTACGATGAAAGTGATAGTGGAACCGACCACTCTCGGAGGTCACTCGTCGGGTATGATACGTGGGTACTGAACGACCACGAGTTACCGTGGTTGGTGGATAGCGATGGTATGTTTCACATTGCATCCCGCGAACAGTGCCTTTAGTTATGCGGGACCGTTTGGGATTGGTAGTCACTGTTACGAAGGTTCTGCATTCAACGGCAGGAGTGGAGACGTGGATAACGTCGGACGGTAGAGCCTACTTCGTGCGACTCCAGGCGAATGCACATGTGGAAGAACCTACTGTTGACCCTGACAACGAAGACGAGTCGAAGGATGGGGTGAGTTTGCAAGTCCATCAGCACAACGCATAGATGGAAAATATCACTGGTTCACAGGACTCTGGAAGTCTTGAGAATCAAATCAACGGAATAGGTCCTTCATCTGCGGACAGTTCATCATCAATGCACGAGCAACACTGGCAGGGGACTTGTATTCACAACATCGAAGTTCCACGATGGGTACAAAAGTCCCGACACGTAGAGAGTGACACGTCTGATAATGGGCCTCCTGTTTATATTGAGCCGCGCCGGGCAGTAGAGGTTGCCGTCAATGCAAGGTTCTCTTTGATTGCAATTGGGACTTATAGGTATCGTCATTTTTTTTCACACCCCTACCACTCTGATAAGAAAGCTTACTATCACATGTTTGCAGTGGATCCATCGAGTTCACAGCCTTTCCAGCACTCGATGGTCCAGCTCCTATACCCCAAACCATAGACGTCCCGAATCCCTACAACCGCCCACGAGGAAAAGCATCAACAATGGAGTGGAGCTCGGATGGATGCGTGTTAGCGGTGGGGTGGGAGCATGGATGGGCGATCTTCAGTGTCGGGGGACGCTGCCTTGCTTCCGCGTTCGGGGTTGATGACACGGTCGATGGTGAGAGATTCCAGGATGCATTTATGCACGGGGTTAAGGATCTTGTGAGTACACACTAGTTCTGTTCGCTATGTAGAGCTGACGACGACGGTGGGTAGTTCTGGGCGCCTGGGAATTTTGAGCTTGTGGTGCTTGCTCAGTCAAGTCCAAACAGTAATTCATACATTCTGCGTGAGCTGCCTTGATCCTGAAAAATCATGAAATTTCCAGAACCGGATGGTCAAATATTCATCCTACCTTTCGCCAAGAGTGCAACGACATGCCAACATTCCCCAGTTCGTGGTTTCTTTCCAGCTCAGGCAAAGCCACTAAATCCCACCAGGACAACACTCGTTATGCGTTCCTCCAAATGGACGATCGTGCGCTCGTTTACCGTGGGGCCGACCAACCGGACATGAGCGTCATCAACCCAGAGTCGGACGTCTGGCAGCATATAAAAGCAGGATTACTTATCCATATCACTGATTGCACGTCTGCTGACATCATGACCTGTTATAGATTCCTCAAGCCTACCTGGCGGCAAACTGGCCCATCAGATACTCTGCGCTGAGTAGCGACGGACGGCTAGTTGCTATTGCCGGTCGTCGTGGATTGACCCACTATAGCTCAACGTCTGGACGGTGGAAATTATTCTCGAGCGTGACTCAAGAGCAGGCATTTGCGGTGAAAGGGGGCTTGTTGTGGTTTCATCACGTCCTCATAGCAGCTATCGAAGTGTCAAAGTCATACCAGGTCTGAAGGATTTGGATGGGTCACTTCAGCAGGGTTACTAACAATTCGTGAAGATTCGCCTATACTCTCGCGATCTGGAATTAAATAACCAAAACATCCTTCACCGCGAAATGATCTCATCACCGGTCATTATTCTGTCACTGGTGGACAACTCATTGCTGGTCTACACTGCGGACAATATGTTGAGTCATTACTTGATCATTCCTACCACGAACTCGATCAAATTACATCTGTGTGGGAGTATCACTTTCAATGGGATCATTGCTGCGCCATCGGCTGTCAGAGTGCTAAGTTGGATGATTCCTAGTGCTCAGAAACGTGAGTTCCCTTTACTTGCCAGGTTACATTGTTACTCACGCTGTGTAGAGCTTGGTGATCCTGTGGACGATCTCGCAGTAGCCACCGTCCTCATGATGGTTGGCGGACAGCTTGTATTGCTCCGACCAAGGAAGGCAAGTGGCCTCACCCCCACGAGCGAACCTTGTGTTTTAATGTGAATACCAGTCCGGCAACCAAGAAGTTAAATACGACATGCAAATCTTTGCGGACCGCATCGAATTTTGCTGGATACACTTGCGCGGCATTGGAGCATTGGAGAACTCCCTCTGGGGATATGATGGGCAGGGTATACGAGTCTGGCTCAATGCTCTTGCCATTGAATCAGCCTCATCCCCTGATGAAGCACCTAAGAATGTCAAGGAGAGCGTCAATATTCCGCTGGACTTTTACCCGTTGTGTAAATTTCTTTCTCCTATTCTTACATAACAATATTCATGGTTTCCTGTAGCTGTACTCATGGATAAGGGCATCATCATTGGGGCCGAACATGAATCGGCCACTCGGGTGAACTTACCGTTCGTGATTTTTAGACACGCAACAAGCGTATGTAGTTCGTCCCGCATCTGGTTCACCTTTCGCTGACTAAACGCACGATCTTTGACAGTCTCATCTGTTCCTTCACCATGTCTTGAGGCATTATCTGGAGTCTGGACAAGTACGAGAGGCAGTCCTATTCGCCACTCATTACCAACATCTTGTGTTCTTCGGTCACGCCCTCGAAATCCTTCTCCATACCGTGGTAGAGTCAGAGGCAACAACCAATTCTGAGGAAGCCCCCAATGCGATGGCTACGACATTGCCTGCCGTGATTGAATTTCTTGACCACTTTGATGTTGCACTGGATGTTGTGGTTGGTTGTGCAAGAAAGACGGAAGTCACGAGATGGAAACAACTTTTCAGCATTGTCGGGAACCCCAAAAGCTTGTTTGAGGCGCGTCTTGACTATCACCTCATGGCCTGGAGCATGCTGACTGCAATATTTAGACATGTCTCAACTCTGGTCGACTCAAGACTGCAGGTTCCTATCTACTCGTGCTGCACAACCTCGAGCAGCTAGACGAAAACAACAAAGACGCCATCCAACTTTTGCAGAGCGCTATCGATGCACAAGACTGGCAGCTCTGTCGCGAAATTTTGCGCTTCTTACATTCGATCGATGATACGGGGATGGCGCTTAGACATGCATTAACTCAGACGAATCTGGCGGAGGACTTGCAAGGGCTTTCAGCGTCATGATATGTGTGATGTGGTGGACATTTTTCTCAACATGAGCGCGCTTAGCGTTTATTCTTCGATCAATGGTGCCAGAGGCTGTTACGCTGTCGAAACCTTCAAGTTTCTAGCACCGCTCATTCACTTGGCAAACTTGGTAGTTCCTAGCTTCAGATCTGGTTGTTGGCCGCAAGTGCAATTACGCTGTGGGGGCTGTTAAGCTTATAATCATATCATAACTTTTCCCGACCAGTTTTAATTTTGCTGGATCACTCAGATCAAAGCTGCCAACATTTAAGGGGAACAAGCCAGAAGGGAGTGTAGAGGTTTCAAGTGGTTTCAACGTCTGTAGTACAAGTGACCACATTTCTGGACTCTAGATCAGTAACGCCGAGTCCTAGGCTAGTCAGGCTTATCCACCTCCATTACCAACCGTTTGTGGTCCACAGACAGCGCGATGAATTCTCCAAGTGTGGTGTCGATTTCGTACCCCACTCTTGTATCCTCACCGTTATCACTCGAAAAGTCCATCGGTAGGACCACCATGATCCACTTCTACTGACATCCCTCGCCGACTTTATTTTGTTCAGAACAAGCTTTCGGATCCCATCCACAGGCGTTGGGTATCATCATTGTCAAAGATTTACCGGCTACCTATAAGGCGTATCGAGAGTCCTTACTCAAGTTTGGGCACAAGTTTGCCCATCTACCCGAGGAAACGAAGGAACGGTACACCGACCCTGAAAGCTCTTATAGGTAAGCATTCCTAGTCCCAGTCAACAAATGAAAGGATCCCTTGAATTGATCGCGACGCCAAAAGTTTTGGATGGTCACATGGGAAGGTCAGTCGCATGCGATACCATCTGAGGATGACAGCGGGGACATCATAACCTTTCTTTCCTGGTGCAGGAAATCATGAATGGGAAACCAGGCAAGCATCATGCTCTGGACTCATAACAACAAGGGTTGAGCTGAACTACGATCAAGATACTCTGAAGGGGTCTTACTATGCTAACCCCATTATCGACGTGCCCGATGTCCCTCCTGAGCTAAGAGATCAGCACCGAGAGTTCTATCGCAGCAACATATGTGCGTGACCGCGTACCGCAACGAGAAGCTCACTGAAATGTTACAGGGCCGGCCTACGACGAACAGGGCATCGAAGGTTTCGAGGAAGCATTCAAGAATCTTGGGAGGTAAACAATGGCTCGGCTGCAGCATCCGTCATTCCGAGTATTTAGTCTCTGTCCAGGTTTGTCTTCAAAGTCGGATGCGACTTAGCAGCAGCTTGCCAGCCTTTCGGTCAGTCTATGTTATCGGCTGTGTTCATGCACTTTTTACTGAGTTCATCTAAAAGTCTCGAAGCATCTGACGGACATGTCGATATCCTTGCCTATACTCATCAGCACCTCTCAAACTACAAAGGCCCGGTTACTTCATTACTTCCCTCCTAGTCCAGGGAGCTTCTTACCATCTGAGGATGAGCCTATTGACAGTTGGTGCGGATTCCACCTCGACAACTCTCTCTTGACTGGACTTTGCTCTGTAGGTTGTATCCGCTATGTTGGGTATACCTTGACATACTGATCATCTGTACAGGCCATGTTCCTACGTGAAGGGGACAAGGAACCAACCGTGATCGCTTCTCCTTCAACTACATCTGGCCTATACATCCGAACTAGGGGTGGCGATCTGACCAAGGTATCTATACCTGCAGATTGCCTAGCCTTCCAGACCGGCGAATCTCTTGAGCTCGTGACGGGAAAGAAGCTCAGGGCGACACCCCACTGTGTTCGTATTGGAGGAGGCGAGCGAATATCAAGAGAAACATTCGCAGTGTTTATGCAACCTGACACTGATCAGAAAGTCTCCCCTACAGAGACCTTCGGGCAGTTTAGTAAGAGGGTATTAGCAGAGCACTACGAGAATAGCATCATGTGAATATTATGTCTATGCGGTCATGGAATCTACAAAAAAAGGGCTATGCGCTCCGTGTTATGATACAAATGGGTAGCGAGAGACAAGAAGTAGATGGCAACACTGGACGTCGGGGGGTCAAGGTATGGTGTTGCTATGCTGTGTGGACGAAGCAGAGCCAGTACGCCGATAGGTCGAAGATGTGAGCGAGTCAGGAAGCACCGACATTACTGCAGCAGTAAGGCTGCTTCGGTTCAGCGTCAGTGAACGGTCCAGTTTGCCGTCACTTTTCCGCGAACTAAAAGACGACCGCCTGTCTTCTGTATCAGAGATAACGCTCCAATCTTCGCTACCACGCTGTGACCCAAAGGAATCGTATCGAGATCGACAGTCCGAACGATCCAGCGTGGGTATGGAGGAGTCAAGGAACTGCTCTTCTCTCGTTGTGTTGCTTCCCTCCGCTGCATCTGTAGGTCCGTTTGTTGGTTGCCTAATGAGTGAACGGGCGTAATCAAGGTCACGATATATAGCTTCAATTGCAGTAGCCACGCCGTGTTCCTGCAATTATTTGAGTATGAACCTTTTCCTTTTCCTTTTCCTTTATGCTCACAGATCGAATTTGTTCGCCAACCAGCCTAGCGCGGTCAATCTGTTTCCGATCTGTAGTTGCAGATATAAGTGCATCCTTCAAGCTGTCGACAGTTAGCTTTCGAACGCCAGTGCCGATTCCAAGTGCTTCAACGCGATCAGCCCAAAGAAATTGATCTCCGAAGAACGGCTTGATAATTGTTGGTATTCCAGCTGTCGCGAACGTCAGTAGTCCAACCACCCGGGGAAACAAGTACAAACCTCGTAGACTGGCTCCTGTTGTACCGGCACCACCATGATGGCAAGCAGCATCTATGCGTTGGAATAACCAATCATGAGGTATTGAAGAAATGGAATATATCTGCTTCGGAAGCGGTTCCTCGGCTTGAGAGGCTTCTGCTGTTTGGGTGTGCAGTCTATCTGACCAACCCTTGGAAAGGATAGCATAAACTCCACTTTGTACTACTGCTTCAACGACGTAGCGGGTCATCGCTTTAGGGTCTGACACCACAATGCTGCCGAAGCCAATGTACACCACTTTCTTTCCAGCTTGGCGGGCAGAGTCAATGAAGGGGAGAAGGTCTGGAGGGGGTGTCCATTTCTTAGCCCCGACATCAGCGTCATCGAGGAACCAATAGCCTGTTTCTGTGTAAGAGAGGTAATGCAGCAAATGAACCGAGAACTTTACCGGTGACGCGGATCCGCTCAGACCAGTCCAAGGGTGGAGGAATTACTGTAGGACTAAAATTATACAGGAATGGAATCTTGTGAGGTTCCATGCGGTCGAGGCTCGTGTTGTCTAGATGTAATACATTACGGCGCCAGCGGTTGATCTGTCCAGATATTGCGCGCCAGAAAACTTGGTCAAACAGAACATATGTCTTGAAAGCTGATTTTCAGCTAAAATTGCGTGAAACAAAGTTACCGGCTCACATACCATATAGTTGTAACCACCGCCCATCTTGACAAACTGTCAGTACATCACAGGCTTCTAGAAGAAGATGCACACCTTGTGCTCCGGAACTGCAAAAGCGTGCGGGTATGCTCTTCATAAAAACATTTGGTTGAAGTCAACTATGTTATGTTTCTGAATGAAGGCAACTACCTACCTTGTCCTTGTCCACGTCATCGTGAACGCTCGGAAGTACGGGATCCTGAGGGCTTCAGCGATGTGGTACCCACCCATTGCGCTTGGACTCTCTACGAGAATGTCGGTTCCTTGACAGGCTTCCCAAGACGTTTTGAGCAGATCGTCCAGCCATCCACGGAACTGTAGATGAGATTGAGCACCAAGTACCACAACGAAAACAGCACGCCTTACCTTGAGGAGGCCTTCTTTCAAGAATGAGACGGTGAATGTACCGTTCTCGACACAGATGCGCATAAGCTCCGCTGGATCACCGCCAACATAGCCATACTCGATTCCGTGCTGTGATGACAATCAGATAAGTGCATCAAAAGGAATGAATACAGCACTCACGGACTCGATCCACACCCTGAACTCTCCGTGTGTCGCAATCTTTACCCGATGACCGTCCGCCATCAACCCTTTGGCGAGCGCAATATACGGCTGAACGTCACCTCTTGAGCCGATGGTTAGGAAGGTGAAGCGCAATGACTCTTTCGGCTTGAAAGTCAGGAACGTTGAGGAAGCTGAAGTGAACATGACAGCAGGTAAAGATTCGGACATGGCCTCGGATGGTGGCGCGGGGTCATTGTCGCTACTGAGCGAATTCCGTGGCTCGAACTCCTCCAAGACGAGTGCGTCCCTCTTTCCCTGGCTCAATAATGGAGCTTCGCCAGTATTTGGCCGCTTCCTGAAATCTTCCATCTGGCGTTCTAGAATAGACACAAAAGCACGTCGCCTATCTTCAAAACCAAATTCAAAGAAAAGTTCCTCGTGACCCTTGATCACAACGGTAAGACCGTGGTGTCCGAAGCGAGTAGCCTTTGTTTTCTCCACAGTCAAGATATCACGGATGGGTAGTATCATCTGATCATTAGACATCAACAGGTTTCTAATTACTGAAACACAGGAAACATACCCTTGTCTTGGTACTCAGGGGGCCGGTGGACTTGAAACAGAAATAATTTGAGGACACGTATAATCGACCGAAAATTGGTAGCAGTCGGATTAAATAACCTGAGAAGTCTTTATGTGCGCTATTAGGTCCCGTTACATCTAAGAAAATGAACGCATACATCCAAATAAGGTTTCTTTATCGTCAAAGGCAAACGCAGCTTTAAATTTCTCTGCCATCTCCGGATCGACGGCCGCTTCCAATGTCTCAAGGACACTGTAACCAAGCTCGCCGGGTGCTCCAGAACCTTGACCTGAAGACAATGATTGATGCGTTGAATAAACTTCGCTCACCCCTCCAGCACTCTGCGACACAGGATACGCGGAAGCCGTGGCACTGTTAGAAGTGCAGATATTCGAGCCCTTACGAGGGACTTTCCACCACGACGGTACGCCGACATTCCAAGGTACACTTGATGCCAGGCCCTTGCTCAGGGAGGATGCTGGGGCTAGATCTCCTATAGATGTAGATGGCGGATATGTATGATTCCGCGACGGGGCATTGGTTGAGAGTTCACTTGCAGATATAGGGATGATATTACCAGGATCTGGAGAAGAAGGTAGGAGCGAACTGGTAACTGGGACAAACGAGGCCCCGCCTCGCTTTGATATATGAGTGAAATCCTCGACACCTTCTGGAAATTCCGGATGACTGTACATTCGCGAGAGGGTAGACGGAAGAGAATCTTGGAAGGGCCGCAGGAAAGATGACAACCTGAACGAAGAGCCGCTCTTGGCGTCTGGGGAAGGAAGGCTGCGAGTTCGGTCCATCCCGTGTACTGCCGAAACTTGTGGTCGTGTGGCTGTCGTGTCCAATAGCGCTTGCGGTGAGTTGGGAGAGAATGTCCTATGGATGCGTACGGCGTCCCGGATGTGTTCCAAAGCATTTTGGATGTTGTGAAAGTAGGCGAAGAAATACGAGTCAACGGAATAATGTTCTTCCTTGTCAAACACTTTGACCTCGATCGTTTCGCTAAAGTCGATGGCGGATGACTTCTCCACATCGAGAATGACAGAGTATGGTATAGCAATCTGAGAAGAGTAAGTGCCAATTACCCGGTGGGCGAGGAGTGACGCACTTTAACCGCATCTCCCATATTCTGTGCTTTGAAGATGACTTTACGTATCGCCTTCACCCACTCTTCTCTGCTTGGAGTAGAGTCAACAGCCAAGTACAGATTTTTCTGATTGGTACGAAGTCGAATCTCCTTCTCTCCTACGGGGTCACAAGAAATAGCATAGCGGAGATCAACTATTCCGTTCAGAAAATAAGGATCCTAAGGAGTGTAAGTAGATTTGTCGTAGATGCGGGAAATTGAATTACCGATGAAGATTGATACCAAGAGAGGGTATCGTTCTTGAGGACGAACCAGTGCTTGATCCAACGCTTCATTCGAGTAGCTTTCTTGCTAAGAGTACCGGACTTCAAAACTTGATCCTGGGTGTGCGTGAGCATGACTTATTACAACGTGCAAACACAGTACCTCTCTGCTGGGCATGTGTGCAAAGAAACACAAGTGGGAGTTTGTGAGGTACATGTATCCCTGTAGTACTATGCGGAACTCAAAACGTCGAATGGGTACCTAGCGGCATATGACTTACAAACAGAGCGCAAGAACCAACATGGCATCTCTGATATTTGTATTTGATTAGGCTCGGCTCCGGAGCGAAAGGAGATCACTTACCCGCCAATACCTCGTTGATAGCCTCGAGTTCAAATATATCTTTCAGCTTCTCTGCCAAGCGAGCTCTTCGAGTAATTTTGACCGTAGTCATACTGACCGCACGACTTGGTGCCCTCCGTCTCAGCGCAGGGCCAAGCTGAAGGGTAGTAGGAGGCGGTACTGGTGTCGTCAGCGGATATTTCTGCGAATCAGCTGGCCTTGGAGTTGTTGCTTCAAAGTCGTCGGCACCCATGTCATCATCAGATATCAGATGCGCATCAGGTTCTGTGTCGACAGACTCCTGAACCTCTTGCTGCGGCGGAAGGATCTTACCAGACAAGATAGAGTGAGAGGTTTCTGTCCGTCTCGAACGGGCGACAGGGCGATATATGGCATGAATAGAGGACGCCAGGTGGGGCCCTTAAGACCAGGCTCAGTTAGACTGTTACCTGGGCGAATTTTGCGAAAGACCTGCTCACCGGTCGGCTCGTCATCACTATCAGAGTCTGTGTGTGGGTTGATTGGAGACGTTGCGTCGTCCTCGTTATTTGGGTCATCTACCCAAGGAAGGGCTTGAAGAGCTTGAATGAGGGTCTGAGTGCCTGCACACATCTGCAGTGATCCAACACCATGATAGTGTAACCGTTGAGTGAACTTCGGGATAGAAACTATACACCGCACGCACTGAACCGAAATCGCGAAATGCCTTCAAGGAGGGCCTGGAAGGTGGAAGGGTCGGCGATGGGGGCGTGATGAAGGGGGAATCGTCGTTGACAGCGACCGCAGTGGAATTGTTAGGATGGAGACTTTGATCTATGGCTCCTGATGCATGAGGCTGCGGAGGCGCGATAGACTGGTCAGAAGCTTGAGCAAGTTTAGTAGACACGCCCTTCCACAACATCGTGCAAAACAAAATACCTCCTCCCTGATCCTGTGAAGCCTCTGCCTCCCTGCCTTTGCCCTTCCGATTTAGGCTGAGTATGCGCCGGGAATCGTAATGAGATGATGAAGAGCTTGGAGACTGTGCCCGAGTCGTAAAGCTTCTCCCAAGATCCATCGTCCTTGCTGCAACCCTCTTGATGCGTTGTTGCGGTGAGATATTGCCTCCCTGGCCTGGTTCGTTGTCGTCCCGCGAGCAGAGGTCCTGGGTGCCGGTTTCAGAAGGGATAGTAAGCATACTACGAGCCAGAGACGCTTTCGAACTCGGTCTCGACATTGTAGGGCTAACGGTCCACTGGGCTGGATGAGTGTCAGAGAACTGGAACTGGAACTGTAGCAGAGCACGTCTGCCAATGAAAAAACACGTGACTGAAATGCAAAGCAATGTTTCGTGGGAGAGTTATTCCTTAGCTCGCGTGCAACCATGCACGTCGCGACCTCGAGGCCTTCCCCACTCGATCCTAACGTTCAGTGTCCCTCTCTTCTTTTTCTTCTTCTTCCTTTCATTCCCCAGTCATGAAAGGGGAGTACTGCATTGCAGGGGCCTCTTTTTTATCGTGAGTACCCCATGACTTATTCCAGCCGACGTCTGACCATCTCCCAGCTTCGTCGCACTCTTACTGCTGATCTTTGTCCACGTACGTCTAGCTGAACGAGGACATCCAATTGTAATCTTATCAAGCGTACTTAGGTCGGACAAATCAATACATCCACAGTTCCTCATGGAATCTCGATGGTAACATGTCACATGTACTCTCGTGGGTCCATCTTCTTTTCTGACCACATCCGCTCCTCCAGGCTACAGCCAATGTTTCGGGATATGGGTGAGTAGCCATTACACTTGCAACGGGCTCAATCACTGAACAGCGATTTAGCGAAGCACTATACCAAGCATTCAAAGATCCCATTCAAGGACTGTATACGGATAATACCTCATCCCCGCTTGGCTACCGAACTGGCCTTAGGCAACAGTACCAGTTCGGTCTTTACTCATACTGCGCTTACGTCAACAATTCCGCTGGACAATGCTCGAATCACACTATTCCAGCCAGATTCCAGCCATATATTGCCATAACATCCGATATGTTGCTCAATTATTCGCAGTATTCGGATTACATCTTCGCCGATACCACTTTCATGAATTCCTCATACCTAGGAACCAATGCTCACATCGCATACTTCTTTCTCCTTCTTGGCACAATACTCGCAGCGCTCTCATTGTTCACGTGAGTTCTCCACTCCTTTCCCATCGCGCCATAACTAACGATTTTGTTAGTGGAGTACTTCGGAAAACGGTTTTGTTCTTCCTTTCGGCAACGTTGTCCATTCTATCCGCACTGTTCATCCTCATAGGAGCGGCGATATGGACCTCCATAGTTATGAAAGCTGAAAGTGTCAATGCCATGCAGCTCGCTCAAGGTATCATGTCAGGTATCGAGGTATCATATGGGAATGGAATATACCTCATCTGGGCAGCGTTCGCCTGCTTAGCGGCATCGATTGTGCCTTACATGATCAGGTGTGTCCTTTTGTTTTGCCTAGAATGTGAAACATTGAACTTAGGTCACTCGGTTAGCTGCTGCACTTTCCGTGGATGAAAAGAATGCTGGCCATTCAAAGACGAACTGATGGACTTGACGATACTTATGACATTCTGGAGGACTACTTTGTGGCACGCGTTCTAGTACACGCCGGATGGACATTTAGACATGAATTATCATTTTGGCTTACGGGCCAGTACATGCAACGACGTTATTATTGTTGTCCCTTTTCTGCCTTAGCGAAGCATTGCTGGTACAGTTGCGTGGAATGGTCAGGAGACTGATAAAATCATACTGGAGAGGGTGGATAGTCGTAAAAGAATAAACGACAAAACAATTAGCCCACCGCGAGGGTCGAACTCGCAGCCTTCAGATTATATATATATATATATATCGCCTAGTGGTAAGAGTCTGACGCTCTATCCGATTGAGCTAGGCGGGCTATAGAAAGAATGTTGAACTCCTCCATCATATCCCTCCATTGTCATCTTTGAAGGTGGTGGTTTATGCTATGTTCTCGATTGGGAAGACCTGTCCAACGCGGGCGCAAAACTGTGGCATACTAAGCCGTCATGCTTCCTAGAATCCTATCCCACAATCGGCGGGAGTTCTACGGCGTCACAGCCAAAGGAAGCTAGAGCTCAAGTACGATTGATTAATTAATATGCGTCTAGGGTCCCCTTCATCGTGAGGCTCTCCTCAACGGACGAAGACAGCCGTCGGGTTCAGATCGACAAGGAGGTTGGCATCAGGCTGGTTGATTCGATAAATATCAAATGACAACAGCAAATTGTGAATGAAGGTATAGACTGTAAACACGTCGAAACTTGAGCAGTTCAGGGGCTCGAAATGACCCGAGGTCACCCTGACTCACTAGCGAGATTGCACCAATTTTGTAGACTGGGTCACGGGAAGACGCAGCAGTCGGTGCCTTCCGAAAACTTTGGAACGACACACACCTGTGGACGTAATGTGTTACAGTCGGTATCCTATGGGAACACGGACTAAATTATGAAAGAAAAAAAATCAGAACTTCATCTATACTTACCTCTTACTGTGCATTCGATGTGCGTGCTGCGGGACCGAGGGGCATAATTCCCGCCACGCTCGCTGCGCGAGTCTTGCCGGGTGGTTGCATCAAAAAGCGCAGCGTCCGAGTCAAAATTCCATCTGCTGATTCTTCTGGGAAAGTTTGCCGAACAGGTGAGTAGCCTGCACACCGATATCCCACAGAACTGGTAAAACAACGACAAGGTCAGAAGGCCCGTAGTGTATCAAAACGGTGCGAAGAGCCCACGTTGGGACTTGAAGCTCGATCCTCACCCTACCACAGGGAATGGTCGGGTGGTGGACAGCTGCATGTTGCAGGGTTGGTGGCTGAACAGGAAGACCGAAAGGGGCGATCACGGACAGCTGGGCGCTTTCCGTGTTGACGTGTGACCATCACTGACATTGTCAAGGGGTATGCTGGCTGTGTCATTGGTGCAAAAGGGCACCCTATATGAGAACACAAAGAAACTGGCCACGAAAAGTTCACAATTACAAGACATCAGACATCAGGGGGTGGCCCTTGGTGTTGAACGTTGAGGATTGTAATGTAAATCAGCGTACCGTTGGCTGTCGGTGGCAGCAGACTTGGCACACATGCTCGGTGGGGAAAGAAATGGCCGTATACGAAGGGTTCATTTAGACAGCAACGTGGTCGTGCGAGAGGATACTACATATATTTCCGCAGTGAGAATGACAATGCCATAGACCGTGAAGTGGTCAATTGTCGAGGATGATAACTTACGTTAAGAGGATGTGTTAGTGGCAGTGATTCCAAATGGGGAAATGATGCTGTGATATTGTGAGAAATCTAGCTGATGTAATGGTGGATATATGCATACCACGCTTGCGTGTTCCGCAGCACTCCCCGCTTTATCAGTACCCACCATATTGTTGTTTCACTCCTCTCTACTAATTTGACTTGCAAGGACCACGATCCAGGTCTAAAAAGCACAGTCGTCCAAACCTCCTTGCGCAGCAATCTTGCCAGCCATGTCCGACCATCTGAACGACAACTTTTATTCAGCCTTCGAGGCCTATGGCTCCGAATACGCAAAGCAACAGCAAGGCCTTGACTTTGTTTCATTTCACTCGCCATCTGACATCCTCGCTCCTCATCCCGATCTTTTCGAGCTTGAATTGGACTCTAGCCTCGCGGCTTTCAACGAAGTCCAGCTTCAGCTCCTTACCGTCGATTCCAACGACGCTTACTCCTTTTTGAGATCCGATACCCCAACGTGTGGTCCTCCCTCCACCATCACCGTCTCTTCCGAGAGTGCATACGAAACCCTCTCATCTCATTCCGAGTCCTTTTATAATTTCTCCGAGTCCTCTTATCCTGCAACTGACTGCTCATTCCCCATTGACCTTGAAATGGACTTCCAACGAGCTCGCATCGGTGGCAGCGGTTGCTCCGACTACGGCGCCAGTGCTTTGCAGACCAATAATACCCTTCCCATGACCGTCGACCCCAGTACCTTCGGAGCTCTACCCCTAAGTCCCCGCAGTTCTCCTGCGCCTACCGCCGAGCATACCTTTAAACGTACTAGCTTCTCTGATTACGGAGGTGCTACGCGCATCCCCGCTGTTCCCAAGTCTACTACGGCGGACTTTTATGGACTCGGATACATCGGTGCAGACAGCACTGTTGCCCCGTCCACTATGTCCCAGTTATCTGCGTCTACATCTCCTGTACCACAAGCGAGGTCAGTTCGTGGCGCCGAAGACCAGTTCAAGGACGACCCTCGCAAGAAGTACCAATGCCCCACTTGCCCGCGAGGTTGGTTCTGTATATTGTTCCTCGCTCCTGCACATCTCATATCTTTATTAACAGCATTCGCTCGAGCTTATAATCTGAAGACTCACATGGCTACCCATGACCCCAACCGCCTGAAGCCCCATGTTTGTCCTCATCGCGCTTGCGGGCGCTCCTTCAGCCGCAAACATGATTTGGGTCGTCACTTGGTCAGCATTCACCGTGACGAGTCCGTCTCTTCCGCCCTCTCTGCCGCAGTCAAGGCTATTGGTGTTGACAACGGCCCAAGAGGTTGGTGTGACAACTGTGGCAAAGGTTGGGTCGGCACTGCTAGTCAGTGCAACTGCACTATTGTCAAGTAACTGTTGCCCTTCACATCTCAAACAACCCTATGTGTGAGTTCCCTATCTTCCTCTAGACAACACAGCCTCATCAATCATGACTTGTAGACTGAGCGAATGACTTCGCTAATCGCTTCGTCGTAGTCGATGGTTGATTCGTCCTCTGCGCGCTCCTGATGACGTATCATATCACTCTACGCTATTTCTTTGTCGATGTGTTGCGCATCGTACCGTTCGTGCTGCATCACGAACCCAGCGACGAGCGTGACCTCGAGTTTCTTGCCTGTACCTTGACGAAGTCTCCCAGGCAACATCTTTATTCACACATTCTTATTCTGTTTCCGCTTCTCCATACCATTCTTCTGTCGGTCATGACACTCTTTCTCTTCCAGACTATCTTGTTACGTCCTCTGTGTATTCGTGTCTGGTTTATTCGGTATTTTCCAAGTAAATATCTATGGTCTTTGCTCGACGGGTGTGAACAAGCCAGACGGTCACGAATTCAAGATCGCATTTACCTCATAGTCCAACAGATCTCTGACCCACAAATTGCGTGCCTCTTAGTTGGCTCTCAGGATATTTATTGCAAGTCGCGACTCTGCCAAAAGGAATAGGGGCTAATCATCCCACATTGAGTAATCAAATTTTGAGTGAGCAAAGGCGTTCAATCTTTCGTCATCACTGACGCAACGATCTCCAGTTAACAAGTATATAAAGTGGAGAGGATGGATATCCACGCTACCACCAATCTTTATTCCTTTCTACCATGTCCTCTCAAGGAGAGTATATGAAAAAGGCATTCACCGCCATGACTTCTACTTCCAAAGTCGCCGATTTGCAGCGTGACACCCAGGAGCCACGGGCTGGCGAGCACCTTACTACAGATCACGGCGTAAAAATATCCGATACAGACAACTGGTGAGTAGCACATTATTTGATACAACTACATGTCGTTGACTCGCGTTTGCCAGGCTAAAGGTGATCGGGTTGAACGGTGAACAAAACGGACCCATGCTTCTCGAGGATCAGATTGGCCGCGAGAAGATTCACCGTTTCGACCACGAGCGCATCCCTGAGCGTGTTGTGCATGCCCGCGGTGCTGCAGCTCACGGTTATTTCAAAGTATACGACAATCGCGCGTCGAAGTACACCTACGCCCCCGTCCTGACGGATTCCTCGAGGAGAACTTCTGTTTTCGTCCGCTTCAGCACTGTCCAGGGCCCGAGAGGAAGCGCTGTCAGTATTTGCATTGCTTCATACCATTTCGCTCGTTTTCACTGGCTCGCATACCTGCGCTTTTCAGGACACAGTCCGCGACGTCAGAGGCTTTGCTGTCAAGTTCTACACTGAAGAGGGAAATTGGGACATCGTCGGAAATGACATCCCCGTCTTTTTCATCCAGGATGCCATCAAGTTCCCTGACTTTGTTCACGCCGTAAAGCCGGAGCCCCATAACGAGGTGCCGACCGGCCAAAGTGCTCACAACAATTTCTGGGACTTCGTAGGTCTCCAGTCCGAATGTATGTCATGCATACACTTTGTGCGTTGTGATGCTCATGTCGCTTTAGCGGCCCACATGGTTATGTGGGTGATGTCTGATCGAGGCATTCCGCGGTCCTACCGCATGATGCAAGGCTTTGGTGTTAACACGTACACACTTCTGAACGATAAAGGCGAAAGTCATTTCGTCAAGTTCCATTGGATTCCTGAACTTGGCGTACACAGTCTCGTTTGGGATGAGGCCCTGAAGATCTCTGGTCAGGATCCTGATTTCCATCGCAAGGACCTCAACGAGGCCATTGAGAATGGGGCCTATCCGAAATGGAAACTCGCCATTCAGACCATCCCTCGAGCCCACGAACACGACTTTGATTTTGACATTCTGGATGCAACAAAGGTGTGGCCTGAGGAACTAGTTCCACTCGAGGAGATCGGCGAACTGGTTTTAAACCGTGTTGTCGACGAATTTTTCCCGGAAGCCGAGCAGGTCGCTTATTGCACCAGTCACGTCGTTCCAGGAATCGGATTCAGCGATGATCCCTTGTTGCAAGGTCGCAACTTCTCGTACTTTGATACTCAAATCACCCGCCTTGGGATTAATTTTCAGGAGGTATGCTGCGTTTATGCATTTACCGCATTAATTGATGTTGATATTCGCCACAGCTACCTATTAACCGCCCTGTATGCCCCATTTTGAATCACAATCGAGATGGAAAAGCGAGGCATCGAATTGTGAAGAGTGTTGTAAACTACTGGCCCAATCGCAAGGATACTGGGCAACCTGTTCCCGAAGACGAAGGAGGTTACGTCGAGTCAGCTACTTCCTCGGCTATCATGACGACCCTGCTGATGTTGCCTCAGGTTCGCTCAACGGCTCGAAGGCATTAAGCAGCGGGCGCGGGGCAAGAAGTTTGGAGAGCACTTCAATCACGCGCAGCTCTTTTTCAACTCGCTCGCGCCCTATGAGAAGGCCCATCTCGTTAGCGCCATCTCCTTCGAACTGAGTCACTGCGAGGATCCCGTTGTCTATAGGTCGTACATCGACGTTCTCAACAATATTGATTTTGGCATTGCCACGGCCGTGGCCGCCAAAGTAGGTGGCGAGGTCCCGAGTCAGCCTGGTCGTCCGAACCACGGAAAGAAGGGCAAAGGTTTGTCGCAGCGGGACTTCTTCCCCAAGGAGCCTACTATTGCATCCCGTCGTATTGCTATCTTGATTAGCGATGGCTTTAATGCGGTTGAGATGCAGGCTGTTCGCGCTGCCTTGATCAGTTCCCACGCGGTCTGCTACATCATCGGTCCCAGGCGCAGCCACATTCACGCTATGTCAAATCAAGACATCGGCTTGGGAGTTTTTGCCGACCATCACTTCGAGGGACAAAGATCAACTCTGTTTGACGCAATCTATATTCCATCTGGAGCAGAGCATGCGAATACGCTGGCGAAGACTGGTCGCGTGGTGCATTGGGTGAGGGAGGCCTTTGGGCACTGCAAACCCATTGCTGCTGTTGGCGAAGGTTGGGTTGTCTTTCTTGAAAATGATTAGCACAGCTGACATCACTTGTCGTTTTAGCGGTAGATTTCTTGCGCGATGTTGTTCAGTTGCCGAAAGTTGATCTCTTTTCTCCTCGAGGCAACAGTGACGAAGTAGTCTCGTCTTACGGTGTCGTTTCCACCGGGAAGTATAGTGCCTCCTCGGTGATTACGGATGCTCTGAAGATCGCCCCTGACTCGAAGGGTTTTGTCGCAAACTTTGCTTATCAGGTTAGCCAGCACCGGTGCTACGAGCGGGAGATGGACGGCCTTACAGAGATGGTCGCGTTCTGATGGATTAGGCAACCTCGCTCGAGTACGAGCTTTATCGACATCTTACGTGCTATGCATCATGGTATCATATTCTGAACCTTGTCTTATTGTGTTTCGTTGAGACCAGCAGTGTCCGGTCCATTGTCAGCGCTAAAGCGCTCGTTGGCATTCCATCTAAAGATATCGGTGATAAATCCATGCCGCCCGTGATTTCTTCCTCCAACTGCCCTGTTACCCAGGCTGGCCCATGCCTAGCATAACGATTGCGTAAATGTTGGCGACAAAGATGGCTAACCATATCGCATATGCAAGCGTCGACATGATGGTGCTGTTGCTAAAATCCATGTCCAGCTGTGCGGCTGTAGGTATCGAGGATTTATCTTCGACGCCGATCATTTTGATCTCCATGATCCCGTCAGAATCTGATGGTGTTATACTTGATGGCAACAGACGTGCATCATTGGTGGTCCGCGTTTCACCTACCATATCATCCGTTTGCAGCGTTACCGGTCTGGGCACCCGTACTGACATCACAGTTCTTGACGAGGTGAGATAGATGAGTGGGTACGCGACGAACGGGAGGACGACAGAGAGTGCGACCTGTGATGCTACAAGGAGGGTATTGATGCCTGAGCGTCCGAATGCGACAGCCACGATCGTGGATGGTACCAGACTGATGAGACGTGTCAGGAGGCGACGTAGGAACGGCTGTTTAACGCGTTGTACAAATCAGTCACGCGTCCGCAGCTGCCAGGTGGCGTCTTACAGAGATTTTCCAGAGGATAAAACCTTCGGAAACGATTTGGCCTGAGAGCGTCGCCGTCACGCTGGCCGTTTGGCCCGAGCATATCAGCGCAAGAGAGAAAACAAACGCTGCACCTGAGGGATATCTGTTAAGGTCCATCACAGAGCTAAGAAATACCCAAGATTCACCCCTGCCAAGAGTTTGCATAATGAGGGTGTGTATGTTGAACAACCCCGTTGATGCGGAACCACCGGGGGTATAAAATACAGTTGCGGCAAGGATTAAAATACTGTCAATCTGGCGTGAACAAGCAGCATGAAAGAGGGAGAGGAAGAATGCATACGCGGAATTTATTGGCACCGCGACTGCCAGCAAGCTGACAACGACGTCCACAATGCCATGGGTCAAGTGCGCTCGGATGAACTCAATGGTATTGTTCTGTCGCAATGCATGACGCGTTGTCCTATCTTTCAAGTCTTCACGATCAGTCCTTGAGAAGTAGAACATTGTGCGCCAGAGCTGTCGTAATCTAGATTGCAGCGAGAAGGGTTGCGATATGACAGGTGGCGGCAGGTCAGCGGGTGCGGATGAAACTCGGTCTTGTGTAGAGAGATTTGAGCCTAGGAAAAGAGCATGGGGCATAACCGTTGCACCAACAATCCCAATAGCTGCGATGGGACTTGCTTAGATTTTACGTTGCTCATACACATGTTTGAAGCACCTGTGTACACCGCGTTGGGCTGCGTCTGGACGAGCCCTGCGGAGGGTAAAAAGCCAAGAAAGACTTGGGGCCAGTCTGGGCTCGCCTTGACCAACAGGATTATAAAGCAGATGAAAACGACAGCGACCTGGATGCAAGAAATGAAGCGCTTTCAGCATCGCTGGTCCCAGTGCTCGAAACAGATTAGTCCTACCAGGATAATGATGACAACTTCGAAAAGTTTGACGGGACGGCCGGTTCGTGACGGGTCACCAATGATCAGAAAGATGAACACATCAACACCAGTTAGCAGAACACCAGCCCAAAGTGGTAAACTGGGAAAAAGCAGAGAGAGGCCTATCGCAGAGCCAAGCAATTCCGCGAGGTCTGTGCTCATGATGGCGATCTCGCAAAGGCCATAAAGAGGATACAACACGAGAAAACGAACAAGCCGAGGGTGTCTTGGGTGATTATGGAGCAAGATCCGACAGTGTGCAGCTAGGTCTACAGTTTCAACCAATCAACCGCGCAGAAGGACATCGGATTATGTATAGTCCATACCTAGACCAGTCACGCATCCTAGTCTCGCGGCTAATACCTAGTTGGCTTAACCTTAGAAGTAATTATATGTACTATTAGAGTTTCTGACGCACTTGTAATACAATGGCAATTATCCCCGCGAGAAGGATGACGAATAACATGGGGCGGTAGCCAAAAATGGCCCCGGCTTGGATGTCCACGCTCCAGTTTCCACTACAAGAGGCATCAGAGGATATGAAGAAGGAAGAGACGCGACTTTTACGGGTCAAAGTAGCCTACGGCACATATGATACCCACGCCAACATGACTTCGTAGGTGATGCCAAACGGTGCGCAATACGAAGGTCGGGTGTAATTTCGCACATTTTCTGGGGTATGTTGTGGGAGCCCGGGGGGAGGACATCTCAGAAATAGCAGTGAAAGTGAAAGATCTGAGAAGAAGGGGACTGAGGACGCATGTTGGCTAGATGGGACGACTTTATGTAGAGTTCTGTCTAGCAGGTGTGAAGTGAAGCTGGATAGTTTGGTATCAGGAGGGTAAATATGAATTCTTATCAGATTATTTAATGTGTGTAACCCTGCATATTCCCTTACCAGTGCCTGGTCATATCAGCTTGTCACTTTTTAGGGTATACCTGTACCCTGTCAGTGGTCTCGTTGGCGGCGTTCAACGTCTTCTTGTTTCTGTACCTCCTTTCTATCCACAGTTTCCTCATGGACATCGACGACCTCCATCCTCCTGACGATTACAGTCATAGATTCTTCATTTGGCACGAGTGGATCCAGGTCAGTCCTATTACCTTCAGACGCACAAACTTTCTTACCGAATTCATCCTCACATGTTCCTCCGTCTTGCAAGGCAAATGGCCCCCTTACTACAGATAATGTCTTCGATTACTTTGCAACATCTATGTTCTACGACAAACTGAGCAATAACCAAGTCCTCCGAATGCAGACAATGCATACCGCTATGCCGATCCTCAACGAATCAGAGGAACTCAAGTACTACATTCTTCGTTTTCCTTCACTGTCTCTGACTCACCTTCATAGACGTTTTACTGGTATTGAGTTTGCCCTTGCACATGCACAACCTCCTACTCTATTTATAATCCACAAACGCGAGCGTCTTTCACCCGAACAAGGTTTGACTGAAGTCATATCCGCAGTTGTCCTGGGCTCAACGTACCGTCAGTCAGGCCCCTTGCTGCATATTTTATAATAAACGATCGCATCTACCAATCTCCGGATGTCTACACCTTGCTATCAAATCGTTTGGTATCTTTCGTTCTCCCGATTTTCTCTCTAAATCCAACTAATCGGGACATCCAGCTAACTTCTCTGAACTCCCTTCAATCTTCCCTCGACATTCTTCGCAAATATCGACCAGATTACACCCCTCGCACCGGGTTTGTTTGGCCGATCATGGATACATCCCTGCCAGATGACGCCGACAAGAAACGGTCTTCAGACGAGATGTTGCCAAGCTCAGATGATGGCGACTCGTCCATGTCAGTTTCGCAAAAGCAGAAGTCATACACTGGACACAGTGGACAGAAAAAGCAACAAAATAACATGCTAATGTTGCTCGCGATGAGGACCACAGCAATGCACTCAAGTGTAGCGTCACCTTCTCATGCCATGACGTTGGATGGTGAAAGCAGCGCTTCGGATTTCTTGACAGCCGGATCCGCTCAACGCATTTCTGTTACCCCTGCCCCTTCTGCCACAAGAGGAGCAACTCCAAGAATTCCTTCTAGCGCTCCTACCCCCCAGGATATTGCTTCTACCAAGGGCCCCGTAGGTGGCGGTAAAAAGAAGAAGAAACGTATGCTGGCAACTTATTCTTCACATCATCCCTTGCCACTGACGGAAATTGTGACCATGTCCCAGGTACATCATTGGTACCATAGGCTTAGTAGTCGATCATATTTGACCTTGGCATCACACATCCTAGTTGTCCCCTTGGCTCAGTTAATGGCAATGTAGGTCAGGATCGGATTATCAATGTCTCGAGTAAAGTACTTGGACCATTGATGATATTGACACCGTGTGCTCACCAACCTCGTACTTCAACACGCCGCTCCAACGAAGTCATGGGCGGTATGCCAGTGATCCGAGGCAGTCCCACGATGCTCGAGTGGCTTTTTTTATTATTGCTCACAGGCTCCCGAAATTATGTGGTGTTGTGGTATTACAATGCATTTATGATGTTCAACCACGCAAGTTTAGCAAAGCGCATCTTCTACTAAATACACCGCTATCGTCCGCTCACACCTGTCAACCTGTCTGTCAACCAACCAAGGGGGGCATGCAATGTCCCATTCCGCGGGCCTCCGACGCCGCTCCCTAAAGCCAGAGGATTCGCTGACATGAAGGCGTCTCTTCTTGCCTTCGATGCTAGCTTCGCTAAAAAGTACATGTCAGTATCTGATAACTCCAGAGGGCTTTCATCTGGTGTGAAGGAAGGAGAGCCCAATCAATGGATTCCAAACCAGCACCGAAAAGAAAGTAGTCCGCGGCGTAACGAAAATAGCGCAAGAATACCAAAGGAACCCAGGAACGGGCGAACACGGACCTGAGTTGCTGATCTCGTCAACATTGGTTTCTAAGACAAGACCACCTTGAATGATCTCCGCAAGGATGTGGTGAACCTTTCCCCGTTATCCACATCAGTGGTGTAAGTTGTTCGTGTCATTGGAAACCCACCTCGTCGAAATGAAATACTAGGTCCAGTTCGCAGACATTCTCAAAGGCACGATCCAGCGCTTCCACGAAGACCTTGTGTTGGATGGAACCAATGCACGAGGCGCGATGCCCAGAAAAATCACTCACTTGGATCAAGTCCAGAATTCCAAGTTCGCTCTCGGCGCCGTCAACTACGAAAACGAAGTAGAGGGTCGCGTAATTCCTGTACACGACTCGCCAGCGTTCGTCTGAGTCATCCTTGGGACCCAGAAATGCCTCCAGTTCTGGAGCATCTAGAAAGTTACAGAGCCCAGCCGGACGGACGGATATGAGAGAAAATATCTTTTGGATAACTGTCTGGGAAGACTGGTGAAGGGGGGTGTAAAACTTTGTAAGCCTTGGGATCCCCGAGGTGTTGACTGGAATTCCCGGGTGTTGAGCACAGTTAGAACAGATGCAAAGAGCGAGACAGCTGACAGATTAGAACAGCGTGAATCATGGCGGCACCGTTGGTATCTAGAGTTGTTGCCGCCTGTGCTCGCGACGCGCACAGCCAGTTTGCGTGCACCGTTATTCCACAGTAATTAATCGTGACGCTGCGATCGCGAAACTCTCTGGATGGGCACGACTTTGACAAGAGCAGCTGGTAGTGGAAGCCAGATGATTGTGAGCTTCCTGACGAAAGTCAAGTTCTGGGGCTAAAGCGATGAGAGTGGAGGTGCTTGATCAGGGCATGGCACTTCGTCCGAACTAGTACTGCAACTACTTACCACTACTTAGTACTCATCATGCATCTCCGCAGAATTTGACCATCGATGCAATGGTCATGCGCCGGTGAGGACTTGGAAATACAGCCATGTAATAAAATCGACATGGATGAGACAACGGGTAATATTGCGTCGTAAATTATCATGGAAGGATGAGATAAAGATACTAGTAGGTTCCCATCTTTTCCTTGCCTTGACACTGGTAATCATGGGGGCACGCGGACACTGACCCCTTTCAACGGTCAATCTATATTCACGTTTCTCATTATCCATCCAGGACTCCTAGAGCATGGCGTAGCATGGGATAGTTTTATCAAAAAACTACTAGCCCAGAGAAACTCCCAAGGGGAGATCACCACACAACCTGATTAAGAGTCATCTCTGGGTAGAGTCCAGCCGTGCTTCAACCTTCCCGCGAGGTTACCGACTGGTCCTGACAAGCCTGCCTGGCTCTTGAAGCTCTCGAGGAAATTTTTCATGAGGTTGTAGTCCATACTAGGCTCACCGTCCTCCTCGTCCTCGTCTCCCGTCTCGCCTTGCTCAAGGAGGGCTTTGAGCTCAGCATCCATAGAAGCCTCGATATTCATGTCGACATCGGCATTCGCAGGTGCTGCGGGGGTCTTCCCTTTACCTTTGCCCATATGCGGCGGGGGTCGAGGAGATGAACGTTTTGGTTTCAATTCAGCAGGGGATTGACGTAACCGGAACAGCTCGGCGTCCATGGCTTGCATGACAGCTTCGAAGGAATCGAGATTGGGATTGGCGTTAGGGCGGGGTCCTGGTGCTGGCGTACGGTATTTCTCAGGCGCTGCCGCTTGCTTGCTGCTTTGTTTTTCCGCTTGTTTCACTGGCGCTGACGTTGTGGGTAATGGCTTCTTCTCCGCCGTTACACTTGCTGGTACAAAGGCTATACTCAAATATTAGTTAGCACGAGCATGGCAACACTGCAAACAACATACCTCCCCTTTTTCGTCGCTCATTGACTATATCACCCCACATCTCATCAGAGATACCAAGGGCTTGGCGCGAAAACTCGAGGAACTCCGCCTCTTCTTCGTTCATGTCGATCTCGATTTCACCAACTACCTGCGGCCTGTCTTCTTCTGATTCGACATCCTCGTCGTCACCACCAGCAAGCGGATCGGACGAGTCGTCGTCGTCTGAGTCGTCGTCTGAGTCGACTCCTTCATATCTGTCACGCGGAAGAAGGGGAGCCCGGATCGGCCGCGTGCGTGGTGGTGGGCTAGACTTTCCCGAGACAGTACCGGCAGTGCCAGCGGCGAGTTTAAGTGGTATAGTTTCAATGCTCTCAGTCAATATGGTAGTCTTGGAAATTCGCTGCGTATTAAAGGAAGCGGGCATCCGACCATACTCAGAGGCAGGGAGGGCAGGAACGAGATTAGCCATCGCTTGTTGGCGGGCTGCCTCTTTCATCTTTCGATGCTCGTCGTCCGAGTCTTCGTCGTCAGGGTCGGAGGATCTCTCATCACTAAACTGAACGACTTCGTCGTCACTGTCTGCAACGTCGTCGTCGGAGAATGCCTCGCTACAGACAGAAAGGAGCCCGTCAGATGACAGAGATCACGGTATGAAAGGTCCCGAGACTTAGACTTACTCTTCGAACCGCGCACCTTCTATGTCCCCCTCGCCCTCTACGAATTGTTCCACTTTGGACGCAAGATCACGTAATTCCTTTGTTTGTTCCTTTGAGACCTTGTCCTCCTCTACTCCACAAGCAGCAGCCACGTCCATGACCTGCGTCTTCATACTGGAGTCACGACCGTGCATGGCGCGCTCAAGTGCGTCCTCGAAATCTGCTGCGTCGACATTCATCCATTCGTCTGAGTCCTCGACTTGAGTTTCACCTGCATCTGGAAACGCCTCAGGAGCACAAGAAAGTGCAGCGTTGAATAGCGCTGCGAAAGACGGCCTTGATGCATCGCTACAACGTAAACAACGTCAGTGCGATCGGCGATGGCCCAAAAGAAACAATCAAAGCTTTCGGGGGGAAAAGGAACATACTCTTCTCGTCGAATGTCGATATATGCGTTAGCTGCCTTGTTCTCAAGCTCGTTCCAGAGCTGTGACCCCTCAACTTCGTTACGGAAGTAGCCAGCAGTGACGAGCCGTGTGAGATATGCCTTGTAGTCTGGCGAGCGACGAAGCGTGTCCTTAAGTGCCTCGACCTAACAGTCAGAGATGGGCTCAGTATAAAACAATACAACGGACGAATGGTGAGGTGCGAAGAAAATGATTGGTGGATAATGGCAACACTTACAGATGCATTCAGCGCTTCAGCCGTCAATTTGGTAGCACCCGCACGGTTTTTCGATTCTTGAAACAACATTTCGAAACCACAAGCCTGTCGAATGCGTGTGGGTGGCTGAATAAACGATCATGGTGAAGCGACTCACCAATTTCATGCCGACATCCCGCCAACGCCAGGCGTTGGTGCCTTCACGTTCTTTGAAGTGGCCAAAAATCCTGGGTGGAAAGAACCTCTGACCCAGCAGCTGGGCGTAAGCAGTGCGCGTTATTTTGACGTTGCAAAGAACACTTGGACGGGGTGGAAAGCGTGCCATCTTGTGGGCAGCCTACGAAATTCCGCTAAGACACATGTAGACAATAGGACCACCAATGATACTCACGCGAAGCTGAATTGCGTCACGAGTGTAGAAAGTCTCGATTGGCTTTTGGATGAGTGGCGGGTCCACGATCAGGGCGCGGGCGATGTCGACGGGAAGGTATGCCTTAGTAATATGCACGTGCTTGCGCGCAGCACCTGGATACCCCGATATTCGCTGCGATACAGTATCCTCGACCGCTTTTGGAGCGAGGGTATCGAGAGACGCATCCCGCACGAGGGGCAGCGCGTCTTCAACAGCGATGTAGTCCCCTTCTTTTTCATCTGCAATGTAGTCTTCGTCATCGCTTTCTTTTGCGCCGGGCGTGGTGCGCCGCCTTCTGGGCTTGTTTGGGGCAGAAACGTGCGACAGGGGGATGAGGTGGAGGCGACCCCTGTATATCCATACCTACAGCATAAGAGTGAAAGGGGTTTGTTTAGCTAGTATTTCTTACCGTTTACAAGGGAAGAAGTGTGCGCACTCTGTTGGTCGCGTTTAAGGGGTTCAGCCAGCCGGGCAAGGACTCGGCTGCTTCGATAAGCAAGAATTCACCATCGGAGTCAGAGGAACTGATAGGAATCGAGTGAGCACAACCAAGATGAGGTATGGATAAGAATGAACGCACCTGATGACGAGATCCCACTGTTTTGAGATCTCCCTGAGAAGCCAGATGACGCACCATTCGTCGTCGACACAGTCCCCGACGCGCATGCGACCCTCAAGGACGTTCTTGTCTCCGCCCAGACGTGCATCGGGATCTGGTATAACCTTGAGCTGGAAGGGGTCGCGATGCCAAAGGAAATCGGGGAGAAGTTTTGAGACGAAATCGTGGATACACGTAGCGAGGGACACACAGGAGGGCTTGTCGGCGAGTGGGAGTGGCGGGTAGAGTGTGTATTGAAGTGTATCCTCTGATATTGACGGTGGACGGTTGAACATGTCCATCACGAAATTCTGTGTTGCTAATAGTTTTTAGTTTTATGTTATTGAATCGAGTACGTCCACACTGACATTGATTGCTGCTTTGATTACCATTCTTGGTTTTACTCTGGTATGACTGCACACACATCCTTCAAGGACAGAAATCTGCTCGCTGTCATTGGCGACGAAGTACGACAACATTCACGCCAACTTCACTCTCAACTGCTCATATTTGACATAGGACTCAATCACTGGCCTTCTGCTAGCTGGCATTGGTCATATCGACGAACACCAGAAGAAGAACTTCCTCATCGTAGATTCCAGTGAGCTAACTTGTGCATTGCCCAAAATAATCCTTTCTGCTAACTCTTCCAAAGAGACCCAGATATCCACCATCGAGGCCTCCTTCCAAGAATTTACAGAACGCAAGGATGTAGCAATACTGCTCATTAATCAGCATGTGCGCACCCTACCTTTCTCTCCTTCCTCGGTTTACCCCCCAAACGTGGGTCGCCCTGATGCAATGCAAACCAATATATCTAGATTGCAGAGAAGATCAGACCGACCGTCGATCGATACCAGCAAGCTTTCCCAACCCTCCTCGAGATTCCATCCAAGGACCACCCATACGGTAAGTGTCCATCGCTACTTGTTAATTTTGTATTGCCTCGCGCTAATCCTTTTTCATTCACGACACGCTTCCGTAGACCCTGAGAAGGACTCCGTCCTCAAACGTGTGCAGAAGTTTTTCGGAGAGTAGTAAATGTCCTTCCCAGACTATCCACGTATCTCATCGCCACCACGACCCCCTGAGGCGCTGTTGGTACCCTCATTAAATACAAGCCAAGACACTTGCTGAGCACACACAGGTTTCATTGTAGTAATATACATTACATGTGCATGGTAGCCATATTCGTGCATGCTGCAAAATCGTGCAGTAGATCTCCCGTCTTGAACCCTATCATGTGTGCATGTAGAGCGGCAGCGTGTGCGTATTCACGATGAATGGAACCGCATAATAGGCTCATTCTCCCGCACTCCTGGTGCTCGTTCGACAAATACCCTGATCGGGTTACGGCTTTCTGAGTCTATGAAACCAGATAGCAGATCCATATGAAATGAGATAAATCACCATTGGGAAAAGTCAGTACACTCTCCCTGTGAAAAAGAAGAGACGTACTCGGTATGTCGATAAGGAGGTATCGGAACACGAAGTATCCTTCATCGTTCTATCACATCACGCCGTCAGCATGTCACGCTCCCGCACATACGAGACCAGACACGAGCACACGGACGGAGCACGGAATATATGGAATGTCCTGATGCTCCATCGCCACAATTCACGTGTCACATCTGAATTGCAGAGGGCAGAACGAGGGACCAGCTGACGCACCCTCACGAGATCCGCATGCACCTCGCCCTCCATCCAGGCTACGCCTGTATCACGTCCCCCTTCACCATGTGATCGCCGCCCTCGGAGTCCAGAGAATAGGCCTGTAAGCCCCCACAACGAACGATCCTCACTCTTGTCTTGCTCCTTGCTCCCATCTTTTTCTGTGTTCATGGGGGGTGCTGATGAGGGGACAACGTCTCCGCTCAGATACCTGAAAGCACGCTTTGCCGAGGCGACAAGTGGCATCGCCTTCGCCTGGACGTCTTCAGACGTAAGAGAAGTCAGAGACTCAAAGAAGTTGGTCCATTGTGTCTCATTTTCCTCCGCCGTGACCGAAACTGATGACGAGGACGAACCCTGGATGTAGAAGTTCAGGAGCATGTGTTCGCGACCCGAGGAGTCTACTGCAATCTGTGACGCTACATGTCGGTGACGGTGACGCGGACGCACAGAAGAAGGAGGGTTGTTGTGGAAAGTCAGTGGTGTGTGAAGGTACTTTGCGACCTGCCGCGCAATCAACCCGCCACATTGTAAGTTCTCCGTTGAGGATGGGAAAGGAACAACATACTCGAGGCGAGACTTTGATTCGTTCACACGCGTCACTGTAGAGCACAGTCGGTGAATTTTTTGAAAAGAGCTCGGAAGTAAGTGCGTAGACAAGCACAGCGGAGAGTCCGGCACCAAGTAATACAACTGTCAAGTTCGTTGTGCGCTGTGTGGTGCGTAATACTGTAGAAGAAATGCCCGTATCAGCTAACATTCCACCTTTTCGAATGTCATGACGACGAAGCCATCGAATTGGGAGAAGTTGAATATGACGAACCCTTCCCACCGGTACTAAGCTCTGACCATTTCTTAGCCTTCTCACCGCGCCTTAGGGAGGCCTGTGATATACCGAGCTGGAATGGCCCAACAGAGTCCTCCCTGTTCAACTGTGAAGTCCTTTGCTTCTGATCGAGCGCCGAAGTGAGCAGAGAAGAAGCGGAGGCATCTCGGTGTAGTGCATATCCCCTAGTAGTGTTCCGTTGTAGCGCCGAAAGCTCGTTTTGAGTGTATAGTGTCGGCAGAGGGTGTGACAGCTTGAATGAAAAGAAATGAGAGCCCGAGGGATGCGCATAACGGAGAGGACCCGATACACGAGCAAAGATTGTGAGGGACATGGGGGCAGGTGGAAAGACCCGTTTACCCGTTTTGGACAGACCCGAGATCGGCGGTGAGTTCAGGGTATATCACATCGACTCACACACGGCTCCGAAAATCAAAAGCATCCAAAGTGGTATCAAGTGAAAACTAGAAAGATGGTGGCTGGTATAGATACAGTGACGAAAACCCCCTCCACAATACTTCCTACACACCACCCAATAGCCATGTTCACCATGCTTATGACCGCTCGCCACGGAGTCTGCGTGCAAGCGCGAGATCTTTGGGCTGGATGGTTACACGTTTGGCGTGGATAGCAGCCAAATTTGTGTCCTCGAAGAGTGACACAAGGTATGCCTCCGCGGCTTCTTGCAAAGCCATCACGGCCGATGATTGGAAGCGCAAGTCGGTCTGTAAGTGGCGTGGATCAGTGTAACGTCAGCGCACAGAGGCGGGGAATGCAAGGGGCACTGGCCTTGAAGTCCTGCGCGATTTCACGAACCAGACGTTGGAAGGGAAGTTTTCGGATGAGCAGTTCCGTCGACTTTTGGTAGCGACGAATCTCACGAAGAGCCACGGTACCGGGGCGGAAACGATGAGGTTTCTTCACACCTCCTGCAGGAGCCTATGGATACGTATGAAGACATCATGAAGTAACCGGAAAATAAAGTGGCTTACAGCGGCGGTCTTGCGAGCGGCTTTGGAAGCGAGTTGTTTACGGGGAGCTTTGCCTGATATACAAGAAAGATACTCAGCGGTCCATCGACATCATGGCATGGACGACCACAGGCCGCCGCAGTTTGCTTACCACCAGTAGTCTTGCGGGCGGTCTGCTTAGTGCGAGCCATTGTTTATGGGTGAATATGGATGGTTTGGAGAAAGAAAAATGGAGATGGTGGACGGCGGGAACAAGTTGTTCTGGCGGATATGCCTCCCTATTTACATACCCGTGTTATTTGCGTGTTGTGTTGATCAACAGCGCGTGACACGTCGCGTTGACTGCCGTGCACGTGACTGCTTGTGGCAGAATAAAATCAAAACAAATTCCCATTAGCCGACTCGAACGACTGACCTCGTCATTACTAGTGACGCGCTCTACCAACTGAGCTAAACGGGACTGTGTTAGTACCAGGCTTAGGGTGATTAAGCTTTTAAAGACGTAGGCAGAAGGAGGTGATGAACATTCATTCAAAGCCGTAATCTAATTCCCAAATGTATGCAGTCGTTCTATCGTACCCTTTTTCAACTGGACCCTGGGACTCAGTGGCATTTCTTTGTAACAATATTTGACTTTTACTCACTGGAGGACTTATCCCATCCCCTTCGAAATAAGCCAAGACGAACTCTTCAGCGACCCAGTTACTCTCCACCGAACCCAAATCCAAAAATACCAGTTTCCTTGGATGTGTGGGGTCTCCAGTGGGCGCTGTAAGGTGCACGTCGAGTGGATAGCCCTTTGCCACCGCGGTGCCAGGGAAGATCGACTTGAGCTTGCGCAAGGGAGACTGGACGGCAAGTTCAGTCTCTGGGGAAAGTGTCCCACGAGATTTTGCGAGCTGGATACGTGCGGTAAGAGCACGCATAAAACCGTCACGAAGGTGAGAGTAGGAGGTGTTCCGGGTGGGCACTGTAAAAATTAGTTGGTAAAATAATTTAGGATAGACCCAGGGGGAATATTCACCTATACGGATAACGCAGGAGGTGTTACGGACTATGTGTTGAATTTTCTCCTCAGAGGTTGCGGTGATTGGAATCTGTTGCGAAAATTCAGGAGTCCCTGTGTCAGTGTATGGTATGCCGACTATACTGATTGGAGACCCACGTGAAGCTTTGGGTTCGCAAGGTCAGCATAGAATCCGACGGAATAGACTTTGATGCCAAGAAAAGATACTGTCCGTACGCCGACACCCACGAGCGAGTGCGGAGGGAGTGGAAACCTGGAAGGGATGCATAGCTCCTTTGGGAATTCGATGGATGTAGCAGGGTCAACTAAGTTTGAACAAAGCTTCAGGTCTGGTACGAGATGGATTGGCAGTTGTGCAAACTCACCTACAACATCCTCTTTTGTAGTCTGAGGAGCGTCAAGATGAACGGTAGTGGTAGTCTGTTGCAGCACAAATGCTGCTGTAAATGCTGATGCTACACCACATAGCAAGGGTTTCGAGAGGGAGCGGGTTTGACGGGGTGCAGCGAGGGTGAATAAACGTGCTCCGATGGTGAATGAACGAGAGCACTGAGCGACGTTCTTGAAGAGTGCCAGCGATCGGATCATACAATAGATGGCTAGAAGGCTGGTTATCGTGGTGGTTAGTAGGTAGTACTGCAGGTGTGATTGCATCCGCCAACTTGAACTTGATAGCTTTGCACGTGTTCTCGATGAAGGGGCGTTACGCGTCTCAGGTATCCATATACTAAAGAATTTCCATACGCAATCACTCGAGGACGCGTCAGCTGTGCATCCACAGTATATAATCTCTCGTCCTCGTACGTCTCGTGCGTCTCGTCCCTTTCTCACTTTCTCTCACTCCCTTTTCTCCATCCCAATTGAAACATAATGGCTACACTCGACTTATCAAGTCTCATCGCCGATCTAGGCGCTAGTGACTTGTCAATTCAAGGTTTACAAATGGACGAGGATGGCATCGATGTCCTTGATTCCCCCGCTGAAGATATATCTTCTCTCACACCAGGCCAATCCTCCTATGACAAACAAAGGTCTAACCTGAAAACCTATCTTGATGCACTCCCCTATGAGTGTGAATCTGTCGAGGAGATGCAGAAGAAGCTAGAGTACATCATGGCAAAGCTCATCATATGTGCAGAGTCCAAGAATTGGTCCGTCCTTACAACCTGGGATGCAATGCTTCAATGGTGTGTCCCATCCCCCCTTCAGGGGCATTATGTCCTTACTTACCCCGTCCTAGCTGGCTGCAGATGCGTTACCCTATGGCGACGTCTACTCGTACAAAGCTTGTTAGATTATATTACGAATTGTGTCTCCTACCCGGCTTGGATGTCCGTGTCATCCGTAGCTGGGCAGACATGATTTCTCGCCTCCTCGGTAAGAACGTCAAGCGTAAGCTCCAATCGAGGGATTTACAACTCCCATGGAGACCCCTTTGGCGGGTACTCTACAAAGAGCTATTCCCAAAGAAGCGTCTCGGGAAGACAAAGTATGCCACACGTACATCAAGTACCCTTTTCAGTTCAACTGACACAATTTACTAGTCGTAATTTGAACAATATTTTGCTCTATGTCGCAGAAAATTGCAGGTGGTACTTCCCTGCGAGCGATATACCTGACATGCTCGACACTTTCTTGCCTATGTTCACTCCAGATGTGAGCTGAGATAATCTTTTGTAGCTTATCATCTGCGGGTGTGCTCACGCCTCCACATAGACAACTCTCACCATGATCCCGGTCCTCACCTCCTTCCTTCCTGCCACCCACCCGCACCTCTACCTCCCTCTCGTATTCAAAATTTGGGAGGCATTCAACTCCTTTTCGATGGATGAACGTTTCCTCGAAATGGCTGGCAATTTGGCTGAGGAACACGTTGCAGGTCAGGCAGGTCATTTTGGCGAAGAAGGCGGTGCGCAGTGGAAGGACATTGGCATCTGGTCTGAGGAGGAATGGACTTTATTGGTCAGCAAAGGGTTCGAGTCCATGTGTAGGTTTCCTTGTCATCCCTCTAACAACTCATAACTTACTCGCGGCTATCCAGATGTCCCAGTTGGAAAATCTAGAGTGAGCGTTGTCGTCGCTTTTGACGCCAGCCTAGTATTATTCTGACATGCTTGCAGAGTCCCAATATGACTTCAGCCCGTGCGGATGCATCGTCCGTCCGCCAGGGATCTAAAATCAAGAAGGGCATTAGTCGCGTCAGTAAGTTTTGTGGTGTTTGCGTGCATTGACGCGTCGCTGACACGGCCTTGGTACAGACGCGCTCGCCAAATTGTTCGTCTATTCTCTGGCCGTCGATGGTCCCGTGCGTGGCGACTCCGCATCAGCAACGCCAGCATCCCAAGGTGGACAGACAACATATCTCGCAGGTTCGAAAGCAATGGATACTTTGGATCGCCTGATTACAAGCACAGAGTCATTCTTCCATCCCTCCAATTCTGGTCCTTGGACGATGTTGGTGAGTACATCGTGTGCTCACCAGCTTCTTCACTTACTTTAGTCGTAGCTTACCAACTTCCTTCAACGCTTGACGGCCGAGTTTGCCGACCGTTGGTTCGACGAAAAGTCGCCTTCCTGCCGGACTCCCGTGGTGAGTGTGTATGTGTGGTGTATTAGTGCTCTGACATTGATGTGCCAGACAGACACGTCGCCTGACATCAACAATTCGTCGAGCCTTCGTCACCAGTCTTCTAACACCAGCACTACTTGCGATGTTTTCCAAGGATGTGTTGTCTCTCGCCATGACACAGGGAGCCCTACGCGTGATGACGCAACTCGAGCCTACATTGACAATGCCTGAGCTGCTGGCACGTGCGTATGGAGGCTTGGAAGTTGTCAACGAGACACACAGGACCACTGCAGTGCTCAAGATACTTTCTGGCATATCTCTCCCGCTCGTCTCAGAGAAGCAGTGGCGTGCTGGCCAAAAACATCTTCTCCCTCTCCTTGAACTGTGCACCCCAGGCATTGATTTGGTCTGCCATTTCTCATATGTTCTGGGCTTTCGAATGACTCATTTTGGCAACAGAACGATCCGAACAAGACTATATGTGTGACATCATTTATCATTAGTGCGATTCAGCATGTCAAGATCGGCGACATCTCTATGCATCACTCAGGTTTCGCATTATCTAGCGATGCACCAAGTGAAGATCCCATGGAGGTTGATAATGAGGACACTCAGCTCCCCGACGGGGTTGAGATGAGCCCATTCATCGCGCTCAGCAGGGAAGAAGAGCGGGCGCTTGTGCGTGAGAGCACTGCTGGCTTTGCAGGTAATCTATCTATCTTCTTCCAAGGCATATCAATGACTTAGTGCCACAGATTGGGTGACGTCTCTGTTCCGACGCGTTTTCGCCCTCTACGAGAACCTGCCGGAAGAGGGAGGCCGAAAGAAAACTACAGGAGGCAAGACCGAAGAGGTAGTGCTGAAATCTATCAAGAGCATGATTGATGTCGTCTGCCTACACCTCTCCGATCAGCTTTTCGACCTCGTGCTCAATTTGGTTCATGATTATGCCACGACGAACGTCAAATCGAATGCCGTGAGGGCATTTGGGCAACTGGTTGCGTGCCTCGCCTGTTCGAAACCCCAACAGACGATCGACAAGTTTTTGCCTTTCTGTATCCTCCAGATCCAGGAGGAACTTAAACATGGGGCTTCGAGCGTCCGGACGACCTCGACGCATGAGAGTGTGCCTTCCGACACAACCCTTCATTGGAGTAGGTACCGATTTAAAGCCTGAGCAATTTGGGCATAATCTGACAAACCTAGACATGGCGATCCTCCGAGGATGCCTCGGGTATGGTGGCCCTGCTGTAAGTCATTGATCAATGCTGGGATACGACTCAAGGGTTTTTATCTGATATGATGCTTTTGAAGTTATTGAAGCATAAGGAGACAGTCATTCAGCTTCTGACCCTCTTGCTGGAGAAGGCAAAGAGCGAAAGAGGGTACTCAGGGACCGGCATTTTGGTATCGCGGGTGTTACATGCGCTGACAACAATCTATCCCGTCAACAATTATTTCGTTAACAATGATCACTGGACAGACCCAAGTAGTGTTTCTGTGACCCATGTGACAACTTGCTGACGTTCTGCCAGATTTCAACAAGGCGCACAGCACACAGTGGGGCCTCCTTTACGAGGCTAAAGATGTCAAGATCGAATGGCACGGTAAGTTAGCCCATTGGCGTGGCTAATTTCCCTTTGTGTGAATCATTTCCAGTCCCCAGCGCGGAAGAGATCGATTTCGTATTGGAAATCTTGGATCGCGTTGCGTCACCCGCGCTTGATAGAATAGAGGACCTTGTGAACTCTTCCGAAAGCTGGGACAGTGTTTCCCGGAACGATTTCTGTCGGTAAGTATCGCATCATCGACGAGTATCCTCTCCCACCAACGCGATTGTTCTGCTCTAGCTACCTGGCTTTCTCAAAGGCAGTTTGGAATGGCATGCCCACGATTTGCAAAGAAGCCCCTAAAGAAGTTATCAATACCTGCGCCGATCCGAAGGTCGATGTTGAAGGACTCCTTGTCGAGCAATTCGATGTCAAGGCGGGTATAGTCCTGACTGATCCCCAAGATCCTCGGTATCAACAAGTCATCAAGCTTCGAACCCGATTTGGAAATCTTGTACACCTTGCTGCAACGAAGTTACGCCGGGGCCAAGACGAAGAAGATCACATCGATGCTGTGATTGCAGTGGTAAAAGCGATCGATACGTTCTTCCTCGATTATGGGATGAGTAGGGGAGACTTCGCTACTTTGCAGAAGAACTTTGTGCAATCTCGCGAGTGTGTTTTTTTTTTCAGAATGTGGTTGCGATGGTGGTTGAGTCATTTTGTATGCAGAGTGAATCGTGTGTCTACCCATCAGACAGACAACACGCGCGTTGTTTGGGTGAAGCGAGCACAGCTATATCACTCCGGGCGCCTGTACATGCACGCCCTGTATCGCCGGCGTTCGGCATTGGACGATCAATTATTACGAGACGATCTCGCAGAGCTTTGCTTATCCCCATATACCAGGGTCCGACGGTGCGTGGGTTATCGACTCCTTGGACCTCAATTCTAATATTGCGTCTAGTCTTGCGCAGAACGTCCTACATAGCACATGCGGCGTGAGTGATCTTACACCCATATGTCTAGACGTAAACTGATGACGGAGGTAGTACTATGTACGATCTACCAGATACATCTTGCCGACCATGTTCAACGCTTTAACCAGGGGCAACAACCCTGATCGCATGAAAGGGGCTCTTTACGTTCTTGCCAACAAGGGAACAGGTCTGAACTGTATCTTTGATACCGCCTGTGCTACGCTTAATATTTGTTTTTCATCGATAGCGGCATACTTGATGGCTGGTATGTTTGCATGTAGCCGCACTGCTCCCACGCTCCTGATGCCCTTGCAGATCAAGTCTTCCAGAGACGGTACCTGCTTTCATTGCTCGAGTGTCAGCGAGAAGAGAAGGTATGTCATCATTGGATCCAAGAAGGTCTCGATTTATTAAAGGGGTCATTTTCCGAAGCCCTCGGTGCAAAAATTAGTCTCAACGAATTCCGCGGACTGCCTAGTTCATCTTAATGAAGAGGTCGTCCGCACTGCTGCCTATTCCGCGGACATTATTGGGGTCGATGCCGCGCTCCGCGATCTCAAAGTGGAATTGGAACCTGGTGTCTTAGACAATGATTTATGGAGAACCGCTGTAGAAATGACTCCTAGGAGAGTCCAAAGACGCCTCCAGGAGCATGAGGAAACGGCAAGTTTGCTTCTACCAACATTGGATCGTGCACATTGACTGACTTTTGTCATCCAGATGAAATCTGTGCTTGACATTGCCGTTCGTCCGACAACTCACGTTCGTGCCCGAGTTAATGTTGCGTTCTTGCTGAGCACTAATCATCATGCCAATAGTGGCGATATGTGCAAATGGCCATCACGTTCATCCTCGGGCTCATGAGACGAGATGCTCCGACACCCCCTAATGTGGTACGGTTCTTGATGGAACACACAACAAGCGTCCAGCCTTCAATCAGACTTAACGCACAACAGTAGGTGTTTCCGCTGCACATACGGGTTTGACACGTGTGCAATCACCGCTTTCAGGGGTATCGTCCGAGAATCACTCTTCGTCAAGATGAGGACTTATGCAACGAGTGATGACGAACTTTGGCTCTGCCAATGGCAGAACCCTTGGACAAGAGAGGTTCCCATCGGTGACCCCTCCGAGTTCCTGAAAACGTTTCAAAACCCCGTCGTTGGACCAAAGTAAGCACGATCTGCTGCAATGCCCGCCCACGTTGATGTCCTTCGCAGTGACTTCTATGTAGACAAATTCCAGGCTGGCTTTTTGACGTGGACAGCAACTATCAATGCTTACGTCTCACCGCCCGAGCAGCCCATTGCCTGGGATCCATCCTCTGCAGAGTCGTTGGCCATCATAAGAGAGCACACTGATAAAGACTATTATTCGAAGCTAGCTGCCTTATGGAGCCAGGAAACCAACAACAACGCCGGTACCTCTGATCTACGTCCAGCAAATGTCCTGTTCATAAAGACCATGGGTTCGTTTTTCGGTTTAGAAAGGTCGAACGCAGAACTAATGTATGCGTTATCTATAATAGCTAAGATGTTTGAAGGTGTAATCCTCCAGGACTTGCTCGATGTGATAGAGCCCCTACTCGCCATCACAGACAAATTCGAGCAGACAGCCGCCGCTGAAATTCTGGCTGGCTTGCTGCGTGGTATGCAATTTCTGACTCGAACATATGCATACACTGAGGTGTCACAGGATCCAAACATTGGTCTAAACGCACTCTTGACGTGCTTTGGAGTTGGGTCGTGCCTCGTTTGGATCACATTCTCTCTCAAGCGCGGCCGGATACTGTGATGTATTGGACCTCTTTCCTGCAGGTGAGTGTGCATTTCATGTTGTCCATGATGTTACACTGAGTTGCGCGGCGACTAGACGGTACTGGAAGACCGCGATCCTCGCCGGAACCAGCCCTTGGTGGATTGGATCTTATCGCTCCAACTAGACTTCCAGGGAGACTCCGCATTCGCAGGTATATGAACTCAACTCCTCCGTCCACTCTCGCTCACTCCGCTTCAGTTTCGAAGTCACTCGATGCCGTCGTCGTGTTAATGGACACCACGGGGGTTCGATTTAATCCGATGTCAGAAAGATATGTCTCCCTGTTCTTTGAAAATGCCGACTCAAATTATGCGGAGGTATGCTCGTGTATATCCGGCCTGGGTGCTTATTTGACTCCGAACGTGCACAGATTCGAAACACGATGGCGAGTGCTCTTTATCTCATCGCGAGAAATAGATGGCGCCCGTCATACCCGTCTGTGGCTGCATTGTTGGCTGCCTGCCGCGACACCCAGGATCCTCTTCGGACCCGGTTTGTGTATCTTATCTTCCTGCTTTGTTCTTCTAACCAGTTCCACAGAGAAAGCATATTCGACGACCGCTTCCAACAGGTTTTGCAAAACCTACCCGAGTGGAAGGATCAACGTTTCCCCCCACCACGAGTATCTCAGTCCCAGGCAAGTAGTTTTCTGTAAATATGCCAATCACCACCTCATACGGGATGCACAGTACGATAAGGTTGGCCTCACCAGTAAGGCTTTCTATCTTTTGCTCCATCCAGAATGCTTACCGCCTTGCAGTTTTGTTGTGGCTGTGGATATCTTTCCATGGCTCCGAGTCATGTCTCGCGTTCCCATCGGCCATGAAGATGCTGTACGTGGGCAGTTTCTGGGGCCTCGTGAAACTAATCGCATTCGCAGGCCTGAAATATTAAAGATGTCGGAGCTCAATGACAACCCAGATTTGCAAAGATACAGCACTGCAGTTTTGCAAGTAATGTCTGGGGTGTACTTACCACCCGTTTTTGCAGAGGTCGTTTTGGATAAACTTGTCGAAGCAATCCAATCCTCCAAGGTATGTGAAGATGGGTTCCCTTAATAATTGGGATTGAATGAACTTGCCATAGTCTTGGCGCATCCGACTGCATACACTACCGGCCCTCGTCATGTTTTTCTATCGCAATCTTCTGATGATATCTCCTGGTGGAGTCTCGAAGGTCATGGATGTACTTCTTGAATGCCTGGCAGATGAGAATGTCGAGGTTCGAGAAATGTCCTCGAAGACGTTGTCTGGGATAGTGAGGTGCTCGCAGCGTCAGAACATTTTGCCTTTAAAGGTGATAAATTATCACCAGGCTGCACACAATTAACTGACTTCCTCCTGCACCAGAACCGATTCGTTTCCCTGGCACGTGCAGTCAAGTTGCCCTCGCGTACAGCAATTGAGTACGGGGAATCGATGAAGAAACTCCACTCAGCCATACTCGGACTTTGTGCTCTGGTCGAGAGTTTTCCTTACTCTGTCGAGCCTTGGATGCCGCCTCTCACAGAAGGTCAGCTACTCGCCTTAAATTCTTTGTTTTGCGATTCAATCGTGATACGGGTTTTACTGATATAAATCTTCAGTACTGGCCCGACACGCAACCGATCCTCCGCCGATTTCAACTACCATACGTCACTGTGCTTCCGAATTCAAGAAGGTAAGTAGAGATTCTGTTGATCGATCACAAAAACACCCGACTATCCTGTGTCATATATAGACTCACCAGGTAAGGTATTTTTTTCTTATCTTAGGCGACCTGTTAACAGAGCTTGCCGCCCTATATAGGACACATGGCACAAAGACCAGTTGTTGTTCGATGAAGATCAGCTGCAAAGCCTTTCCACCATGCTGGTTGGCACCTCGTACTGTAAATCTTTCCCATTGCAAGTTTTGTGTGGTCACTCACAACTACGCAGATGCTTGATTGTACTCGCTTCACAGTTATGCATTTTGTAGAGGGACAACAAGTAGTTGTGACCTTTCCTACACAATATACATTAGGTTATATCAACAGACGCGTTCGTTGGGTCTGTTCGATCTGCTGCGTTGACATAAACGGACAGGGGACATAAGATTCCTAAGTGTTACTTCTTTACCGGGGCTACAAGTCGCCCGTGCCTCTCTCGAATATCTTGAGGTCTGGTGAAATCGTTTGACCTGAAATAAAACATGATAAGCCCGAGATAATCATCATACGGAAACACATCTCCGCGAAACTTGCACTCAAAGACCTTCTATTCACCCTTCTGGTAACCTGGCGTTATCGAGAATCCGCTTAAAGATCGATTGTCCTCGTGGCACGTCTAGTAGAAACTCGTGTATGTCGCATGTTCAGACATGATAATCAGCTAATTTTTGTACCCCCAAATGTCGTGCTTGTCCTTGATGTGAGTTCAGTGGTGAGGTGGTATGTGTGCGATTAAAGCACAATTTTCTGATGTTGCTACGGGCCCTCGAGTCCTCGATTTCTTTGCGGATGACAATCTGGAGTATTTGGTTGTGGCTCGTCAAGGTAGAATTTCCGCTTGAATACTATGCCTTCCATTCGTGACTTGACTTTGGAGTCCGCGATCGCGGGAGCATTTCGTTCCACGTCAGGTTATCTCTGGTGCTGTGTATCAGATTGTCTGTACCATCGCACAGCACGTACATATCAAAATTCAGCAGTGGACGTGGCGAACACATTGGATAGCGTCGAGTTCGATTGATTGTGGGTGATTAGTTGTCCACCAGCTTTGTCGATACCCGAAAAGTGATGCAGGAGGGACGGATTAGCCCAACATTGATCACAGGGAGATGGACGGGTAAAGACACAGTGAGAGTCATCACTAGATTGAATAGCATCATAGTGCTGCTGCGGTTGAATTCGAGTCGATGTGATGTGCGTGTGACTACACGTGTTGAACTGACTTCATATTGGGGTTAGCGCGCGGCTTGACTCAGTCATCGCGCGCTCCAGCTGACTGATAGATTTATCGTATGCAGGATGCACTATAGATCTAGAGACATGGTTAGAGAAGATAAAAACCAAAGTCTACTACTACCTTTGAGTCGTGAACTTGGACTCTTTCTTTGTCCTGCTTCGAGTTTGCCGTGTTAGACGGAAGCGATCATTGATTAGGTAAACACGGACCTCACGTGAGACTTTTTGGTCCTTAATTAAATTTGAATTACAAGGGTCGTTGGATGATGCAGATGCCATGACCCTCTCAGTGCTCGACGGTATCTCGATAGTAGTTGGACTCATAACAATGAATGTGAGCAGATACCACCATCACTGCTAAGTAGGAGGGGAAAAGACAACTTTGAGTTGCTGAGGGCAGTTCAGCACTAGGGAGCTATTAGTAACCGCTCCGGGAGTTACGACACGGAGGTCCTAAACCGGTGCGCGCGAATGTTGCCAGAGGTCCAGACATTCCCTTTGGTTCCTCGTCTTTTTTTTTTTGGTTGAAACTGGACCACGACCATTTGCGACAGAGAGAGCGGTTTGTCTCTCAGTTATCGGTACAACGACCACGGCCCATCCATCGTGCTTGTGTCGTTTTCGAATTCGGAGGTATCCAACGAATAACCCCAACACAAGGCTGGCACCCCATCACACTCATAATAATAATTTGGCAAACGCCGCCTCGAGAAGGGCACGTTGCGATCACAACCCTGCAGTCCTTCCTAGCCTCCCCTTTACCGCATTCTATTACCATAACACTCAAGAACTCACCAAACCCTCAACCGCCATCAACTTTCTTTTCCTCACCGAGTGATTCTGACCTGGGTCCTAATCCACAACACGCGACCTTGGTCCTCACGACCCCTTCACGCCTCGTTTCCTCTCATCTTTTTATACCTATCTTGTGCTTCCTCCCTAGATCTTTGCTGCTCGTCCTTCTTACCTCTCAGCTGGTCAAAAGGTCGACGAGGGCCCTATCTATCTTGTCAATAACGCAGCTCAGCATCGTATCCTATAGCCATCGCATCACTTGATTATTCTCTCATACCAATCCAAGCACCTTTTTATCCGGCATTCATCATTGGACGCACATCGACTCTAATTTACTGGTACGTTTCACCTCCTCTCCCCCTCCTTGTCGTATATAGACGCTCAATGTCGTCGGTCACCTAGATTTAAATGCAAAAGGTGGTCACCAGTACTGCTGCATCAACGGACAGTTCGTACATTGCACGCGAATCAGCTTCATCGATATCTTTCCCTACCCGAGCACAATCAACCGGCGTACTTGGCTGGTCTCGAACACGCGAAACCCAGCGGCTCAACGAAATCGGACAAGAGGTTGGTACTCGTGCACCCCTCGTGTACATCTTTGCTAAAGCAGCGCCCTGCCAGCAAAATTGGAACTTATCCGCGATCCAGGACTCTCCCGCCGACTTGTCTTCAAGCTTTCGCCGTCCCTCATTACTCGCAATTCAAAAACTGTCCACCATGCCTGCTCGCACCAATCTTTCCGAGAGCTCAAGCTTCACAGGGGAATCAAATCGTTCTTCAGATCGTTACATGGCTGCCTCCAACAACAGCAGCCGCTGGCGATTCAACGGAACAGGCCAGTTGGTCGATTCTGGCGCAGCTTCAGAGTGGGACCTTGCCCAAGACATTGCCAGACTGAAACTGGGTTCAGTCGGTGAGCTGGCAGATGAGGTACATGGTCCCCTGGCGACCCCGCCTCAGTCCAAGCTTGCTACTGCAGCTGTCGTACAATACAGTGAAGCTAGTCCCCTGGAAACAGCCTCCGAAGCCAGCGTCGATTCCTCTCCCCAGGTTTCAGATCATCAGATCTCGCCTTCTCATTCTCGAGTATCCTCGACGGATACCCTAGACTCCCACGAGTCTGCGTTGTCTTCGGTCAGTCACACTTTACGGGGACCTCCCCAGCTAAATATTGCCACTGGTGGCGAAGCAAAGGAGCGCCCGCATTCCTTCAGTGGAGGACTTTCCGCTGCTGACTTACGTCGCCTCAAGCAAGCAGGTGAGGAATCCGGAGGAGCGATGCAATCAGGCGCCAATGCTCTTCCACCCCACCAGTGGTCCTCTTCCCATTATCGTGACTTGCTCGCCACTGGTGATAAGCCATTCTCTCCTGATCAACCGACATATCCTTCCTTAGCAAGTGCAGGGGCTTTCGGTCGTGGGCAGCAACAATATGATTATCGCGCCTTACAAGGACCCGTAACCAGTGATTTACAAGCCGACTACGTGGCAGGGCAGCGGAGCTTCTTCCCTCCTCCGCAGGGCATTCCTTCTACACCCCAACATTTCGTGCAAGGTCGACCAACGGATGGTGTCCCACCCGCTTCCTACCGCCAGCCTCAGCGTGGATTCCCCCCGCAGCCATTGTTACCAAGCCCAACTGGTCTTGGTTACACGGCTGGCCATCTCCCTCATCTATCTTTGGGCACCGCACAGCAGCTTTACGATATGGTGGTGCCCCATGTGGATGGTCACCACACAGCCGTTACACGAGTTCAGCAGCAACACAATGCATTCCGAGCCACCCACCAACATTCTGCCTCTGACCCGTCTGCGTTGAGAGACGCCGCCACTCTGGCGCTCTTGAGCAACCAAGCCTTTGCGCCAGCTGCCCATGCTCTATATCCAGCCGCCATGGCGCCACCGGCCATAGGATTGTATGCCAACCAGTTTTATGGCGCACCCGAAGGGTACCCACCAGATGTCGCTGCGGCTGTGAACCGGATACAAGCCCAATTTTCGGGGCCCTACGCAACTATGCCCAACCAGGCTATGGGACTCACAAACAGCCCCGGCTCGAATTCAGGCTCGCAAAGTGGTACCGGGCCCAGTGCGAACAACCGCAAGCTTGGACTATACAAGACGGAGCTATGTCGATCTTGGGAAGAAAAAGGAACATGCCGCTATGGCACCAAGTGTCAATTTGCTCATGGAGAAGAAGAACTGCGTAACGTGGCCCGACACCCTAAGGTAATATCTTCGACAACTTAGCGTCACCTAAGCTAATGAATGCTCCTGCCTGCAGTACAAGACTGAAATTTGCAGGGTACGTGAAGCCGTGACCGATGTGTTAATCTACTTTCTTACATACGGCGCAGACGTTCTGGGTTTCTGGCGCATGTCCATATGGAAAGCGATGCTGCTTCATACACACGGAGCTTCCTGTTTCGGGTGTTACACCTGGTGCTGACGGGCCTCCTCCGACATCAGGGAATATTGCAAACCGCGAGCGATCAAACAGCGATCCGAATGAATCTTCGATTTCCTTGCTCCAACGCATCCAAAGGAAAAACGAAGCCACGCCAGTGGATATCTCACCCTCACCTGGCGGTTTCTTCAACAGTCGGCCACCAACTGGATCTCTCCGTGTAGATACGTCTGCTCTGAACAACGTTACCAAGCAAAACAAGTCTGCGTATCCGACGTTCGCGAGCAATGCCCTGATGCTTTCGAACCCGGAGCAGTCCTCAATGAAATCTCCCGTACCGCTGACGGCTGGCCCTGATCTCGGGAGGCACACTGCTAGTCGGTTAGATATTGTGGGTTACAGTCAGGTAGGGTCGACAGATCACCAGAGATTCGTAGAGCTGATACTTTCCTGGTCAAGCGTTTAAACAAGGCTTCGTCTACCAACCCTAGCGCTCGCCACTCATTTAATGGGACTGATGTAGATCTCGATTTTACCACTCCTTCGACACCATCAGCCCCAAACCAAACGTCCTCATTTACGATGGCATCGAATGAACGTGTCCCGGCAAATAATGCAGTCCCACGTAGCAACCACGTCCGCTCAGGGAGTGCTGGTAATTGGGGCAACGTCACCCGTAGCAGCAACTTGAATTCCACTCCTTCATATCCCCAATCCTCGGAAACAAATGGTGATGCCCCATGGTCGACCTCCGAACTGGCTGTTGGAAGCGCGAGGTTCACCGAAGGTTGGATGTAACGTTGGGAAATTGTACCAAGGACAGTCGCCCCATGCGCTGTCTGAAATTACCGTCGCCTCGTCGGACACTTTCTTCATCTCCCTTACAGTGCGAACTTGAGAACTTTCTGCTCACAAGCAGTTCGCGAAAAATCTGCTTCCCGACCATTACGTTGTAGTTTCATCTCTTGATACGCTCATCTCACGACAGTTCTTGAATTACCTCTTGTTACGATATCCACGTTCTTCGTCATGTCTGTTTATGCATTGCATTCTTGTTCAGTAACATCGTCCAATTTAAACTCTGACTTTCGCTGCTAATTGAGCCATTCCAGGAAACTGGTATATGAGACCTAAATAATGTACAGATAAATCCGTATAGCGCTAAACCCCAAGAACCTTGGTTTCACGAAGGAAACCTGCCATGCGGCACTTCGCATACTCGATGTAATCAAATTCCGCTTCACCCATACCACTCTCCACATTGTCCTTGGCCTGGACGATGGCCCAAACAGCCCACATACCGTGTGATGCCGGGCTCCAAACGCGAACTTGCCGGTCTAGCTTTGTGAGGCTTGCTTCGCTGACAACTTCGGTGATGGAATGATCCAAAGATGGAGTACGTGCATGCATGAGGTAGGCTTGATAAAAGTTACGCCGTTGATCAGCTGTTGGATAACGTAAAGGATCAAGCACATGAGGCGTCGAGGATTGGTAATCAGCAGTCCATTCGTGGAAATGATTGGCAATGTCGAACGCCAGGGGGTTGGGTGAAGCATACTCGAAGTCAACAACGACGATCTCGAGATGTATGTCAACGGACGTTTTAGTTTATGTATAACGAAGCGCTTACTTGACGATGCTCGGGTGCTCCTTCCGCCAACTTTCCGGTGAGTCTTAGGAGGTTACCGTGCTGAGCATCATTATGAGCAAAGACACGTCGACTGGCACCTTCAACCTTCTCTACGTGAAAAATCCAGCGCATGTACCGCGCCCACTGCTCGCAGAAAGCATCCAGACCAAGAGCAATGCGATCGCTCTCATCCATATTTGGGTGAGCTAGGACCTGGCGAGCTGCTGGAAGCCATGCTCTGACATTCTTCTTAACGCCTATCTCCCAACTTTTCCCTTCGAGACTGCTGACGGTAAGTGGGCCTTCGACCGCACTGATCTCGACGGAATGAAGCTCAGCCATTCGGGCGCCAATCCAACGGCTGATTGTCGTGTCTCGAAGATCCGACGGCACCAGTGTAACTGACTCGAAGTATTCCTCGATACGACCGTTTGAAAATGTGCCGTATATACGTGGTCCAATGTGATACCGCGAAGATAGAATGTGGAGAGTATGGAGCTCATGAGATCGTGAGATGAGGGAACCTGACGAGGGACCGTAGATACGTAACAACAACGTAGGAATGGATGACGACGGTGGATAAGAAACAAAATAGACTGCATTTGTCAAAGACCCCGACACCTTGCGAATGGACAACCGTGTAGGGTCTAGCTGTGCCGTGTACCAGACAGGAACACGGAGCATAGCCAGCACAGCCACGAGTTGTGTCGCAAAAGAGGTCGAACGAAATGACCTGCAAGGGAAGTGAAAAGGGATAGAACAAGCGTGAGTAAATCTGCAAGACTAAAGGGAGGACACCAGACCGTGGTCACACATGTCTGCGCTAGAGGCATTAGTTCCACACGAGACCCCCGAGTGGGATGTGGGTGTCAATAAGTGGAGTCCTCACCTTGGGTACAGTTTAACGTCTGCATTACGAAGTCCGTTCACAACATCAACTTTGAATGTCGAATTGCTTGAGGCTAAGGAAGCACTAGACGAAGTTCTGGAAGGAGCATCATGGTCAAGCGCAGCACTGTGAAACGAATGGGTCTCTGTCAATGATAAATTGGAGTCGCTCAGAGTTGAGATGGGTGTGGATGTGGACAAAGACGATTTTGCGAAAAGATGAACGACCATCCTTGCGATTAATGTGTGATGGAGGTACAGGAGCAAGAAGGGATAAAAATGGAAGGGCACACGACCACTATTATTTATGACCTAGACCCCTTGCACCCTGTGTCTGCTTAGTCATCAGGCTGCAGCTGGATACAGCTATTGACAGAGTGGGAACAACTACAACTACATCTTTCGTCTGCCTGGGACCTAGCGACGACTAGGTTATCGAGCCTACTCGTGGATTTTGGCAGAACGCAAACACCTAATGAACCCTCAGTTTTTCGTGCAGTAACCGTCGTCTTACTCGACTATACTATGGGCATGCATGTGCCCTCGCTTTCTGGAACCAATGTTGCCTTCCCGGAGACGGCACCGCACGCCCTCATACATGCCTCGGTGAACAGGTGATTTTGATGGGCACTCACCCTCGTCCTACTGCTTCCTACAGAATAGTGGCGATCCGGGGCTGAGGGGCAACGCAAATCTCGATGCTATGCAATCTCGATCGGGTTGAAGACGAGAGCCTATCGACAATAGTACTATTCTCACTAAATGAAGTCATTACAGTGACCAATGCCAACATGGCTAATATAAGTGCAGGCATCATCACCCGCGAGATTCTATCTATTTCCGCTGGGCCGCCAGCTGTGCGCCGTCCAGACGCATGGCTGTGACAGAGTCAGTCGAATTCACAGAAAATTTCGGTACAGGGACGTTGATCAGTGCGAACATTCACTTGAGCATCCACCTTATCGTGCTTGGCCACCCCTGAGTTGTTGATGTGTGCTGGTGGTGTCACAAGAGCATGTGCATTCGAGGGAACAACAGCGTGTAGTGATCCATAAATCTGATCCCCTCCTACTTGACCTGTTCCGCGGAATGGGCTGGGACAACACAATCGCGAGAAATTACTAGCATTAAGTGACGAGAGAATTGCACATGCATAACCCTCGGGAAGATGGTGCTAATGTTCCAAGACCCCACGTAAGGTGACAACATGGCGGCAGTCTTACGGTTCTCGTCATCCTCGAGCAAAGCTGTACAGGCACTTCATCCTCGCAAGGAGACCTTCATACCTCTGGTTGACACAGTGAATCAACCATGTCTTCCAGGCGGCTGTAGTGGGCATTGCAATTATCCTGTGTGAGCGCACGACAAGACACGTAAGTTTTAGCCGTGTGCCCCTTCATTTCTGCGGAGAGCTCGACTATCGCATGCTGATGTGACCGCGGAATTACACACGGGGAAGTGGTCGCTGGTTGGTCTGTGCAAGCACGGGATGCCATGAGGCATTGGTGATTCCTTCAGATAGGTGCTATAGATGAATCGAATCAGCGACGATTCGGTGTTCGATACTTCATGAAGTTCTGATGCGTTTTGTTCACAAGCTGGGCGCCGACAAAGTTCCTATGCAGCCTCGTGCAGGCCACGCTCTGAACAGCTCCCTCCAAATACACCGTGGGGCCTCGCCGTCGCAAGGGAAATTGCGAGACAAATCAACATCCCACACGTGCGAGCAGTGCCCCTCCGCATCGCTGATGCTCGTGGATACAGCAAATATGAATATAGGGCGAGTGTATGCTATAGATGATTATTCTATACGCAGACATGAAAAATGAGTACATGCCATGAACGCCATGCCTTTTCTACAGTTCTATGTACAGTAACATTAGATACCACGATCGACAAAAAAGGTACTCTAATCTATGTCTAAGCTTCTGTGGCGAGTTCTGCTGAACCGATGGAAACGGTTCTCTCCGATCTCTTTTCCTGTACATCAGTGCTTTCCTCTGTAGGGAATCGTTTTACGAACAATGAGACCTTCAAAGTCACTGGACATCAGTAGTCTCGTCAAGACCCTTCAGTGAGATACTCACCAACAGAGCCACACAGAGAAGTGGTGTGCACACAATCCAGATTGTCTGAGAGGCGGTGATGTCACGACTACAATCAGAGGACAAGTAACTGACATTTACCTTGATAGCCATTGAGACGGCACTGAGAACCTCCCACCTCAGAGACACTGGTTCGATGGAGCCCAAAGACGTCCAATTAATTGACGAGGACGATCCTTGAATCTGGTAATCCGAAGGCATGTCGGCAGAGAGCCTTCCATCAAATACCAAGCCTGCGACGGCCTACTCCCACAGGTGAAACCTCGTTGGGGCACAGAGAGTAGAGTGAACCATACCAGTCCAATTGTAGCGCCTGTGAATCTTACCAAGAAAAATGCGCTTGTTCCTGTAGCCAATTCGGAAGGATCGAGCGCTTTCGCGAACACCTGGTATGGTGCATGGAACAGCAATCCGATTCCGACCCCAGCTACCAGTGGGAAGATCGCCTGCAAAATGTGTGGAGAGTGCTCATTGAGTATCGCGAGTAACCCTGAAGCCCAGATGAGGAGAGTTCCGACACGTTGATTGACCGAACGTACCGAACCCTATTGTTGAGATGGAGAGTCCTGTAGTTATGACCCACTTTTGCCCGGTCGTGTCTCCCGTCTTTTTCTGCCAATATCCGATCAACCACGCAGCCGGCATAGAAGCCAATGAAGATCCGAGAGAATATGGCAGCATCTGAATGCCAGCCTCGAGCGGAGTCGAACCGTTGACTGCCTGGTGCGTGAAGATGAGACCTTGACCACTCAGCCAAGAGAGAGAAACCACACCTGGAAGTACAACGCGAGGTAGAACGTCCCAGCATTGAATGCCAAGTTATGGAAGAACGTGATGACAAGAATGAAAACTAGGAAACTGATTAGTTCATAAATGTTGCCAGTCAGAGTGTTGCGTACCAACTGTGAGACTTCTAAAAGCCGCAGGTGGGAACAAGGCATCACGTTTCGTGTGTGCCTCATAATAGCCGCCAAAAATGAGGATCAACGGTCCGGATATGATAAGCGACAGGGTGGAAGGGGAAGTCCCTATATATTTGTGTCAAGCTCAAAACTTGTGGACTGAAGGTTCGCCTTACAACCGTTGCCCATAGCAAAGCTAAAACCAACTACCAAAAACCCTGTACCAGCCATGAAGAGCAGCCTGCAAATGTGCCGTAAGCCCGTGAACGTGAAGGAGAAGCCATAAACGCACAATCCAAGGAAATCAAACTTTTGGGCAAAGGCTCGCCACGATGCACCTTTAGTTCGACCAAGGGTGACGTCTCGGAGCGATAATGTAAGGAGAACAAACGCAACCATGCAAACGGGAAGATTCAGATAAACTGGACGATGAAATTGAGCAATGGTCTGGCACTGCACATGGGTGGCTCTGACTTACAGGCCCATCTCCAGCTGACCGTGGCAGAGGAACCAGCTGTTCAGTGTAAGTGTTGGATCATGCTCAGAATCTTATCAATCACTTACTGCTGAATAATCCACCCAGTAAAGGTCCTGCGACAGCAGAACAACTCCACGTAACGCTGAGTGCTTGAGACCACTTGGCTCTGCTGTTTGGTTCGACTATTTCGGATGTGATAACCCACACTGAACTAACTATTCCTCCACCTCCGACTCCGGCTAAGCCTCGGGCTAATATGAGTCCCATAATGGACTGACAAAATCTGATCAGATGGTGATATCTTGCACAAAGAGCGCGTCTTGGAATACCTTAGCTGCACCGCAGAGTAGAGAACCGAGCGCAAAAACCAACATGCTCGTGTATAGCACGTTCTGAACTATGATCAATATGTTATTGTGTATTTCTTGAGAGAAATCCTGACCTTCCGTCCAACTAAATCAGACAACTTGCCATACAATGGCTGGCACGCGGTCTGAGTAAGCATGTATGCAACTCCGACCCACGTGTATTGGCTCTGCGATGCCAGAAGATCACTGGTGATTGTGGGTAAACTGGTGGAGACGATGGTCTATGTGGATATAAGGGGAGTGCTAGTCAATCGAGGAAAACGGTACATACGGAATCCGTAGTTGCGAGGAACAACGTCATTGCAGCTCTGCGTCATTGTATGAGTGTGATTTCCTCGGGGCCCGAGATGAACGGCTTACCCAATGTGCACAAAGAGCAAGCGTGGCGTCGAGAGTCTCGGGTTTTTTGGGGCGTCATGTTGCGACACAAGGGACACAGAGTCGATGGTGCGGGTAGTGCTTATGGATGCCTCCGAGCACGGAGCACTGGGGGTGAGCGAAAGGGACGGCGATGGCGAATTCCATGGCCTGAAAGTAAGAGGAATCATGACTGAGCACGTGTCAGGGATAGGATGGGATTGTCAGGGGGCGTCGGTTTGAACCTCTTCGGCCCTCGTCCTGCCGTCCCATTTATACGGAGGATCCTGGGAGAGGCTTCGATCTGTGACCCAGGAAAAGGCAGTATGAGGCCATGAAATGTCTTTGGTCCCTTGACCATGCTGGACCACTGGCAACGTCTACAAGGCGCGCTGGCATTAACATTAGCGAAAGATTAAAATCAAACGTATTGTGAGGCCTTTGTCATGTGTTGTAAGAGCCCAGCCCACAAAGAAGCACGAGAAGACCTTTCAGATGCGGCAAAACTGCGATCCTGTGTTACTGGAACGAATAGGAAAGTAAAGAGTAGTAAGTCCTAGGAAAGAGAGCGGAATGATCTCTTAGAAAGAGAGAATGGCCTCGTTGTCCATATCTGATGATGATCTGTACCTCCGACAGGAACCATTGATGAAGAAGATCAGGATGCGAGATCGCCGCTCTAGGTTAAATGTTTGAGTTTGAGAAGCATATCATCGTGTTGCGACTAACTGAAAGTTGGCACCGCGGCTCTCGACAAGTCCTCCATTCGACAAGCCACGTTACTTTCCAGGCAAATTCATCATCCTCAAGTCCTTACCTATAATGTCCACGGCTATGACACAACTCCAACAATACGTCCACGCGACACTCACGTTGAGTGACCGTTAAAAAACAAAACAAAACAAAAAACAATTAAGGAAGAAAAAAAACACACACAATAATATTAGCGGTGTGCTTCTATGACTAAGCTGTGGCCCTCTTCGTCTTTCGCTCCGCGCTGTCCGATGGATCACCATTACTCGCCGTTTCTCCCGTTTCATCGCCCTCTATTGGATTGAATTGAGAAGCCATCGATGCGATGGAACGAATGTCGCAAGGACGAACCCATGAATAAATCAAAGCCCAGTGAGCCCTCTTATTCCTTTCCATGCACGAGACAGCCAACCATCCTCAGAGGATGGTGGTGAATGAGGAAAATAAGCCCTACCATTGTCAATGTCCCTCCATGCACTCTCTGCAGTTTGTGAACTGGAGCCTTCCAATACCGAGTCAGGCATGTTAGCATGGCAGTTTGTAGCAGTCTTGGCAGCGGTCTTTGCTGGAGAGGGGTTGCGGCCCTCAACATCGTCTGCATATTGCTGCAGGATTTCACGTTGTCGCCCCGTCAACGATCTGTTTCCAGATTGTCACATCTATCGTTGTAAACAAGGTAAATGCCTCACCTGGGAAGCTGAACGGCAAAGGACACAAACAAGTCCCCTTTGTCTCCACCAAAGACCGACGTAACACCGTGGTTTCTGAGTACCATCTCTTCACCATGTTGGGTCCCAGTTGGCACACGAACGTCAACATGTCCGTCTAGTGTTGGAACCCGCACACGGCCGCCTAAAAGTGCAGTATGTACAGGGATTCGCGCTTCGTGATGAAGATTTGCTCCTTGTCTCCGGAAGATCTTCGAGGGAGCTACGCTGACCCGAACAAGGAGATCTCCGTAACTACCTTTCCCTGACAGTGAAGCGTCTCCAGCACTCGGCACACGTATCGTCATACCGTCCTCAACGCCTGAGTCGAACCAAGGTCATAAATGTGGCACTCGCGCTGCTAACGTGAATATCCTGCAGCTTACCTGGTGGTATATCGACACTCACGGTCTTCTTGCTTCTGACATGTCCCTGTCCTCCACAACCATCGCACTGACTACCGCGAGGAATAGTGGAACCGGTTCCGAAACATGTTCCACAAGTGCTCGCCATCTGGAACCCGCTGTCTATGACAAATGTCCTTGTCCCGGTACCGTGACAGGAGCTACATGTCGCTCGCTTTGCACCTCGCTTAAGGCCAGTACCGGTACAAGTCGAGCATGTCGAAACTGGATTCACGTTCACACTACGGACGGTGCCCTTGCAAGCATCCATGAAAGTGACACTGACACGAGCCTCTATGTCAGCACCCTTGGCACTCTGGCTGAACCCAGCGGCAGAACGAGCACGCCCGCCGAATGCACCGCCGAAAAGCTGGGAGAACAAGTCGCCTTGAGCAGATCCACCGCCAAAAGCTTCACTGAAGTCGCCAAAGCCACCAGCGGCGCCTCCGAACGGATTTCGAGCAAAGGCGTTCGGATCGAAGCCCGGTTGTTGGGAAGCCGCGCCATATTGATCATATGCAGCTCGCTTCTTCTCATCTTTCAGTGTCTGGAAACACTAGTTGAATGGGTGATGGGATTTGCAGTTCGAGAACGTACGTCATAAGCCCCCTGTATCTGGACAAACTTTTCTTGTGCATCCTTGTCAGGGTTTGTGTCTGGATGATACTTTCGTGCAAGCTGTTTCCAGACTCGGATGAGCACATACGGACACGCTAGCAATCTGAACGCATACTGCAAAATAAATCTTCTTGATCTCAGCAGCAGATGCATCTTTGCTAACACCTAAGACCTCGTATGGGTTTTTTGTTCCAGCTGAAAGTGAGGCAGAAGTGTGAAACACGCGCTGTAAGGAAACACCGTCAGATTGACGTATGAGAACTTTGAATTGAAATCGAACCTTGGCCCTGGTTTTGTGTTTCTGTGTATGGTGACTCTGTGCATTGAGTGGATGGTATGCTGAGAACGTTCGACGAGCGGGCTTGGTTTGTTGTCTGGCACAGGCGTAAAACGATATGAATGATGAAAGACCCCGAGAAGGGAAGCGAGAGATCATTTGACAGTAAGTCCTGACTCTGTGGGCTCGAGGCAGGACCTGGAAGAGGCTATTGTAAACACGAGTATAGTTCCCAAGTCTCTCAGCTTCTAGCTACTCAACAATTTCTTGTGACAAAAACGAGGTTTACATCTGTTTGCCATCCTGACTAAGCCATTCCAAGTACTTACACTCACTACATTCTATCATATTGATGATACTCCTAACTTTGCAAGGTTTAATTTCCCGGGGGGCTTTACAAGATGCTGTCCTGAGGCTTCACCTACTGCGTCATTTAGCCGCAACGAGAGTGTGCCCAATGTGGGGACCTCATATTACATAGAGAAATTGTACTGCCCTTTGATAAGGTCATCCGAACTCCGATTCCAGGTCACGGGTGCTGGGTTAAGAACCGTGTTTGCTGTCTGCTAAACGTACCGAACATTGTTATCGAGTAAGGAAGTCCTTGCTCTCTGTCAATATTAAATATTATGGACCCTCATTCGAATTTTAGTACCAGAACGGTGTTTGGTGCGAATGCACCAAGTGGCAGGGAACCAACTTTTGCCAGACCGTAGCCCAAAACTTAAAAAGTACACGTAAACTGTCCACTGGCGGCTCTGACATAGAAGTCAGACGGGGATTCCAAAACAGTGCTGATAGGCTCGGAGAAGAGTCAGACAGCAAAGGCATGCCCTACCTGAAATCTGATGAGCATAATCCAAACCGAGACAGTGAAGCGTGCGCACACTATTGGAGAGACCACGGCGATCACTCGCTCAGATTGGGCGGAGGATCTACACTGTGGCATCTCGTCACTGTTTCTACTTCGCCACCAAGATTTGCCATACGACACCAAAATCTCATCGCCCTTGTTGATTATATCTCCGGTACTCCAGATACTCATCCGCAGTTCCCCCGCCACAGTTCGGTATTCCACAAACTGAGCATTTGGTTTGCCTTGAACGCCTCGATAATCATTAACAAACCGAGATTCGTTGCCCATAATACTGGCGTCAATGCCAACATTAACCCCATCTTGTGAGCGAAAAAGCGATAGATCATAGTCTGAATTGAGCCTTTCTTGGCAATGCACTTCACCGATATAGTCGACGATATGTGTTCTAGGTTGTATCTTTTTGAGTGCAAAAAGGCCGTATTGTCCTCGTGCTGGGTGAGCTGGATCGGAAATAAATTTGATACGGACTAGGGTATGGATGGCGCAACTTAGATCTGGTGATTTTTGGGGTGGTAGATGGCCCGGGATTGGAAGAGCGACACCATTATTGGTAAGGAAGGAACGCGTAGATGCTGGCACGGAGTAGTGGTACCGAGGAGAGGTAATGAACATGACCGATGATGGCCATTGCGGGGGCCGTCGAGTAGACATGGGTTGCTGAATGTTTTTGAGCCAACCCACACACTCAGTGAGCCTGTCTGCCTCATGATCATAACCGTGAGTAAATTACCTTGGTAGTGGCTGTACTGCCAAGTGCACGTGGCACCTCGTCCAGCAAAGTCGCGTCTTGCTGCTAGAGACTCACAAATCTATCCATCACGACATTTTTCCATGGTACGACCCCCCACAAAGTCCGTCGCACGCATCTATCGGGATGTCAACGCTCAGTTTGGTCCCGCATGGCATGAATATGGTCAACTACATGTCTCATCTGCCCGACTTGAATCTCCAACTGAGACATTACCACAGACAATCTACAGGTACAGTGGGGTTCACAGGATCACTATGAGATAGTGCGCAAGGTTGGACGAGGAAAATACTCAGAGGTAAAACACTGCTCGTGATCCTTAACAGATCCTAATCGTTGTGCCATTCAGGTCTTCGAGGGAGTCAATGTCATAAATGACGAAAAGTGCATCATCAAAGTCCTCAAACCGGTAAAAAAGAAGAAAATAAAGCGAGAAATCAAGATCTTGCAGAATCTTGCGGGTGGTCCCAATATCGTTGCACTCTTGGATGTCGTCCGGGACCCAGCATCTAAAATCCCGAGTTTAATCACGGAGTACGTTGACAACGTCGACTTCAAGGTACTATATCCCCGATTCACGGACTTCGATGTCCGATACTATATGCTTGAGCTTCTCAAGGTATTTGCTGTTTTTAATTTTTCAAGATCTCATTGGAACTCTGTTTTGAGGCATTGGATTTCTGTCACTCACGGGGAATCATGCATCGAGATGTAAAACCTCACAACGTTATGATCGATCATGAACAGCGCAAGGTATTGTCAACGTTGAGCTTAATACGCAATATTTTCAACGGAGCGGTTGTAGCTACGACTCATCGATTGGGGTCTAGCCGAGTTCTACCATCCCAAGGTTGAATACAACGTTCGCGTGGCTTCGCGCTACTTCAAAGGTCCCGAGCTCTTGGTGGATTTCCAGGAGTATGACTACAGTCTTGACATGTGGAGTTTCGGTTGTATGTTCGCCTCGATGGTGAGAGTACATGCCTTGTCCTATTTTACTCGCTTTCAACTACCAATTACATCACAGATATTCAGGAAAGAACCATTCTTCCACGGCCATGATAACTACGATCAGCTCGTCAAAATCGCAAAGGTCCTTGGTACCGATGAACTATACACTTACATCGACAAGTATAACATTCGACTTGACCCGCAGTATGATGAGCTCCTTGGGAGGTGAGGCGCTTCCTGCTGCCCTGGAATGTCACCAATAGCCCCGATCAGGTATCCCCGAAAGCCATGGACGAGATTCATCACGTCAGAAAATCAGCGGTATGTTTCCAACGAGGCGATAGACTTCCTGGACAAATTGCTCCGCTATGATCACCAAGAACGTCTGACGGCTCGCGAAGCACAAGCCCACCCGTACTTTGGTATGTGTCGTTTCTTCTTGGTGCGCACGGCGCGCTGATCCTTGAATAGAACCCGTGCGGAATTCAGCCTCTGCAGCTTCTGCTGATGGTGAGAGCGAAGATTCGGGAGCGTCATCAACCTGATCTATAACATTCTCTTCTATTTCTGGTCATGAACTTCTGTACTACTCCTCTTATATAGACCTCTGCCATATCAACCTGTGGGATACCCAGTGAAGTTACTTCCTGGCAACTAGCCCCATAAGTGCAATAAAATCTCAGTGGCCCTCTGGTAACCATGGTTTGAGTCTCAGCGCACGAGCACCAATGATGGCAAATTTTGACAATAACATATGAGTTAGCATGTGAGTATTCTTCCAGCGACGTTCTTTTCTTGCTTCATCTTTGCTTAGAGAGTCGCACGATCGAACTCATGAGACCGAACTTAGAGACGAACCCTCTGGTAACGTGCCTCCATCAGGAGGACGCCATGTGGTCGCGAGCCTCCGTCCCTCCACTCCGACACCTACCCCCTCCAGGGACACATTGCTGTCACCCGGTTATCTTTCTTTTTTGTTGGAGTTGGCATGTCACAACATGACCAGTGAAAGAAAGCGTCATTGCACCCCGGCGACCGCAAGGATAAGGATCAATGCGGCGTCTCGAATAGTGTGATCTATCTCTCCGTGTGGTACGCTTTCACACAATGAATGCTGATTTCGACCGGTAAACTCTTTCCTCTGTCTGCCTGTCAACACCCTCCGGAGATATAGATATAAGGACGGGGAAAGGTACATGAATCAAAGCCAGACTCCCTGACGCTTTGAAATCATGGTCTTCCTTTGCGGCCTCCTTCACCTTTTGCTTCTTGCGATTGGAAGTATGCACCTGGTAGATGTAGCTGCCTACGACAACTCGTATTATGACAATGTATGTCGTCTTTCGACCCCAACGCTTTCGCTAATACTTCGGGCAGGTTGCAGTGTAAGACTGTCTTGACACCCCATGCTACTCACTCATATTTTAGCTCAGCTACTGGGGTCAGAACTCCTATGGTGCAACACACACCGACACTGCTTATTTCCAACAGCCAATATCATACTATTGTCAGGTATCTCGTCCTTGTGAAATTTATGCATGCACGCTCAATTATGGGTATCGAAGGATAATGCCATCGATGCCATACCCGTTGCTTTCGTGGACACGTTTTTCGGTACTGGCGGAATGCCTGTGTTAAACCTCGCGAATGTATGCACTTGGACCTGCACAATTCCCATGTGCATCCTGACCCATTTGCATAGACTTGCAACCCGACAGATAATGTTACATTCCTCGGAACAGACCTTGTTAACTGTTCTTCTTTGGCTTCGGACATCGAATACTGTCAATCCCAAGGCAAAATTGTGACGATTTCACTTGGAGGGGCGGGCGGTAGCATCGGCTTTACCGATGATATACAGGCGCAGACCTTTGCACAGACCAGTGAGAAATTTTCTTGCCGCTATCCACATCCCGCTAACAACAGAGTAGTCTGGGATTTGTTCTTGGGTGGAAGTAGCACCATGCGGCCCTTCGGCAGCGCAGTGTTAGATGGGTGGGTTCTTCGGTAACACAGAACAATCGACTTTTGAGGCTATAATTGCAGTGTCGACCTAGATATCGAGGGAGGTGTTTCTACGGGTTACGCGGTCTTTGTCACAGAAATTCGTTCTCTCGCCTCTGAGGCCAGCAAACAGTAGGTTCCCTTGTTTTCGATTCGCCGCCACGGACTAATAGTTACGTCACACAGATACTACATTACAGGTATCCTCACCTCTACCCGGCTACACTCGAGGCTCAAGCACACTTGCAAGGTGCACCACAATGCCCATTCCCAGACGCATATTTAGGCAACGCGATCGATCAAGTCGGTTTTGACGCCATCTACGTCCAGTTTTGTAAGTCAAAGCGGTTTATTCCAAGCTCTGGGCTAAAATCTTACCAGACAACGATGTGTGTGGTCTTCAGAACTATTATGTTGTCTCGGTGAGAGTGTTTAAAACTTGTTTCGGCAGATATGCTCACGAATGTTGTCTTGACAGGACTGGGATTTTGGTGTTTGGTGAGTAGCGACCACGAGGACGAGGAGAGTGCGGACCGTGACCTCCCACAGGGACATATGGGCAAGGCAGACAAGCCCGAACCCAAACGTGAGCCTCGAAGAGTCCCACCACTCGATGCGCAATCGCTCACCGGAACTACCAGGTGAAAATATATATAGGTGCCCCTGCCTCAAGCACAGCAGCCGGAACCGGCTATGTTCCCATCGGAAACCTCAGTGGCATCGCTGTTTAGATGAGGGAAAGTTTCCCTTCATTCGGCGGCGTGATGCTATGGGGTGCTTCTCAGGCGTATGGTACGTTCCATGGAGGCATGTTGTCGCCCCTGACTGGCTATTGGGTTAATCTTGTGAGCTAGCTAATGACAGGTATCACCTCGCGATCAAGGAAGCTTTAATGGCTACTGGATCCTCTGGATATACCTGCCCACATTGTTCTGCCCCTGCGTATGTTTCCGGACTGGCATACACTGGTAGCTCGCAGGTTTCATATGGAAATTATGTTTGGGAGGTAAGACGGCTTTTGCTTTTTGCAGCGGAAATCAACCGCCTGAGAAACACGCAGGCGGATTACTGGACCGACTCCACGCCCAGTGGCTCGAGCAGCAGTGACTGGAGCGCAAGCACGTCCATGCATATCCTGCCCAAAATCTGCTGATCACGTCCATAGTTAGCGCCTGTGAGGGCGGATCAGTGACCCACACAACCACGATGACGACTGCAACGTCCTACACCACAGTCAAGACTACGTCTACCTCGATCAGTAGTGCCGCTTCTACGACGACAACTGCCACGGGCACTTGCAGTGGTGTAGGGGCATGGCAATCGGGCATCGCATACACCGCTGGCGACGAAGTGACTTACGAGTGAGTAAATGTCAGCGTAATCTGCGTTTGTTCCCACTTGACTTTGCGAAGCGGTGATCTTTGGACCGCGAAATACTGGACAGAGAACGACATGCCTGGAAGTAGGTCGCTGCCGTCTACGAAATTTACTTACACTTTGACATCTTTCTCAGGTGCCGCTGGTAGCTGGACCAATGACGGTGCCTGTACGATGACTGTGGTAGTGAGGCGTGTCAAATCTGGTTTCGTCAAGTCTTTATAGTTTTATCAGATGAACGATATGTATGACTACCAGTGGGGACTCCATCTAACATCCATATGCAAGTACTTTGAATCGAACGGTTTGAACGGTCAAAAGTCTACCACTAGGACTCAAGCACCAGTCCGAGTTGCAGACTTATCCTGAACAAGTCCAGAACAGCAGGATATGAGATGACAATGTGAGAGTCTGCACGCGGGTGAATCGATGAACAAGACAGCACTGGCAATGATATGTCTTGAGAAAGAAACGCACTGGTGCGAACTCTCATGATCAAGCCGTGTCCGCATCCACGTCCGTGCGGATCGGATATCTATTTAGCGTTGGACGATATCTGTTGCCACGCCACAGACCTCTTGAATTAACCATTTGATTTACTGGTCGCTCGCGAGTGCCTCCACTCTCCGTATGATACCGAGCACGGGTATCGGAAAGATACTGACCGTCACGGAACGGGAGTTTGCTACTTGTGGCGGGAATGGGAACAGCACTCATGGCCGGCATGGTGGAACTCGCGAACAATGATCGATCGGTAGAGTTCTGCGCAAGACTGTTTGAGGGACGTTGTAGAGTGGCAGAATGCAAGGCCCTTTGGCGCTGATTTTTTTCATCAGGATTCTTGGGCTCTTTCGGAGGGGGAGGGGGTCCTGGATCATAAAAAGGGTTTTGTGCTTGCCAAGGGGAAATACCAAACTGATCACGTAGAGTACCACCGATGATACTGAATGAATAGTACGCGGGTGGAGGAACGGGATTCATCATTTGGGTCATGTCAAATAGACGAGAATGAATGACGTATCCGGCGTGAGCGTCATTGGCTGCGTCTAGGGACAACAAGATCAAAAAATTGCCAGGAGCTGTCACATGGAGCCACGACTTACATTCTAGTTGGCGCTGGGAAAGCGGTAATTCCCAATTGCTGCGTTGAACTTTGCCCTTTGCCAAAGTTTCTCCTTGATAGGTTTCAAGGAGTTTAGCCAAACCTAATGGAGCAGTATATTTTCCCTTCCATCGATTATTGTCGGCAGTGCGAGCAAGAAGAGAAAGCTCGACACAATTGCGAACAGATACCCCGTAATCGTTGTGTAATTTCTCACAATCCTCTAGAATGGGTGTCTTTAAAGGATGGTTTGAAGAAGTTAAGTGATTGCGTACTTTGAATGCTGACTCCAGCCTTGATCCAGTTTGGACTATTGAGCAGTTCCCTGAGTTGAGTAGGAAATTCTGAAGGAGGGGGGGTGAGTGGTAATGAAGATATAAGGGGAGAGAAGGAGGTACCTGACATGGCACTTATTTGGAGGAGTACGACGATATCAGAACTTGCGAGCTGAACGACGGCAACTGGGTTCTCCTTCTGACCCTTGTGGTAATTTGGCCGCCATTCCAGATCAAAACCAAGAGGACCCTGAGGGAGGCAAGCGAGCTGAGCATTGGCAACTTGATGGTTGGTAATGTACAATAATGTTGGGTTCAGAATACGATCTCTCCATGAATATATAGGAAGTTGTTGTTTGGGAGGAGATGAACCAGTTGTAACATGGGAATTCCTGATCGATGGAGGAGTCAACAAGTACTAGTCAAAGTCAAAAAGCGACCAACATTATTGAACGGTGAGTTTTTGTGAGTGATAAAGATGAGATATACAGCTTCAGATAACTGTACGCTTTCTTGATGGACAGAGACAGGGTAATTATTATCGGTGTATCGGTGTAGTAGAACTAGTTTGGTGAGTTGAGCTGGCCAAGTAGTGCCAAGAGCCCCTTGACACGTGGCATTGGCAATGGTTACGGATACCAAATTTGGAGGTGGCCACTGAGAGTGCACTGCATATAGCTTATCTGATATTGGTCCAAAAATAAATAAATAAAATCAGTCATTAGTAGATATTTTGGGCAATTTTGATTGGTCAACGGGCCGCTTAATGATGACAGGATCCGGACGAACCAAGTAATTACTCCGTATAAAATTAGAGTTTTCCTGCCAAGGATTTCTGTAAACAGGCACACCTGAATTAAATCTGAGTGGCACGCTGTACAGGAATCTGTGACATACCCTGATATTGGTGTGTTTAGTACTATCAAGTCTTTCTCCGTGCTTGGACAGCGAGGCTAACTTTCGATCTTCTAGCGCTGTAGATTTATTCGACGATGTTGCAACTGCGATGTGCTGCATGTTTGATAACGTGTAACGATTTCGCGAGTCAAATTTAGAATTGACCGATTTTTCGGACGTTCAGCCTCACCTTGGCTTGGCATTCTAAATTTACTGCTCAAAGATAGAATTTTGGACTTGGCCCTCCTACAAAAACTCTGCATGGAGGTCCAGTTTCAAAGACACTCTTCCACCCAATGAATATTACTTCCGTGACTCCCTCTAACTCTCCCTCAGAATACACTCATCGTTCATCATCAGACTATATCTCTCTTGTCATGTCTACTCGACACGTTATTGAACAGGTAACACTTCACCTCACCCCTCCACTGCTTTCCCCGTCCTCATCCCAACCTCAGACCCCTCCACCAAGCCTTAGAGAAATTCTTGGCGCATACAAGTCCAAGGGTAATGGTGACCGCGACATGCTCATCGCCATGTTGAACGCCAAAAGTGCAGAAGACCAGGTTCGTCCCATCCCCCCTACTCCTGAAATTCCCATCCTTACACGTACTCTAGCGAATCGCCGCTGTAGCTTCATTGCACAGGACTCTATTGGAATTGTCCGCTGTCGAGGCGAATACCTCCACTCCTATACCTCCACAACATCCTCTACCATCACCATACATTAATAGCTCAAAGCACAACCGCCATCCTAATAATATGCTTAACGGACATGCATCATCCTACACCCCTGCACCTTCCTCAAGGGAGCCTCCTCACCAACCTCAACCACCTCGCAAACGTCAACGTTCCTCCCGTTCTCCCGCATCATCCTCGCATTACGATGCACGCTTATCACATCCCTCATCACGTGAACTCCCACCTTCTCCTTATTCCTCTTCACGTAGCGACTCTGAAGAGTATTCTCCGAGATCCCGAGCATCAATGGCCATTGGCTCTCTTCTATCAACTGGACCCGGTAGGGAACCCGCACCCGACGACTCTCAAAATGTTCCAGAGGCTACTCAATCCCGTTTGCCTCCTTCAGTAATTGGTGTATCAGTCTAGTTTTGTATCTGTGCCAATCTTGTCGGTTTTTCTTCTTCATTCATTTATTACCATTGCCTTTAACTCTGTACTGGTATAAATTACGTAGCCCTACACAACCACTCTTGTTTGTACCTCCACCCACTCGTAATACACCTGATCTTGCAAACATCCCATGTGGGGGATCCTTGCTTCTCCAGTACTTTCGCAACGAGCGGGAGTGATCACAAAGACATTGCAACTCAAGTACAAACTCCACGTGTGCCCTCCCTCATTGCTCTCAGTCGTAATCAGATAAAATAAAATCGGCTCCGAGGGGAACACACAACCCAAGGGTATTGTAGTACTTACTGGCAAGGTAACTGCTATGTCTTTTCCATCCCCTTTTAGGGGGGACATGTGAGAAAATGTGGTAAACAAAGCAGTGCATTCTTTCTATCTTTGTACATGTCTTGTGTTTTGCTGTTCCCGAGGGTGAAAATTTTGCTTATCAAAATAATATGGTATTCACATATTTAACTTGGCGCTTGGCTCTATAACTCCCCACGTCAACTAATCGATGTACTGGCGTTTGTTTCGAGCCTTGGCGGGTCGTCTGATCCTAACTTGAAGAGGACCCAAGTCTCACGAAAGGGCGGTGCTACTGATGGCGAGAATCCTCAGTTTTAGGGCAGAGATTCGTTGAACGCAAATCGATTGATTTTCTGCTGGCACTTGTCGCCAAGTAATAAATAGACCCAAGGCGGCTTTGGCTGAAACACTGCATGAACCATCAGAAAATCTGTGAGTTGATCGAGTGTAAATGCGGTCCATGGAGATGATACAAAAAGCAAAGCCAAGGGTTTCCGTGTCAAAAGGTAATAATAGTTTGAGAGGCGATTGGAAGTTCGGTCATTCTCAGCTACTTTATCCCATGACAGAGTCAAGTAGAGGCCCCTTAAGCCCATAAACTCGTCCACTTTTGTTTTGGAGTGAAAAGTTTGACATGAGGTGACTCTGAGAGCCGTAGCATCGTAATTTGAGACAACCCGAAGACGCGACGGTCCCGTGAGCAAAATCAGGCGCGTCACACGCACAGTTGTGACACGTGGCCATCCATTTTACCCCAACCTTTCTTGACCCTTCAGCGCTTCAGCGCTAGCTTCAAGCTCAAGTTTCAGAGGCTAGACAACATCGCACGGACATTCACGAAGATGGCAGATTTTGACAGTGAAGATGATTTTCCAAATGACTTTGACGACCTCGACCTCAGTAGCGTTCCCGAACTTCAACAACAGATGGTTAGGATGACTCCTCCTGAACTGCCACTGGTGGGCCACCAACACCTCGTGCACACCATCGGGCCAGGAAGCCCAGTGTCGTCATCTAGCCTCGACATCAGTGATCGTGATCTTGACTCGTCTTTCCTCGCTGCTGTAGACGAACTCGAAGCTCGCGCGCTCCGTGACATGTCCGGAGGTGAGGAACATCATAGAGACGGTGGATGTCTGCTTACAGAACAGACCTAGTCATGCCTTTACGCGATTCTCAATTCTCAACATCCATGATGCCTGGTTTGTCTGGCGTTATTTGTCATAGCCATGCAGTACTGAAGTCTGAGTGAACTGTGTTCGAAGGTCCTCCAGGATGCGATTATGCTGCGAGTGCGTTGTGCTTTCCAATCAACTACTAGCGATATTTCAGCTTTCTCCTAGATAACGCATCGAATACAACGATCACTGCCCCCACACACAGTACGTCTGCTCGATTGTCACAAGTCGCTTGGAACGGTGTTTCTTCAGTTCAGATATTGTCTACTTCATATTCCCGACTTTTTGATTGTGTACTCACACACGCTCAAGGGACAGCGGAGGAAAGCAGCGTAGAGCAAATCCGCAAGCGCTCCATCCATTCCCCAGGAATATCTCCCTCGAAGAAGAAAGGTAAGATGAAGGCAAAGCCACAGGAAGATATCCAAACCATCTTGGAGGGGTACGAGGCTGAGGTCACTTGTCCCATGTGTGCTTGCATTCCTGGTATTTCCCGTTGCATATGGCTAATACATTGTCTGCGAAGTTGCTATGATATATTGTAGGCTAAACAGTTCTCGCGTTGAACTAAATGGTCGGTGAGCTTACCTGTAAGCACCTTTTAGCGTAGGCGCGCACACGGCAAATCCGTGCGGGCACACCTGCTGTGGAGAGTGTGGCTACGGGTGGTTGGCTCAAAATGTAGGTAGAACATCTTCGATGCAGCTACGTTCCGATGACGATGACCCTCTCTCCTCCAGAGAATCGCCCCCTCCTGCGCCATTTGCCGCTCGATTTTATCTGACACAAAGCCTCTCCTTCCCAATTTCGCTGTGGACAATATTGTGAGGCAACATCTACAGGCTTTAGCGAAAAGTGGGCGGTCAGACTGGCAAGAGAAAGGGTCCAAATTTATTGATTGGAACAATCGACTAGAGTGCGTGTCCGCTGTCCTCTCAAATCGCGGAGCGAGGCCTTCATCGATTTGACAGGTCCTGGAAAAGGCGGGCCGCAACCAGAGCAGCCGAGGAAAGGACCAAAGAGGTTGCACGTCAGCGCCAGTTTCAGTCACGCCATTACCGGGCTGAAGAGTATCCATACGCGCCAGCGTGGATGGTTGTGGATGGGGTCACCATCGACAATGCAGAAGATTTGTTGCCGCGCCCGATGAACCGGAGAGCAGCACCTCGTCGTAGCAGAACTGGGGCGAACAATCGTAGGACCCATTTGGGACCATAGCACTGAGACTTACTAGATGCATCAACCAAGGACTCCTCATGCTACCGCATCGTTATTATCGCTCCAGCTGTATCAAACGCATTTCTTTGGGACTGTACACTATAGCACCTGGCGGACTGCCACGTTAGGAGTAAATAGTCAACGTCGACAGTCGAGCGTTTTGTTTCCCAGAAGTCGATGTCTCATATTGGTATCCCAGCGGTGGGAGTGTCACGAGAAGCTCGCACAGGAGGTGACTGGTGACCACCAGGTCGAACTCCGTATTAATAATCATCGTCGTGCCCATCATCACTGCCAACGTCACGGCTGCTCTTGACCTTGCCACTGCCGGACGTAAAGCTGGGTATCGATCGTGATATTATATCATCCAGCATTTCTGGCGGCAAGTCGTACTCGGAACTTCGAACGACGATAGCATACACAGCTGCAGGAGGTGTCAGCGTAGTATTATAGAAGAGTTTTTCCAAATACCATTTTCAATCTTTTCTAGTGACTGATTGGTGACAAATTGCTTTTTCCGAAGCTCCCTCACGTAGGGGGTAAATCTGTCAAAGTCTGGATAAACAATTAACTGAAGAGTACAAATGCTGAAGGGGAAAGGCTTGCTTGATTTGCATTCCCGAACAAAGTTGCACACTTGAAGCGCCCGAATACGTCCCCCTTTGCGCGCAATACCAGATATAGCAAACCTCATGAGCTCTCCGGTGAGGTCGGATAATCCAAGCAAATAGTCCTCCTTGGGCAGCGGAAAGTACTGAAGAGGATGGTGTATTCATGAAAAACGGGTACATGGTAGAACAGGCAGTCCACCCACAGGGACGCCATTGTTGTCCGACAACGTGCTCTGTACTTGAGTAAATGTCACCAGAGTACCGTGGCCAAGGTAATGAGCAAAGCTCAACGCCTCGATGTATCTAGATGAGTGAATTATTTAAAGGATGAGATAACAGGTTGGTGGAGTATCTACTCTTGCAGACCAGGGGAGACCGAGCGATGATGGCGCCAGAACAGGTCGCCCTGTATTTCTACCTTGATCGTAGCATATATTTTTTGAACCTCGAATAGTTTCTCGATGCCACATTCGTGTGCATATTTTGAATGTTTTTGGATGTCTTGCGCGTCTTCGTTCATGATACGATGTAGGAGGAAGATGACTTTCTTCGAGAGGTTAGTTATGTCCCGGCTTGCCTGATTGTGAGCGGGATGGAGTTGAGCAGTATCTATCATCTAGTGATCTCAGTGTATACACATCCGGTGGGATGTACCTTTATCAGACGCTCCCTTCTATCATTTTGATCATCGAGCTCCTGTCGAAATTGGTCGAAAATGTTTTGTACAGAACGAGACATGGCTACAGAGCGGATGAGCAAATCGAGTGACAGGCATCGGCGGATGTCACAGCAATCCCGAGAAGTATCACGTGGCGTGACATGCTGTTATTACTTTATTATGCGAACCGAGTCTCGCTGTTGTCCAACTGTCATCAGCTCATCGTCGCCCACGTCGGCAACGTCGTCTGTGAAGTCTGGTATCAATTGTTGCCATTATTCTCCTATGGCTTTTTCTCCCAGGGCTGGCTGTCCAATGTGCAGCATAGTCACGTCTGCGGCTACCAGCTTGCAGTCTACATCTGGGCCTTCTCCGGACACAGCCCTGCAACCAGAGATCTTGTGGAGAGATGACAATTTCACTGCATACCGCGAAATAGCTAACCCAGTGTCGAGCAGAGCGCATATAATTATAGCCTTCAAGTGCGTTTTTTTCTTATCCGATATCCAACTAAGCACCTAATTCTTTTCCAGTCTACACGTTCCCTCACTGCACACACTGGTACGCAGACCCACCAAGGTGACATGTTCGTGGCTCCGAATTTCACCTCCTCACGATAGTCTTCGAGTGACCTTCCACTCCTTGCAAACGTCAGAAATCTTGCACGACGTCTTCTCGGTGCTTCCCTGCCGCATTCGTCCCCCGTGTTGTCATCTATAAATCACCCGACAACGCCCAGCCCGTTGAAAGAGGACTATTCGCAATTCCGCATCGGCTTCATCACGCCACCCTTCAAGGACAACAAGATTCCGGTCTCGGATCATCTGCACGTTCATGCGTACATAGCACCCGCAGACCAGTTGGGATGGTGGAGAGGCGTCGCCTTTGGCCCTCTAGCTTGGTATGCAATCGATGATTTGATTGCAGAGATTCGGTTCGTACCGGGCGCTCCCATCTTCCCTTGTTGACACTGACGAAATCCATCATTCAAGAGAATCCGTGTCCAACAATCGGGTCAAGTCTGGGTACAATAACCGGAACAACGCTCCGATAGACTCGGTTCCCGAAGCCGGTGCCCGGGCTGGTGCAGCAAACGGATATGAGTTTACACTTTCCAGTCTGGCTGTTTCTGACATGGAGAGGGGCGAGAATGAGAGATCATCAGAATCATCAAGTCATGGAACTCCCCCCCAGCAACATATGCCCCAATTGCAAGTATGAGCTCTTGCTCAGAGCACGGAGCACACCTATTATCGGATAAGGGTATATCGCGACTCATGCATAACATAATTTAATCATAGGACGCAATTCGCTATACTTATCGTGATTTGCCCGACAAATGATTAACATTTGGATTTGCATGTTAAGCGGAGGCTAGTTTGTCGCTGGTGGCATGGGTTTATGTATTCCCAGCAAGTAATGATTTCTTGCAACACCGTGTATAGTATTTTGACTGGTATTGCTCTCGAGTTGCCGACGCACTGTGGATGGCTTTCGAGATGGAAGAAGATATATAACTCCATGTTTTGTAAGTGCATAAAATTTCTGTTGCCACAAGGCGGAGTCCAGGGAGTCACAACCACGCAGTTGACCCCTACTAGCGAGCTTCACGAATCAGTCGTCTATACGGTGCAGCGATTGGTTTACACGAACGGCGAACAAGCAGGTAGTCTTAATTACATACCTAGTCCAGGGCAGCGTTAAACGCGGCATCTTGCATCTCTTTGATGGCTTTCTCCCGTACCATCTCCCAGACTGTGTTACGCTGTGATCGAACATCTCCCAGGCTCTCTCGTATCTCCTCCAGCCTTTCAACATACTCACGACCATCATCTTGTAGCTCTCGTAAGGTTACCAGCGATTTCTCCAAAGTATCCTGCTGCATTTCAGGAGAAACAAAATGCGAAGGGTCAAGAACAGGGGGCCGACTGTCCGGGTATGATGCCAAGAAGAGCTTGTGAGCATTCGGAGTGAAATCCGGAGCGGCAAATCTGCTGTCCAAGTCATCTTCACCAATATTTCCGTCGGCTTCCTCTCGTTTGAGTATCACCTCCTCCCCTTGGTGTCTCCTGCTAGTGTCTTCGTTAATCACCTGCCAAAGTCTCCCGAGTGCCCGCTTCATGATGGCCTCACCCTCGATGAGACTGTTCGTTGCATGCTCGAGCTCGTCGAGTAGACTCGAACGGAATGTGTGTGTGACAGAATTGTCCATGACGAACGAGGTGAAACTATAATGTTGCGCCACTGGAGGCGGATATGGGGCAGCAAGGGGTGGTGACCGTGACCGTAGGTGTGGTAAAGTGGGTGGTGAAGGAGAGCGTCTTTCCATGGGTAGAAGTCTGCGCATGCGCTGTCGAGCCCGGTCTTCAGCCTGTGCACATGTAAGAAGTTGTTGAAGACGAAGGTGAGATTCCAACCTCCCACTCATCCATGTTGGGGCCCCAGGCCGCAATCTTTCCTCTCCGGACCCATCTGCAGCCCTTCATCGTCTTTTTCCCCCAATTTCCGCCTGAGACACTGACATTCAAAGCCTCTGTTTCGGGGTCGAATCCTTGTGAAGGATAATACCATGCGTTATGGTCATTGAGGACGAATGGACTGTGAGAGTCGTGAACTTCAACCCACGCCACCACGCGATTGCAGACGTACCCCATGTCTTCCTGCATTATTTTCTGCATCATCGAGCGAAACTTGCCGTTCACTAATTTCCAAATTGCCCTGCCAAATGTCCTGGCATGAATCATTGAATGCGAGCTCTGACCGTAGAGTCTGACAGGTCACGTGAACCCAACTTCGGATACAATGTTTATTCTACAATTACTCCAGGGGCCTCTAATTGCGTGTAATTGCTTCAGAAGATTGTTCTGGTGTCCCATCTGCTCTGACTGCTCCGAGTCCTTCCTTTCGAGCGACACTTTTCTGTTCAAAGCTCCCCATACCCTCAAGGCCCCATTTACTCATCATGGCTTTGTCCTGAAAGGCCCAAGCACCTCAGCATAAGTATGACTGGACTTAGAACAACAATAACATACCTCATCCCAAGGTGAGCCTGTGGCAAGCAAAATTAAGTCCAGTGTTACAACCCACGGAGGGACAACTCACATGGTGTCGTCAACATTTTCTCGCCAGTAAAGACGGCGTTGGCGCCAGACATGAAGCACATTGCTTGCTCGGAGTCACTGAGCGTGTTTCTTCCTGCAGCCAATCTGATGATTGTTCCCGGGAGGACAATGCGTGCGGTGGCGATCGTCCGGACAAGTGTGTGATAGGCGACCCGCTGAAATTGAATTGACGTTTTAGTCGCAGTACTCCTCTCGTGCGATTGCAATATACCTCATTGTTCTCCAATGGTGTTCCTTGGATTGGGACCAGGGCATTTACTGGGAAAGACTCTGGGTGTTCGGGCATGCTGAATGATCCAGAGGTATACCACATGACACAAAGATCGATCCGAGCCACTCACTTTGCCACCTCATGTATAAGCCCCACTCGGTCTTGATCAGACTCTCCGAGACCAAGAATACCACCAGAACAAACACTGATTCCGGCTTCGCGCACAGCGCTGATGGTATCTAGCCGTTCGTCATACGATCGGGAAGTAATCACCTGGGGCAAGTATCACATTATTGAATTTCCAGGGATGATTCAAGGCCGCACCTTGGGATAAAACTCGCGAGAAGTGTCAAGATTGTGGTTATAGGCAGTCAGTCCTCTGCGTAGGACGTGAACAAAACTTTCCGTCGAGGGCAAGACAGTCAGAACTCACGCTTCTTTGAGTTGCCTGGCCTGCTCTGGTGATAACATACCAAGAGTGGTGCATACCTCCATGCCCATACCACGAACTTCCCGAACCATTTGCAGAATTCTCTCGAAGCCCCGTTTACGACCAGCAAGGTCTCTCCACGCGGCACCCATACAGAATCTGGTACTGCCATTCGCCTTGGCCGTCCGTGCGGCTTCTAGGACGGGCTCGATATCAAGTAGTTTCGAAGCCTTGGTTGGTGTAGAGTATCGCGAGGATTGCGAGCAATAGGAACCTGTGAACCCATTCACCAGGAAGCTCATTCGAAAACTATATCATCACTTACAATCCTCAGAGCACCCTCCGGCTTAAGGGCTTGGTTCAGAACGGCCAGTCCTGATGATAAAGCGGAGTTACCATACTTTTAATATTCATTAGTGTGCAAAGTTGAATCTTGCTTGGGTCATGATTTTGGCGATGTATCGTGGCAGCTCGGAACACGAGATCTAGTAGAGGGATGTCGTATATATTCTGGATTTCCTGGCGAGTCCAGTCATGACGGATCAAAGAAGTGCTTGTAAGGCTTCCGGGATAGGCCACTGTAGCAAGTAGTCGTTGGGGGGAAAAGCGCAGCGAGGAGACCAGAGGTCCACGGAAGAGTGCAAGAGACATGAGAAGAGGAGGTGCAGTAGACTGTGGGGCTCAAATGAAACAGGATGCTCTGCAAAGTATGGTAGGTCGGAGATTAGACAAACACAGATCTTTGTAGGAAAACTGATTTGAGATCGATGAGAACAACTTCCCACCGTCAGCTTTTTGTACCTCTACAACGCTGTGTGGACCGCGAGCTCTGCCGAGTTCGAATCGCTGATATCGTAACACAACTGCGGGGCTAAGGATTAGTTCGGCGATAAACTATTGCAATTCCTGCTTGCATTGCGGGAGCGGAGGGCCGGTACCACATCGACCACGAAGCCATCAATCAACCCTCCTGAATTTCCATGCTAAACGCAACTTCATCATTATGAGGGTGGATTACTGTCGAGGCAGTCGGTCAGGATTCACAATTCTGACCATCGAGATCTGTACCCTCCTCGTCCAAGTCCCGACACTGGCGTTAGCAGTTTCTTATCGTGTACCGCCGAACTTGGGCCATGGAAAGATAATATAAAACCCCCAAACACACATATTTCACATGACGGTTGTTCGATTCGTGTGCCCTCTTGCTGCGAGGCCGCACTTGACAAGTGGTGAGGTCACGGTTGTCGAGTATGCACCAGCTTTCCATCGAGCATCGAACTCTTATCAAAAGAGACGACTGGCATCCTACCTACCAGTACTCTGCTATCGAACCGTGCCAAAGTCCATTTCGCGGGTTATAAACGGTCTTCTCTGGAACAGGCCATTGACTCTGCACAGATGAAATACTAGAGGAATTTTTGGAAGATCAATACTGGGTAACGAAAAGAAAGTGAGAACAAGTATGATACTACAGGTATGTCATTATAGTCAAGAAATAGAAACCGGAGGACGCATGAGAACCATCAGTTGTCTGATGCTCTTTGGCACCAAATAATCTGGTTGGCATTGTCATCTTCCACAACTGCTCACTTTCGCAGGCATTCAATGCCTTGCTGCCTCACGTGTCTCGACGGAGCTCTCGTCATTTTCCCTGGTGTTACGGCTCCGGGTATGATAATTGGTTGCACCTGAAGATATTCGGGTTTTTTCAGGGGCCTGGACTCATTCTTGGGTTTCAAGAGCCTACCGCTGACAGAGGATGACCGACCTGCCCTGGTGCGAGGAGTCCGGAAGTTTGTGTGTCCGTTTGGGTCTGGTGATCCCAAATCGACACCACCCAGGGCGTTAGTGATTGCAGTCTCTGTGCTCTGGATCTCTATCGCTCGGCGCACCGCTGTCCATTGTTGGAGAGTGTACGCTGCGAGTTCTTGAGAATAGAGCATTTTTCGTTCTTCCAGGGATTGTGTTGACATGTGCAAAAAGTATCCAGCAGGGAGATAGACTGTATCTTTGTCGAAACGAGGTTTTATCGTGCACCGCCGTTCTCCATCGCACATGACGTGTTGCAAACGCAACTCTATATTTTCAATTATGTAAGTCGGAATGCCTTGTGATCTTAGTAAGCATGCAAGTACTGTGAGTTATACAACCAACGAGCAGAAGCATTGACGTTTAGTGAAATGGACTCAGTTACGCAAAGTAAAGGAACAGGACAAAGCCTCAACTTTCTATTATTACAACAAATATAGCATACTGCAAAGACGAGAACAAGAAAACAAAGAAAGTGCTAGGAAGATGCTACACATTCGATCAGAATCTGAAAGTGAATGAAAACATGTACAGGTAGTGTGAATGCTATGATATAATGTTAAATGAAGATTGCTAAGATACGGCAGATGTTCAGAGGTCAATCATCACAAAAAGTTCATGCAGAACGGCGTGGAAACGTCAAGGAAGTCGTCAAAAGAGTTCAAAAGAGTGTGAGCCTTGGTGTAAAATGCAAGTATCTTAGACTCGACGCCAGAACGTGGAGGGTGCAGTGGTATTTGCCTTGGAGGGAGCAGCGCCAAGCATGACCCCGCCAGTAAGAACTGTGGTCTTTCCGCCATCGTAAGGGGTGACTTCAGTTTTTGTGGTGTCGACGAAGACCCGTGCCTGCCTTGCCCTCTCACGACGAGAAAGCTTGCTGGAAGGTGACGAGCAATACGATGCCGACCCGCAAGAATCCGTGCGAGCGGTGGACGCGTATGAGAAGCAGGAGCTAGAGTTGGACGACCGAGAGCTGGAACGCGAATCCGAGGACACCGCTGAGAGGGGTGACTCGGAGCGAACAGGAGCCGGGAAACGGTCAAGAATAGGAGTCGACCAGGTGGGTGCGCTGATTTCGTCAGCAATCATAGCGAAGATTTCCTCATCTTCAGTGCTGTCACCCTCCAAAAGCTGTTGTGCGAGTGTCTTTGATTGAGCTTTGCAGTTGCCCGGGAGCATACGAGGGACGGTGGAATGTGGAATGTTGACAACCTCCGCGAGTAGTTCTTCGGACCAAATCGTCACAAGCTTCGCTCCTCTCCCGAAGCGGACGGATATACAGCCAGGATCGACGAAGAAATCGAATTCACGACCACCAAGAGCGGCGATCCAGTCAAACCACTGAACACCAGTGGCGAGACAGGCGGTGTAGATCGCCCGGGGAGGAAGGCATGTAGGTGAGAGCGTGAGGCATCGACGTCCAGAACCTCGAAGAGGCTCTTCTGGTGCCCAAGTAGACGCAAAGAGAGCAGTAAGGTTGGCTTCAAGGACAAGTTGCAGCTTGATGACAGTGGCAGCAGGGTATGTAAGAATAAGAGGACGAGTCAAGTAGGCAATGGCCTGAGCAAGGGTAACGGAGAGACTAGATGCAGGAGATGCCATGCTGACGATATGAGAGTCGGTAAGGATGACTGAAAACTGATGTAAAATGCGAAAAGAAATCGCCCAGCGATGGTGTGCGGTAGTAAGGCTCGCTGAAGGATACGTGAGACCGTTAAAAGTGTGCGGTTTTGGTGAGACGACTGAAGTTGAGATTCAGACTGGTGGATCGAATGTGAGTATGTAGTGAAAGTATCTGTTTGAGAGAGGATGATATTAGTGCTGAAATTATAAGTCAACGGGGTGCAGGCTGACCTCACAGACTGTAACCGAGGAAGCCGCAAGATGATGAAAGGAAAGAGGGCCGAAAGACGGTTAGCGGATATTAGGGCGGGAGCGACGGAATGGACTAACCTGGCTGCAAGGAAGGAGAGAAAGTGAAGTGAGGTGAGTAGAAAACAGGATTGTCAAAATCCAGATGACTGGCTTAGAGGTATAGGGCTGAGCTTTATAGATGGCCCCAGCGAAGGAACAGGCGCTGGTGTAAACAAAGGCCATGCTGCATCGAACCGTTCTGTATAATTGGTCGCGAAGCAAGAACAAAAGACAATGAAAAATTACCTTTTTGGTAAACAATAGCCAACTTGTCATATCTCACGAATTTCTACTATAAACTATAGTATCCTTGTCTCTCTATTGTCTGTCTATCTATCCCATACAGAACCCGTAATCGCCGTTTCATCATTTCGCTGCTTTATTCCTTCGCCGTTACAGTAAAAATGGCACGTTGACCGTATCAGTGTCGGGAGTGACCGAGTCAGCGCTTCACCGTGGTCCGTGGGAACGCGACCTCCTCATTTGTGGCTGCTTGAAGCAAGCTGACTACTTAAGCTTATCTCACACGGCCCCGTCATGCCGAGTCGATATTTCTAGCTCCGACATAACCTTAACTTACTTTGCAGCATATCATCGTCTTCCCTCGTCACTCCTTAGCGTACAAGCTCAAAAACTCCTGTTCATTGTCCATATCGTCAAGCACACACTTATCATCATGGTACAGTTAACGTATCCCCCTCAATCCATTGCATTCTTACGATATCAATCAGCCTCTCGCTATCGACCTTCTGAACCCTTCTCTCGAGCATGAAAAGAGACAGCACAAGCTCAAGCGCGTCGTACAATCGCCTAACTCGTACTTCATGGATGTCAAATGTCCAGGTTTGTCTTCTTCCTGGCCTGAGCGATCCAAAATTTCATACTCACACTTGTCGACCTGTAGGCTGCTTCGCTATCACGACCGTTTTCTCACATGCGCAATCAGTAGTGCTGTGTGGTTCCTGCGCAAGTGTTCTCTGCCAACCTACTGGTGGTAAAGCAAGACTGACTGAGGGTATGAAATTCACAATTACCTATTCACACGCTGCTGAAGCCGCGCCTACCAGGTTGCTCTTTCCGTCGGAAGAACTAAATATCTTGACCACACCCTGCTTCATCTTTTGCATTCAGCCGCATTACCACCACCCGTCGCGCTACACACTGCTTTTTTACTCCTCCCTCAAAGTTATGTCTAACCAGTGTGGACTACCGTTGGGATTGAACACTGCGATCCGTTTCGCGGGTGCTCGTACATGGCATCCATACATGTATTCTCTTTGAGCCTCGACGCAAACAAAAATATGCGAAGCTTTGTAATGACTGCGTTGGATTGCGTGAGATGAAAGCACCACACTGGTTTTAGATCTTCATGAAGTATATATGATCAACGGAGCAATAACTGCACTACAGTTTGGGTGTGGGCTCTGGACCCCTCCTGTCAGCACGTACGACACCCTCCTGGCAGCTGACTGCTACAAGTGTTCCAGAGCGGCTGTATAGCTAGCGAACAATGTTGTATGTATGAGTCAAAGACAAGAGATTGAAGGAACGAAGACTCGCCCTTCCGTGTACGACACCTCGGCCATCTCCAGCACGTGGACACACTACCTAGACTGATGTCGGTCAGGAGTTAATGGGGCACGGACACGATGACTGACCACATAGAGCAAACCGTCCTCACAGCAGAAATTGTCGCTACGAAAGTAACGGTCAGCGAGGCAGTGTAAAGAAAGATTCGGGCCGACAACGTACTCATAGTACCATATTGAGTGATCCAGTGTGGACTGTATAAGGAGGATTAGGCGCCAGAGCCGACTAGAGCGAGAAAGACTCACACTCATTGCATGAGCATCAGGTCCCTTGGAGTACCTCTTGAGCTTTAGGGTATCGGACGCGACAGTAATGCTAGACTCAGAGTCAACTCCACCCGTAGGAAAGGACAATACAGGCCATACAAGTTAAGATCTGACAAATATGCCAGGATGCACTAGTAATCCTGGGGTCAAACAAGAGCGCTCATGATCCAGACGTTCATACCTTTTGGTAAGGGGCCTCGTAGACTTGTGATCTGCCAGTCCGTGCTTGCATCCAGAACATTGACGTGACCGCCCCGTGGTCATCAGTGACCATTCGAGAGGCTCTTCTGACAGCAATAGGGCCGTTGATACGTTCCTTTCCCGGTGCATTCGTTAGAGCTGTAGCCTCTGTGCAATGGGTAAGAAGGGTACCTACCGCTGCATATCTGAGATATATCTCTTTGATTTTTGGGTGAATACCATCTAGGGCTGCATGACGCTTGAACAAGTCTTCCTCCAGCTCGCAGTCCTCGAGCTTCGGTACATGCGGCATTGGCCACTGGTACGAGGGCTGCCATGGCTCAGGGGAGTGAAACGAGCACAACAATTGGAAGATAATTCTGCCATTTTGAACCGCTTTCACGCTTCGAGTGCTGTACGATCGTCCTTCACGCAGTCGCTCTACAAAGTAGACAATGGGGACGGCTGGCGATGCACTAAGCAAGAAGTAGCACTGCTTCTGTTAGAGAATTTTCTAACAAGATTGAGAGCCTCCTCCCTCACATGGAATGACTACTCGTATATGAGATTCGGAAACGATGGTGAAGTGAAAATGAATGCTCACATGGAGGCCAAAGGCGGGGTCAACACATTTCGTGGCGGAAACGATGGCTTGAGAAATAACCTGCCCACCATAAACACCTCGGGCTCGGACAGGCACAAATAATTTCACAGAGCGGAAGAGGTTCACGTCGATTTGCTCAACTTCCAAAGAGGTCGAAATCTTGGAGCTCTCAGCTTGGTCGGTCTCCTCCATGATGGTCAGTACTGCGATGAAAGGACCGATCCGTCGTCTTTACAGTAAGGAATTCCGTAATTTATGCGAAACTGATCGCAGTCGGAACCGGCACAGCGCGCAGCACTGGACTTTCTCAGTGCCAGCATTCTCCTAAACACGTGTCATCTACATAGTTCATATGATTTCCACGTCTACTGTAAATCCACATTCATGACATATTTGTTGTCCGTTTCTGTTCCCTGTGGCTTCCACAGGACCAAAGGCGTGCTTGTGTTCTTGATCTTTCCGCCTCTGCCATACCCCTTCTCGAGTCCTTCTCCGTAGTTCCCGAAGGCTCTCCTCGAATTTCTTGTTCTTGTTCTTTTTCTTCTCCTCGTTACGACGTTCCCATTCGGCATCCAGTGCTTCTGGTGAACCCCATTTTTTCCACGTAAAGTCTTCAACTTGACACCGCAGAAAGAGCATCATGTTTGCAAACGTGGATTTGTACGGATTTGCCTTGAGAAGATGTGGGAGTAGCTCGCGGTCTCGTAGCTCAGCTACAAGAATTTAGAAACCCGTGTGACATTGCAGAGGTGGTGGCTCACCATCCGTCAAAAGGTAGTCCTACCAGGGTTGGCGTTATAATGGCAACGTTTACTAGGATAGCACACGCACACACCTCTTTGCATTCCGTCTTGGTCAATAGACTATACTTCTCGGGGTACTCGTCTTTGCATTTGTTGCACACCAGACAGCCGAATATCTTCTTGAAAGTATAATCGATATCAATCGTGTTACACTCCTTGCACTTCGGGTTGAGTGATGGATCAAGGTACAGAGCTGCAGGCGGTCGACAGAGCACTGATTGATAATGGTTGAATATACTTACGCGGCTCTGCATCCCGCATTGCCCTTTGCCTTTCTCTTTCCCGTTCCTTGGCTCGAAGATCTTCGTCGACCTCCTTCCCGTCCTCGACTAAGAAGCCTCCTTTGGAGTTGACCATTTTGGACAAGTCATATTCAAAATAGGAGCCAAGACGCGAGTCGCGTTTGAGGGGCTTGGACGTCTTCGGAGCAGTGGGTGAAGAAGGAACCGCAGATGTTAGTTCGAGAGGACGTTTCTGATTCGCATTCGGAACCGACGTGGATGAAGACGCCTCTTCTTCTCGCCGCCTCTGTCTAGCTTTGGCTACGGAGGCCGTTCATGGGATTCTGTTTTCTAGTGAGGCTGGCGGCTTACCTTTCAGTCGATTCAGTTCGATGCGTTTCACCTGTTCAGGAGTCAATGGTAGGCTTGGTGTAGACGTCTGAGGTGGCGTCAAATGGCATTCATTCTCCATGTATTGTCCAGCACGACTGGGGGGTGTCTGCGTTCAAGTTGTGTGGATTCTTTGTGGATGATGTCGATGAAGCAAATCACCTCACTATTAAGCCGATGCCACCAATGATGATGCTTGTTTATGAATGTACGCAAGTCTGGCCATGCCTCAAGCTTCGAGCTTCGAGTTTCAAGGCCACAAGTCCAATAGCACACGCTCGCGGTTTGATGACATAACTTATAGGACAGCACAATAGATAATAAACCACAGACAAGATTCCAAAGTGCTGGCTCCTGAGACCCAGTACCTCGTTAGCTTTCGTTACCAGTAGGAGGGTTCTCATCCGTGGCCATATCATCCTTCGACTTTTCTGGAGTTCTGTTGCTATTGGTGACACCGGCTCCCACCGGTGTTACGCCACCATCCATTGCTGATGGGGTGTCGTCAACGTCCATGACGAGCGGAGCTTTCAGCGTTTGCGGGACCAAGGTGGTGTGGCCACTTGGTCCAGCGCCATGTGTCGAGCTGGCAGCACCGGAGCTGAGAATCCCCCCGCCAATCCCAAATCTCCTCATTGCTCCACCTTCGGTCTCGCTTGAGTTTTCACTTCCTCTGTCCTTGTAGTTCGCGTGATCTCTTCTACCACCCTCCCCTTCGTCATCAGAGTCAGAGAGCTCTCCGTCGGCCTGAACGCGTGAGTCCAGCAAACGTCGATGTCTCCGGGTGTCCAGTGGTATGAGGTCTTCGTCTTGATTCATATCATCTATCGCATCGTCCATCGGAGTTTTTGGAATATCTATCAAGGAACGTTAGAATATGGATATCATTTCTAGGGGCTGGCGCCTTACCAGACATCTGAACACTTGGAGGGCCCTTCAAGCTTCGTAAGTTTTCCATCACAATGTTCTTGACACGTTCAAGGTACTCGGGAGTGTTCATGTCCTCGGTATTTGAAGACTTCACGTCCAGTTCATAATCAGGCCCGAAATATTCGTAGTACTCGTTGACTGGTATTTCTTGGAACGTTTTGTCAACCACCGATCTAGCCAATCAAAGCATATTGTTTCATACCAGGACCAAGTTCAACCCCGGCAGCCAACCCTGTCTCAAACGCCCACGCGCGACTGACGTTTCGCATGGTGTACCCACCTCCCCCGAGGAGTAATAATGGCTTGTTGAACGACTTGACAAACTTGACGCAGTTTGCGTGCCCTGGCGCTCGCTCAGTCTGAAATATATAGCCATATTTTCAAGTTCCCACCTCTCATAGACAGATTGAGACACCCAAGCTTGTCTCCTGATAATGAATCTGTGCCGCATTGCAGGACGATAGCTGAAGGATCGTAGGATTTCATCACTTGTCGAATTATCTGAAGGAAGTGAGTATTTTTTAGGACCTGCATCATTTTTGCAGTTTTCCTCACCGGCTCAAAGACAGATTTGTAGTTCTCGTCTGAGATACCATCTCGTAGAGGGAAATTCAATGAGTAATGCTTCCCCTTCCCGATACCTGTATCCTGTTTGATTTATAGATACTGGGAAGCACAGGCTCACGAGAATGATACTCACGCGTAGTTCACCAGTGCCAGGGAAGTATTCTCCATACTTGTGGAAACTGACGGTCATGACGCGATCTGTAGTATAGAACGCTTCCTCTACACCATCGCCGTGATGCACGTCGATGTCGATGTAAAGCACACGTGTATGGTATCTGTTACCACGCGAAGGGTTGAGTGATAGGGTTAACATATGAAATGCCGTGCCAAGACTGACCGGAGTAGTTCTAGTATTCCAAGGACAATGTCTGTGAGTCGATGAAGGTCAGACGATGAACCATGGAAGACGGGAGGTCAGTATTTTACCGTTGACATAGCAAAAGCCACTAGCTTCACTTTTCTTCGCATGATGCAAGCCACCTGCCCAGTTTATTGCAATGTCGCATTTGTCCCGGCTCAACCGGGCAGCGCCCTCTAGCGCAGTTTATCGATCAGCCGCGAGCTTTCCGCACAGCAGCTTGACTAACCCATGGAACCACCAGCAGATATTGAGCAGTAATCAAAGAGCCCGTCAAAAACAGGGCAATCGTCACCAACGTTGTCTATTTTGCGGTGTCATAGCAGGGTGGAAACCAATGAACTGGAGGTACGAGTGCGGAGCCTCGCTAGACTCACACTTATGTTGTTCTTTGATGTACGAGTTCATGTTGCTTGGCGTTATTCGACTGAGAAAGTCCACATATTCGTCAGAGTGAAACTGCGTCATCTCACGTTTGGTGGCTGGTTTTGCGCGCTATTGCATGCAGAGATGGAAAGACAGTAAGCCCAGACGCTAGTACTTTTTTTCTTCTTCTGCAGACTCACGAAAATCTCCATCTTCTTGTAGAGTCCATAGTTCATTACAAGGGAGTGACACATCCGTATCCGGGTTGGTTTCATCCTGGCAAAGCAAGATCATTCGGAGGCGTTCGCAGAATAATCAAACAAGTATGGGATGCATACGGGTGACCAGGACCGTAGTGGAAGCCTCCAACATCCGAGTCGAAGAAATAGCACTGAGGGCCAGCATATGATCGGGGAGGAGCAACAGCTGAGGCAAGTCATGTTGAACAACATAGAAAAACACATACGACTCGCTTTTTCTGGGTTTCGCCCTCGAGGGGTAGGATGTTATCTGACATCCTTCGGTCTGTGAAAGTAGTTGACGAGGGTCGAACTACAGCTAAGTCACAATGGTTACGGTAATACAGGCGTCGCACTGAGTTGCTCACGTGCCAAACTGGATTATATATCGCGAGATGGTCAAGGGCCAAGGCCTCCTCATTCCAAGCTACACATGACTACTACTGCATTTTAGGATGAGAAACTCGCGCCGACGTTACACCACATTTCGATGATCTACATAAATCATATCTTGGCTTTTCCCAGTGGAGCGTCACTTCCTTTGTAGACTAGAGTGGAAGGAGCAAAGCCGAAATCTTCGGGTAAAGTTATGCCCTACGCAATAGTCAGTCTCAAGTCCATGTGTAGTAGAGAATGGAAACAAACAAGTTCCCCTGCTATCACGCGGACCTGCAACAAAATGTGTGGGTGACCGACTCAGTGATACAGAACCACCCTTACCATTGACCAATGATGAACTGCATGCAATCCAGCAAACCACAACTTCACGAGAGTTGAGTAAAAAATGATTCACATTTCATCTGTCCTTACCTCTCGACCAAAGGTAGTCTCGAAAGCTTGAGGAAATGGTGTCACAGCATTCAAAGTCATTACTTGAGTCAGTTTGGTTGGGGGGTAAGTCTCGAATTCTTTCAACCTTGATATCGCGGATGTCAAGGCATCGCGAGCTTCGGAGAGGCTGCTTTCCATAGGGGTATTACGGCTGCGTAAATCATATGACAGGACGAATGGCTCTGCTCCTGTTGCGCAGTCGAGGAGTAGAATAAAATGATCTCGTGCGTGGCGAAGGTGTTTCCCTTTTGGATTCACCATGAGCATGGAAGGGAACGATACCGACACAAATGAGGAGCTCACCGATGGTCGAGCCAGGGAGATACTTGGATTGCACTGTAAGTTGGTTGTCGTGAGTAAGGACATCGTTGACGAGATTAAGCGCCTGTTGCAAAACGGTAGTGGAGACGAAAAGCAGCTGTATTAGCTGCTCGGTATTGTAATCGCCATCCGCTTGACTCGAATTAGGTCTTGTCGGTTCGGACATGGCTGCAAGCGACATACTAGTTGAAGATATGTGGTCGAGTGGTAACCTATCGGACTACATAATACATGGGCCAACACTTACTGACAACAGGTCAAGTTCTACAACATGGTCTTGGTGAGGTGGGCCTCGAGGTTGATTCCTGCCTTCGAACATCAATCCGATAACAACGAAGAAATGTCTAGCAATTGGCCAGGAGGAGAAATACCAGAAGTGTACCATACAGAAGTATTTCGTATATTGAATATTCCTTCAGCCAAATTTCGGACAACCCACGGAAAATAAGAATAGGTTGTTCGAACTCAAGGCGAGGATCACGATGATCTCTTTCTACCAGAGATACTCCAAAACCAATGAAATGGTGGGTCAGAGACAGGAAGATTGTCAACAAAATCGCATCTACCGTCGTCGTCGCTCTGGTCCTGAGAAGACCAAAACCAACGGTGGTATATCACTTGGTACACTTTTTGCTGACGTAAGCTCTCCGAGTCTCTCCTGCTGCTTTCCGAAATTGTGAAAAACATATCCTTCTCTCTTCTGACTCACCATATGCTTGCTTCAGTCAGAAAGGCAGGTTCGCTGGCTCGTGTAAGTTACATGCTGCAGAAAGTACCTGGAGTTTTAACTTGACACAATTTTGCCACTTCATAGGCTGCCCATGTCGGTCAGCGGCGTTTTCTCTCTATTCACGAATACCAGTCCGTGAACCTCCTCAACGCGGTATGCTGACATTTTGGTCATCCGGCTGCACGGTTTTTTTATACCCTTTTTTTTAGTATGGTATCCCGACGCCAAAGAGCATTGGCGCAAAGACTCCAGAGGATGCATTCAATGTTGCAAAGAACTTCGGTACGCTGTTATCTCACATTCCCATGCCGGGTAAGCATAAATTTCACATCTATAGGCACCAACAAACTTGTCATCAAGGCTCAAGTACTTGCCGGCGGCCGAGGGAAGGGAACGTTCGACAATGGATTTAAAGGTGGTGTACACACGATAGACACGTATGACTTTTTTTTGGTCCTAGGTGCTGTCCATGCTGACTATGCAGCAGTCCTGAACAGGCACGGGAAATCGCCAGGCAAATGATTGGAGCTAATTTGATCACGAAGCAAACAGGTGATGCTGGCAGAATCTGCAACGCTGTACGTTTGATGTTCCATGTTTAGCTCGCCTCACCCATGATTTCCTAGGTCATGCTTGCTGAGCGGCGGGATCCCGCTCATGAATACTATGTCGCCATTCTCAATGACCGTGTCACTCAGGGACCAGTGTTGGTCGTGTCCAGCCAAGGTGGTATGAATATCGAGGAGGTGGCCGCAAAGGACCCTCAGGCTATTATCACCACTCCCATTGATGCCGAAAAGGGGATCGATCCCTCGGTCGCTTTGGAGTTGGCACGAACACTTGGATTCAAAGACGCAGGCGCTCAAAAGGAAGCTGCAGACATTTTTGTTACATTGTACAAGCTCTTCAGAGACAAGGATGCCACACAGATTGAAATCAACCCCATGGCTGAGACCATTGACGGCCATGTTCTTTGGTACGCCAGGCAATTTCGCTCCTTCTGAATATCAGTTAATATTTCTTTTCTAGCATGGATGCTAAGCTCGGCTTTGACGAGAATGCTGAGTTCCGGCAGGGAGATGTGTTCGACCTTCGTGATATTTCACAAGAAGAGCCATCTGAGGTTGAGGCTCAGAAGGCCAATCTGAACTTCATCAAGCTTGATGGCAGCATTGGTTGCCTGGTCAATGGCGCAGGTCTGGCCATGGCTACCATGGATGTTTTGTCACTACATGGCGGAAACCCTGCAAACTTTCTTGATGTTGGAGGGTGCGTTATTTTTGTCTGATGTGTTCAATTCGTTCATACTTCTTGCAGAGGTGCTACTCCCGAGACCGTCAAGAAAGCCTTTGAAATTCTCCTCACCGACCCCAAGGTCAAGAGTATTTTTATCAACATCTTTGGAGGGATCATGCGATGTGATTACATTGCCGAGGGCGTTATTCGTGCCACCAAGGAGCTTAGTCTCAGTATCCCATTGGTTGTTCGACTGAAGGGCACCAAGGAGGCAGAAGCGAAGCAGTGCGTCACCATATCTTCTCACTGTTTGGTCACTATCTGATTTCTCTCTCAGAATGATCAAGGACTCTGGCCTTCAAATTATACCCTTCGATGATCTCGATGAAGCTGCGCAGAAAGCCGTTGAGTTAGCACATGCATAGATAGTTAGACGTTCATAGAATCCTCCGTTACCCTTATAATAGCTGTGCTTTTGGACATGGTTCATGTCAGCTGATTGTTCAAAGGGCGGAGAAAAAAGGATAAAACAGCAGTTCGTAAGAATAAAGGGACATCGATATATTGTCTTACTGAAGTCATATGTATATGTCACAAATTTATCACCATGACGGACGACCAAAAGGAACATGGCTATACACCTGTTGGAGAGGCAGCTGGCTTTGTGAATGAGATGGTTGCTGCATGGGAGGTGCAGCAGATACGCAGTCTGAGCGCACCTGTCCACGTGCCGGGGGAGCAGAGTTCATGTATGGAGGACGGTGGCCAGGGGCTATCATGGGAGGCGGATGCATCAGTACCGGACTGCCACTATACATTGGCACGTTTGCTGGTGCCGCCGGATGCATGATGGGACTCATCACAGGCATCCCACGCGGGCGCGGAGGTGCTGCGCCACTGACAGGTGCTGAGACAGCCTGGTGAGAGGGTGGGCCGGCGTAAACAGGCGTTGATGTGGGGTACGCCACCATTTGGGTGGGGTAGGGTGACCCGACGGGCCTCACTGCATTGTTCTGGGAGGTTTGCATTGACACCCACATGTGTTGATTGTATACCTGGGGATGGCAATTCATAGGTACTCTTGGTATAGGGCTAGGCACGGTCGGAGGGGGATATAGCATGGTTGGGCTCGGAGAGTGTGCAGACGGGAAAGCAGCATAGTGTGGCCGCATGGGTACCCCAGGGGGCTGAAGAGGCGGGGGATAGTGGAAGCCGGAAGGACGTGTAATTGGACCGCTAGCAGTTGAGGGTGATAGCGGAAGAGGACGATGTGATGAATTATTGGAGGATGGCGGAACTTGCTGGAATGCACGAGTGACGTCGTGAAGGGAAATCTTTGAAGGCACTGCAGCACTTGTTGGAGGTGGCGTTTCACCATCCTCGGATTTGACTTCCTGGATAGTGAAGGGTAATGCAGTGAGGTCGTCGGCGATGCCTTCCAAAGAGTTGACAGCAGGCACCAGCTCCTTGTCTGCAGCTTGAGACCAAACCGCCTTGAGATGTTCTGGATCAGGTGCCCTGGCAGGCGAGTCCTTGTTAGAGAAGCTCAAAGGCGACTTTGTCCAGGGCGTGCTGAAAGATGCTGATGCTGGAGTGCGAAGAGAACGTTCAGGCTGAGAGAAATGTGAGTAATCGAGGAGCGTTCCAGGGACCGAATCACGCTTACGGATTCCTCTGAGCTTTTACTGTCGACCTGCGTGCTCGAAGCCACGCCGGGAGATTGGGTGTCTGTGCTGACTTCATCGACAGCACGACTTCCAAATGCACTTTCTTTTAATTCTGAGAGAGCCCTTACTGGTGAAGCCCCCGCGGTCGATGTGAGCAAAAGCATACTTGGTTCCGGCTGGGAAATATGGGTAACTTCCTCCAGCTCGCTGGTGACAGTGAAGTTCACACTGGTCTTCGAGTCCGGGCAAGGCGATCCGAGATCTCGATAAAAACCAATTGCTGAGCCTGCGGGCAACTTCGGTTGGGTCCTTGAGCGAACCAGGATTATCTCCGTTTTCGTGGGTTCACTTCCCACTGTTGTCAGCTTGGAGAGCACTCCAGAGGGCTCTGGAGGTGGGGAGCAGTTCGTGGCGTCCAGGGCAGGCAGAGTTTCTTCTGGCTGCGCAGCTTTCTGAGGTCCCGAGGAAGGTATGGGTCTTCTGCGCCATGTTGGAAGGTCATCGACCGCCTTCGAGCGTCCCGATGGGGTATTAGTTTTGAGGAACATAGACGGAAGGTTGACCTTCGGTGCAGAGACAGAATGTGAGGGCGCGCTCTTCGTCTTCGGCAGTCGAACATTGCACCGAAGCTTGTTGCCCTTCATTGGAGGAGGCCGTTTGAAAAGAATATCGTTCACCGACAAATCTCGCCTACTCATCCCCCCTACTGGTGGATCCCAGGACAGAATGTCAAACCGAACATGACTAGATGAGACCTTCAAAAAGTGCAATTGCAGCTTGGGAATTGCTTCAATTTCCCGATAAGTTGTAGGCAGCTTTACAGTAAGGGTGTTTAGTCGTGGTGAACGTGGTGGTTCACAACCTGTCACATCGAAGACCTCTTGATCTGGATCTTGAGGGGGGCGTCGTGGTCTCAGGGCCGGAGGTAACCATCTCGCTTCTTTCTGTAGGGTCCTGGCCAAATTTGAAGGCTCAGATGGCCGGACTTTCGGTTTGGCAATATGAGAACTCCAATCAACGGAATCATTCGAAGCTTCCTTTCCCGCATCAACCTGCATGTTATCCAGAGCGCCTTTGATACGAGACATGACATCATCCAAGGCTGACATGGGAACCTCTCGGAATGGTGCTGGCGGTTTGCTGAGCCGATGATGAGGGCCAGTGGGAGACAAATGACTACGCGCTGGCGCAAATGGAAGTGCACCGTTGGTAGCGGAGAATCTGTGGGAATCGGTCTCTCTCATTCCTTGCATAGCTGGAAAAACCGAAAAGGCGGAGACCTGGCTCTGCTGACCGGAAGTACCGGCAGATGCTTCTGAGCCGACAATTTTGGCTTCCAAGACGCCAGTACAATTCCGGTGTGGAGGGACATCTTCGAAGAAATCACTGGCTACTGGTCGAGCAGGGAGCGAAGGGCGGTCATGTAGTGGAGTTGGATGAGACAGGAGTGCTGGTGCTGGTCGACTCTGTTCGACGCCAACAAATTTACCCAGTTCCGAGAAATCGACTACCTCAAGGTTTTCATCAGCAATAACGCCCGTCAGCTCCTCGGTACTGTGGAACAGTGGTGGCGGAGGTGCTGAGACAGGTAGTTGTGATGGCGATGGTGGTCGTTGTGGAAGGGGACGTGTCTTGCTGCGCCACGAATTGACCTGATCTGCAGGAGGGACTGGCTCGTTAGAAGACATGGAAATCGACCGAGAGGCTTTGTAATCGCGATGCGGGCGTGCAACAGGTTTCAAGGAAGGCGGTCTTTCGATTGAATTAGAACGAATGGGTGGAGAAGATGTAGTTTCTGGGGGGCTGAAGGCCAAAGCCAAGCCCTGAGGAGAACTGACCGCTTCTTGTATGATCTCTACAGCAGCAGCATCCTGACATATTGAATGAGCTGATTATGTATCATAACTCGTAGGGTGGCACTCACCTGAGCTTGCTTCTTGGCAGCTTCTGTACGCTTCATTCGCTCTTCGAGCTCGGCAGCCTTCCTGTGCGCGCGTTCTTTCTCCTTTTCACGTCCTTCCTCTTCTAGCTGTCGTCTTTGTTTCGCTCGCTCCGCCGATATATGCATAGCTGTCTTATGTACGCCCTCAATATCCAGAACTGACGTGGCGCTTAACGGCTGAACTCCAGAGGCGACTGAGTGGGACACATCTGGTGGATGTGCAACTTTTACTTTTGCAGTGGCGGTCGACGCTTCTGCCGGCAACACAGACAACGGTTGTAAAGGAGATTCTCGTGGCTGAGGGCCCCGGTAAAAGGAGGCATCTGTGACGTGTAGAGATCCTTGCCGTGGGCCGTCGGGAATCGGACCTGAAGGGAAGGAGATACTTGAGAAACGGCGAGGTTGTCCTTCAGTCGATTCGCGAGCGTCACCAAAAGGAGGTGCTGGAGGTCCACCAACGTCTCTGCCTCTAGCGCGGTGCTGTCCATGGTGACTTCCGAATGGAGATGGGCCGCCATCGCGTTCCGGTTGACGTCTGCCAATGAAATCGTGGCTGCGTGGTGGAGGCACCGAAGCGTCGCGACTGCCCTCGGCAGGCTTCTGCAGCAGTTGTACAGGGTTGGCGGGGCTGTGTGGCGGAGCGTCCCTGCTAAAACGAGATTCGGCAGATGGATGATTAGGTTCAGCGTGAGCATTCCTTCTCAAAAACCCGGGGCCAGAACTATATCGATTTGGAAAGTGGGAACTGGTGTAAGGTTCTAGTCTGTTGGAACGCTCGTTGAAAAGTACCCTTGACCCTTCCATTGGAGAGTGACTTGGTTGCGACGACGTGGGAGAAATGGAGGCTTGTCGAGAGGAACGACTGGATAAGTCTCTTTGCATCACGATAGGCGAAAGCTTGGAGCGTGGCCAACTGCGGTCGAAATCGTCCGCAAACCTGTCCTCTTTGCTGACAGGATGAGTCGGAATTTTATCAACGGCTATGACGGTGTGTTCCCCTCCATCCATTTGCAGCGTAGTCGCAGCTGGTGGTTGTCCTATGCCAGTTGGTGCGACTTTGTACTGTCGCCCATCTCCAAACTCAATCACGTTGTCCAAGAAATTGTCGTCATCCTCCTCCATCTATGAATAGTCAACAGGATATCCGCCGACGATGACTATCCACTGACCTCGTCCCAATGGTGGGCGTTCGGATCGAGGTGCACTCCCCTAAATGCATCAGCCTCTTGAAGCGCTACTTGCTTTGGTACAAGAGTGTCCTCCGCCTTTGGTTCTTCAGCTTTGGCAACTACTCGCCCTGTCAATACACCATTACTATCCTAATATTGAACGCTCAAAAGTCAGGGAAGAACTAGCCTTGAGCAACTTCCGCTGCGGTAGGGAAATCATTGCGTGCCGTATTATCCGCAAACGAGTTCACGGAAAGGGACTTTGCATTCCCCCAAGCAGGCTTTGTTGAGGAACTGTCCTTCTTAACGAGGGAAGACGAAGACACGATAGCACGTCTCGGTTGGGGCTGTATGACTTTACCGAAATGTGGGAGCTGAGGAGCTGCGGGAGACGGAGCAAGCTGTTGGAGTGGTGGAGGGTTTGATGAACTCGACGGTGTAGTAGATACGGGTGGGGTGGCAGAGGATGGGCGGGACCAGCCAGGACCAGTCGTTGTGGATAGCTGGGCGGTGGAGGTTAACTTTGTGGTCACTAATTTGGAGTGAGAGCCAGACGGTTGCGGGGCAGGTCGTGCTGTTCGCATCGCATATGTGAGATGGTGTAAATAAGAGAAGAGCGGACATACGAGCTGGACTCCCCGCCTTGACAGTAGTAACATGGCTAGAAGCGGCAGACGTTGTTGCAGAGGAAGTCGGGTTCTTCTGGAGGAATTTTTTATTGATGTTGACAGCGTTGAACCTCTTGGGGTGGGAAATGCTCAATGGAGTGCATGTCGCAGAGACAGCAGAAGCGAGTGAAGGGTGTGAGGGGGCAGCAGGAACATCTGGGGTAGTGGAGTGTGACGAAATAGGGCTCTTGACAGGGTACAAGTTGGCCACAGGAGATTGCGCAGAATTATGCGAAGTTGCTTCTCCGCTGGTCAGGGCATTTGCTGTCTCAGGTCCATCTTTCGACGATTCCGATATCCATACTTCTGCTTGGTCGATATTGGCCATAAACGCGCCTCAGAGACGCTAAATGTTGATTTTGGGTGTCTTTCGAGGATCGTGGCAAGGACCGAGAGCAAAACGTGTCAGTAAGGTTGCACAACGAGGCTACCTTGTTGCTTTACTGAGGAAAATGCTCACCGTTACGCGAAGTTGTGTACTGAGGAGGGCTGAACAAGTTTTCTCCTTCGCTGCAGCAAGTGAAATTGCGCACGGCGGGCCCACCGACGTCGGCAGCCAAGTTTATCCTTTTCGGGCATAACTCAGACACTACGAGTAGTAGTAGTAGTAGTAGTACTTGAACACTCGCACCATGCACTATCGTTCTCTGAACACCGCAACGGCTAGCACGATACTTGGATGACTATTAGAACTAGAGATGTTACATGTTTGCCAACTCGGTCTCCTTTTTGTTCAGGCGGTCTACTTCAGCGTCCAGCGCCACATTTGCCATCTCAATCTGCAAAATGCTCGACAGCATTTCAGTCCATCTTGTCTCTAGCGATGTCAGCTGTACACCGTAACGACTCTGTAAACTATGCATTAGCAAACCAATCTCCGCGCAAGATCCGTAGAGGGCTACCTGTGAGTTCTTGCGTTCTCGGTTCAACTCTGTTGTGAGCTGTTTCAATTCTTCGAGTGCTTTCTCGGATTGCTTCGCCGTTTCCTCTAGTAGATAATTATTTATACGCCACGCGTTTTGGCCATACGTTTGCAAGAGCGCAAGATTGGTTTGCCTGAATGTTGTCTATGGTAAATCACAGAATACCCCTCCAGAGGGACCAGAACAAACCGTAGATGCTGGTGCCCGAGTTGAGCATGTGCATTCCGGAGAACTTCGCGCCACTCTTCATCGGTCCCCGGTGATGATGTAGGCGCAGGTAGTTGATACCTGACAGTGTCTAGTGGTGGCAACGGCTGGTGAGCTTCGACGCGTGCAAGCTCCGCAGCTAGCAGGGGACTACTCTATATAATGTTTGTCCTTGAGCGCAATAAGGCCGGAAGTAGCTAGTTGATCACACCTTGAACAACTCGACAGGAGGAGGAACGAGTGGGTGCAAAGCTTGCGGTAGTTTGGGCTCACGAGCAAGCTCCTTTTCGACCTTTTCTTTGAGTATGGGGTACTGCTCGAGATCATTGTCGTAGTATGGTAGAGAATCAAAAATTGCCGTTCTGTGGACCAGGTCGTCGGTGAGTGAAGCCATAGTAAGGACCTGACACTCGTCGGGACTTCACACCAACGAAATTCCTACTCCGACTCACTTAGTCCGTTGCGACCATCATATACGGTAGAACGTTCACTGAGCCCATCATGTCTTTGCGGGCAAGCATTCGGGCAGGTGGCTTGCTTAAAAATGCTCGCACCCGACCCTCGTCGTCGTCCAGCATAGTATTTCGGCGAGGCATCCAATCCTCCTCGTCGAGAGGTACTTGGCAAACACTTATAATCTCCGGGTCTTTCTAATTCTCGTCTAGCTTCTGTTTCCCCATTCATGGAGTCAACTTCCCCAAACCCGACGACGACGAAATATGCCGAGACCACCGAGTCGTTGCATACTTACGGCTCTTACCTGACTCAGTGCCTTCCAAAGTTCATTCAACAATTTTCAGTTTTGAAGGACGAGCTCATTCTTCACGTTGCACCCCTGGCGATCATTCCCGTCCTGACCTTCCTCCGAGATCATTCTCAGTGCCAGTTCAAGAGTGTTGTTGATATCACAGCGGTCGACTTCCCTGAGAGAGACAAGCGCTTTGAGGTTGTGTACAACCTCCTAAGCATCAAATATGCTGGTAGGATTCGGGTGAAGTCCTACGCTAGTGAAGCGGACCCTGTACCGAGCGCAGTGTCTGTGTTCCGTGGTGCCGACTGGTACGAGAGAGAAGTGTGGGACATGTTCGGCGTATTTTTCTCTGGCCACCCTGATCTGTACGTTTCCTATTCGCAGATTCACTCATTCGTGGCTGATCTGGTTCTTAGTCGTCGTATATTGACAGATTACGGTCGGTCTATTCCATTGGTCCTCCTATGATTGTTTAACTCATTTCTCGCAGGCTTTGAGGGACACCCCCTGCGCAAGGATTTCCCACTCACAGTGAGTATACGCTTCGTTAGATGTGGGCTAGTCTTGATGCTGTTTTTAGGGCTATACTGAAGTGCGGTACGATGAAGAGCGGAAACGTGTTGTCTACGAGCCGCTTCAACTTACCCAGGCATTCCGGTGAGTCTTGTTTGCATCGCGCGAGTGTTGTCACATCAATCATCTTGTATAGGAACTTCGAGTCTCTCTCACCTTGGGAGCAGGTCGGAGCAGGTACGGAGCCGATTAGACCTGTGAACCTCAAACCTGTTCCTCCACCTAAGCCAGAGGAATCACCGAAGAAATAGATTCATCGCCATGCATGATGTGCATCTCCATTAGAGTTGCTATTATTTGCTGGATGACTGATTACATAATACATGCCATGTGAATCTGAAAACCTGCAATCTCCCCTACACGGAATGCCCCGAAGCATCGTTAAAGCATTTTCATGCCACTTCATCGTTGCCACAACTTGGTGTTTTCTCGTCGTGCTGTTTGCTCCAACCCATCCTCGATGCAAGGTAATCCTGACCAAGAATCTCGATGGCAACTCTCAACGATTCCGCAACCAGATCTTCTACCCAATCGTATTGGTCCCAGAGTTCTAGCCATCCAGCAGGTACTGCTTGGGTCACGGTTGTATGTGATAGTTTATGCCCCGGATCTGAGAGTTGCAAGATGAATTGCAAATAAGAGCCTTCCGAGTCTGAATGACCCTCCACAAGCTGAGGAAGGGCATATGGGCGTATGAAAGGCTGAACACGAAGGTAGATAGAGGAGTATGTAACCGGGTTTTCCGCGGACAACTCCTTTCGGGGAGCCTTGGTAGCATTTTTGATGAGGTCGTCCAAATTGGCCTTGCGAACAGTTGAGAATCAAACTAGACAAAAAGTACTGGTGCTGGATTACCTGAGCGAGCTTAAGAGCAGCTTCATAACCGTTGACGGCGTTTATTTCTCGGGCGGAGTGCGAAGGATCTTTCGGCCTGGACTCTTCACCACGATTGACTATCAGGTCGCCACCCTCCACCTGCTCCATAATCTGTAAAATGATGAGTAGGGAAGCGGATTTGTAGAGGGTGTTACTCACTTTTGCCAGAGAGCGATACACAAGGGACTCGATGCCATCATAGCCCGTCATGTCGTGACTGAGCCACACTTGGATAACCTCGTGCTCTGAGATTGGAGGAGCAACGACGTTCATTATATCATTTATGGTAGATAGCCCAACTCTCTTGAAGTCCTGGCCTAGAGCTCGTCAGGAAGACGGATCTTTCTGTGATTGTGATCAGCCTACCAATTTTATCGAGCTGGGCATTCTTCGCGTATTCGAGGACACCCCCTCCCCATTTGCTGACGTGCTCATTCTTGGGCAAGCTCTTTACTTGCTCGTCGACGACGGATCTGGCTTGTTGATAAGCAGCAGAGGCGCTGCTCCAGACGTTTGACCATCCCCATGGACCCGATGGGCCGGAGGAAGTGGCCACTGCTGGCTCACATTTGGCTGTAGGGCTTCCTCCAGAAATTGACTCTGGCCTCCCAGACAATGAAGAAGCCGAGGATGAGGGGTGCACACCAACCCTGACACGCTCGGTACTCTTGCGCAGGGAGGGCGTTCCAGCACGTGAGATAGGCCGCTCTGTTGGAGGTGCTGTCATACGTGTAGGCCCTGAACTCTTCTGGGTGATCTCGTCGATGAAGGCAAGGACATCGGCCGGATCACCTTCGTTCCCTACGTGCGCATGAGTAGGAGGGCCTGCGGAGGGGTCTAGGTTGTCGAGGTCGTCGAGGAACTGAAGTGCCTCTTCTTGCTTAGACTTTGTCTTGGAGGCCATGTTGAATTTGTCTCGCTGTCAAAGCTTGGTGTAGCCCGTCAGCAACGTCGGGCTCACTGGTAAAGCTTGGTAAAGTCTGGCGTCTGGCGTCTGAGTTAAAGCCATTACGCATTCATCCTGCCTTCCTTATTTGGTGTAGCACTGGGATACAAAAGTCGTCCACTACCTGTTGCCCGCCATCTAATCTATCATAGATCCTCTCTCCCTCGGAGGCAATGCCAAAAAAGAAAAAGGTCACGGAGGAAGATGAGGTATTTCACGTTGGTGGGTGCTTTCGATCAGCTCACACCGCTCGGAAGGTTAATCAGGATCCTTAGAGGTCATCACGAGGGCGCGTGTCAGTGACGAAGGGGACTGGGTAAGTCGCCCAGATCGTGTTATCGGTGATCTAAATATCAGACGCCCTCATTATTCAGGAATACTTAGTGAAGGTGATCTCCCGCTTCGTGCTAGCCATACCATGCACTCATCCTCATGTGCAGTGGGCAGGATATGATTCAGACGCAAACAGGTGGGTAAATTAACGAACATGATCTTCGTAGCACTCAGTCTCTATAGCTGGGAGCCTGCGGAGAACGTCAAACAATGCGATCGTCTATTGGCAAGTTTTTGGAAACACATCGGAACCGACGACGAGGACTATTCTATCGGCTACGAAGTAGCGGCTCGAGAGGACTGGATCAGTTTGTGTTTTTCTGCTCTATCTACACCGAGTTTCAACTCACAATATTTGCAGATAAGGAGAAGCGATATTTTACAGAAACATTCATTAAACCTTCGAAGAGAAATACAGGAAAGGAAGCCAAGAAGAAAGAAAGAGAGGTCAGAAATCGTATCACAGTATGAAATCGAAATCCGACGTACTTATAATTTTTCCAGGAGACCCGGCAGAAGTCCAAGTCAGGCACGCCGCGCGAACTGGAGAGCAGTGCGAATGACTCCGAGAGTTCGAATGATGAACCTCTAGTGAAAATGCTTACGAAAAAGGGGGCGAAGCGCAGAGCACTACCTGTCGACACTGAAGTATGTTCACCTTCGTTATCACCTCTTGTTTAGAAGTGGATCTCACGACCCCGTGTCGGAATTGCAGTCCGAATTCGAGTCTCAAGGTCCTCTTCCGCGGCATGGAAAAATGAAGTTGGAGCCAAAAGCAACCACATCGCCCATCAAGGAAGCTGGCAAGGTAAATACCACTTCCCGGCCTCCACATCTAATACTTACCCCATGCAGCGGCCAACCCAGGCCAAGCGGCAAGATTTGGTCTCGACAACCGGTGTCACTTCAGTAGTTCCAAAGGTGGCATCTATCCGTACGCATCAGGACCGGCGGGCCAACCCGCTGGTGAAGCCAATGAATCTACTGACTCAGAATGTCGAAGTTGGGAGTTTGCTCGCAACCAAGCAGCGTATTGCTGCTGGCATGCCACCTCTGACTGGACCCAAGCCACTCCTGGCCATGCCACCTAAGAAGTCACTGTCGTCACTATCCTTCAAAAAGATCCAGGCACAGGACTCCACAAGCACATCAAGCACAGTGGTTACATCACCTAGGTCACTGGTTGTCCAGTCTACAAATATCATTGATAAGGCAGATGTGGTTGCTTCCCCAGAGCCAGTGGATGATGATGATGAGCCTGTTGATCTCTTTGGGTCTTTCCTGGAGGACCCTAATTCATTCAGTGGAAGGTGAGTAATGGAGTTGAATCGAAGCTTATCTAGCATTTTTTATTATATTCCAGTTTGGAAATGTTAGCAGTGCCTTTACCCCCAAAGTGCCCAGAAGAAATCAATGCAGAGAGATTCCTGCAAACGATTAATATTCCTGTGTAAGTACTGTGCTATCAATCAAATCTCCCTTCAGCCAACTAAAACTCTTTCAAGGCTTAGTGCTCCTTTGTCAGTATTGTCATAATCCTCAAATCTGCCCTACTGATGATTGGATAAGGGAACATATTTCTGACACCTTGCCTGTCCAAAGTGCTATCCAAACTACTGAAGCAGTCAAGCCACTAGCCATGCCAAAGTATGTTCACATAGGAAATGCCATAATCAATGCTAATGTCCTTTCAGAATACCCAAGAAGTGGAAATGGTCTGGCAGGCTACTCATAAGCAGTTCTGGGAACAGAACTGAGTTGCTCTGTCCAGTCACTATTGCAGACCCCACAGGCATAAGTCACAGCTCTCATATCAGCCTATTGATGACATCACAAGATTCTGTCCATATCTCAAGGTTGTACCCAATTGTGGATCTGTCACCAATTATCCGGGCTTGTGGAACCTCCCAGTATTTTGGACAACTTGATCCAAATGAACCTGATGATGAACTGCTTATTCAAGGCTTGAAACACCACATGACAAGTCAAGGACTGGTTGGTCTTTGTTTTTGTTTATCTTCTCTTCTCTGGTTGAATGTTAAGTTTGCATGTAGGCTGCCATTATTCCTTTGCTACTTGATGGTGGGGAAGTTGCAGTCCTTCTTGTCTTTCCAGCAACACAGTTAGGGTTGGCCAAGGTCTTGCAAGTCCCAGAGTACCTGATACCTGGGACCCCATTACTTGTGGTGCTCCTGCCATTCCTGGTGCCATCTTTAAATGCCAGGAAGAATGTTGGGTGGACACCTGTGGACACTTTGATTCAGTCATTACCCAGTTGCAAAGGTGTGGAGATAGCTCATGAGCTTCCTAGGAGAGCCATTCTATCTCAAGCCATCTCCTTACTGGGCTTTCCAAAGTCTCTACTTGACTTTCTCAACAGCTCAACCACATCTAAAGCCTATTGTATCTGGCCCTTGCCTGGACAATCATCATCAGGGCTAGATACTGTTTTGCTTCAACTTATTCTCAAGTCCACAAAGGCTACTTTTGCCAGGTTTGAAGATGATGTACGAGTTGTTTTCATTTGCAACAGGGATCTGGAAACACTTCAAGTAATGCCATCCCTAGTCACAAAGCGGGGTAGTTCTCCAGAAACCCAGTTTTGGACTTATGGCTATTCTACAAGTGTTACCAGTAGTAGATGGAATCTCAAAGAGATTTTCCCCTTAGGTAAGTATAACACTCTCATTTTCTATCATTTTACTCATTATTTTTATCTAGGGGGGATCATGACTTTTACTGCAACTGCACTCACTGAGGATCCAGTGGGTTGTCATCAACTAATGTCTCAGGTTATAGAGCATCCCCTATGGCATTGCTATATGATTCCTGAGGTATTGGCTGTTAGCCATCTGCTAGGCAGTGATGACAATCCTTGTCCATCTAGGTGAGCATTGTTTTATACCAAATATAATTCACTTAAATATTCTGTAGTCCATCATACTTGGATCCTATTTTGGATCTTGTTGAAGCTGGACTAGTTTGTGTGACCAAAATGCCTGGTCAAGGACATGATAATCACAGTACTTGGCTATCACAGGTCCTTAGAGATTCTGCTCTTGCCAGGCATGAGCTTCTGGGAGTTTATGTTGCAGCCTTGAAGGAACATTCCACTGTCCCAGGCATGACAGCCCAGCAACTTGTTACCTTTACAAATGATGAAGTCACAAATGATCTTGCCAAGGTCCAACTTCAGCCAGCATTCATGGATAACTACAGAAGATTTGTAGTAATTAGAGCCACCTCTGAAGAGACCATATCAGCCGAGAAAGATGGAGTAAGTTTCATGCTCTCAACTTCAGCATTTACTAACTTTTGCTGTGTGTCAGTTTGAATGGTGCCCACTTGCTTTGTTCAGCTTCGGAGATGATTATTTCCAGGCTGCCAGAGCTTGAATACAACCCTCATACATTTACATACCAGTATCAGATCATTAGTTGTGTAGTAGATCGTTACTACAGGTTCTACTTGGACCAATGGCTTAATTTGCTTCACATGTGATTGCGTAGGAAGTGTTATGCCTGGCGGATAAACATACCTCCGGTGCTGAATTTAAAGGTTGCGCCTTTCTTTCAACTCGTCGTTAAGCTATCAACCCGCACGCGATGGCGAGTCTCGACGCTTGGTTGCTAAGTCCCGCTCTCCATGATTACCTTGCTATCCTTAAAGGTGCAAGAAACGGCTTCGTGTATGGCGTGAAAGTCAGATTTCCTCATGCCCTCATAATGGCCGTTCTTTTCGGCCGCGGAGAGTGGGTCCTTCTTGGTCGCGCAACCATTTCACTAACACGAGATATGCAAGCCAGCTGGAAAACACGTTGCGCTGTCATTTACAGAGCGACGAAGCAGCATGCGCTGAATCTCGCAAAGTTCGTCTCGCTGTACAAAGTTCTGATGTTACTCCAGAACAAAGCCAACGGAGGGAAGGAACGCGGCGCTGATACGTTCATCGCTGGGTTGATTGGTGGATATGTCGTGTTCGGGGATAGAACTGCGGTGAACGAACAGGTGTGCTTGCATTGCCCCGTCTGGGGGTAGGTACTGATTGGTTTCTCGAAGATTGTGCTCTACGTGGTTTCGAGAGTGATTGCAGCATTTTTACCCCGTGCGGGAGCACCTTATTCGAAAGCTCCCTTGCCCAACAGAGAAGCCATCGCCCGCCCCGTCCCACCAAATGCCCGGTACTTCTCTGTTTTTGCAGCCCTTTCGTGGGGCACCGTGATGTGGCTGTTTAAGAATCGGAGCGAGGGTATCCAACCCGGCATGTTCAACTCCATGACTTACTTGTACCGTGACTCGGAGGTTTGGAAAGATCTCAGGACGTTGCTTTGGCATAACACATGATGTTACAATGAGGTATGTAAATTAGTGCTTCATCGAGAACGATGGGGTGGTCGGCCTAATCGCCTTGTCGCCAGCTAGACTTCCACTTACATCCACTAGTTACCCTGATGTTCCCGTGGCAAATGATTTATCGTTCTTGGAATGCGGTTGCACTTGTACTGGGCGGTTCGTGGGTGAGCTGTATCCAAAACTCGTTTCGGAAACCATCATACCCCAAGCATCTCGATGGCCGCCGTGCAAGCCCTATGACAAATTTTGCATGACTCGAGCTGCTGTAAGAGCACTCTCATCTCTGCCGCCAGATCTGTGGCTAGTCGAAGGTCAGTAACGTCTTCTTGAGTCTAATCAGAGTCGGGCAACCAACCTGCTTCAATCTGAGTAGCTAAGAAGATCCGCCGTTCGTTCCACGTCCGAGTAGTATCTTTCTGATGAGTCGAGCATGCTCCGTAGCCAAAAGGGAAGATGTCCTCTGACAAGAGGATTCCCTTGAGCTTGTCCACTCTATAGCCGTGTAGACGCACGAGAGCGTGATATGCAGTGACGGAGGGAATGGTCGCGATTTGATCTTTGCTGTAGGTCGAGAGCGGCGGATGCAGGAGGTAAGCACTCGCTTCAGCTGCAATATCATCAAGACAATTGGCTGTAGCGAAGGTGTATACCTTCAGGGGACTTATGCAGGCATTCGCAAATAGATGCGAGTGCAAGGAGCGGCGGAGAGGCGCCGATAAGTCGTATTTGTCAACCAATCGGAGCATGTCTGGAAGTAGTGGATATGGAATAAAGAAGCCGTAGTATGGGGAAACGGGCTTTCCCATACGACGCGTCTGGCGAGAAGACAGGCAAAGCCAAGGCGGCGGCGGCGGGAAGTGTAGTAGATCGAGTAGCATACGCAGTGTCGCAGCAGACTCGTCGAGCTCTAGGACTTCGGTAATGTCTTGGACATCACGATTCGCAACGAAGTCATGTCCCTGGTCACAGCATAAGAACATATCTCCTGTAATTACACCTTCAGTTTTTCTTGCCTCAAGGGAAAGAAGGATCGCAAGGCTGACGGAAAACCTCGGATATCTGGAGAGCGCTCCTTTGCACTCCGAATTCCTCCTCGTCGGGAAGTGATTTTACTCGAAGGTCTGGTCGTTGGCAATAAAACTCGATGTTGCAACTCATGGTATGACGAAGATGTTGCATGACAGAATAGACTCCTTTTAAGGCTCCAGCCCTGAACAACGTGGCCTAAACTCGCAGCTTTTAGCTCGCAGCAAGACACAGCCAACTCACGCTTCGTTCGCAGTCGCCATGAGTCATCTATAGACAACCATAGCGAGCTCGAAGAGATGGTGGATATAGATGCATGAGAATCTGAATATGTAGGAGAGGAACATACGAGTGTTTCCTGGGCGTGGCAAAATACATCGTAGACCTAAATCACGTATGACACAGCGTGAGACGACCGATTGAGGATGATGTGATGGGTTGTTAGAAGTGGAAACAATCAGTCAGAAGAAAAGAAAGAAAAAGATGCATGCCCAGAAAGTGAGCGGAGCTACAACGAGCATAAATCGGTGGAGGTATCATCGGAGAGAGGTAAAAGGGACTGGAATCTAATCACCGAAAACCGTAGAATATCCATCACATCACTATACACTTCGGCTTCTTGGGGTCCTTTGGTGGCTTATCACCCTGCTTGCCACCCGCTCCACCCACCTCCACTCGTTTCGTCTGCCGTAGAGCACGGACGAGGTTAGTGAAGAGCAACTCCACATTGTAAGCTGTCCTGGCTGAGGTCTCCATGAATTCGCATCCAAATGTTCGCGCAAGCGCGATGCCCTCTTCACGTGATACCTCGCGTTCGTAGGTCTTGTCACACTTGTTACCGACTAACATGAAAATTGGCTTTTGACGTTTGACCCTGAACATTGACTGTCGGAAGACTTCCAGGCGTTCGAACGTCGACCGTGAGGCGATCGAATATACCAATATAAATCCTTGACCCTCACTGTGGCACTTTCAGATTACGGCTAAGTAAACACGTTGCGCAAGACTGACCGAACCCATTGGTCCCGGAGGGTAGCGTACTCCTCTATCGAATGATGAGATTGGCCTCATCGACTGGAGATGGTACAACGTACCTTGTCCAGCGGTGTCAATGACCTCTACGAAGCACATCTTATTATCCACGATTAGCTGCTTCCTATAAGCGTCTTCTATTGTTGGGTCATATGTCTATTGGGAGGAAATTCAGACCGAGACTCCCAAATGGATAGACAGGAATAGCGATCGCACCTCTGTGATCTCCAGAGTCAGCTTATGCGTCAAACACTGAAACAGGGGGATTGACTTACCAACAAAGCAATTCAGCGTGAACTAGGCATGGGGTCAGTGATGTCCATTACTATATTCAGGGGGGACTTACTTGAACGGCCAACGCAGTTTTACCTACACCACCATCACCGAGGACAGCGACTCGCCAGCTATCCATAGCTTTGCGGGAAGAATATATTCAGTTAGAAGGAAAGTTGGAGTAAGATTGAGGAATTGGAATCGGGGGAGGTGGCTAGGGTCTGCGGGTAAGGAAGGAGTGAGATATGGTTACTGGGGCTATGATCGGGATGCCTACCTCGCAGAATCGAGAAAAGCCTTAAAGGGGAGTAAAGGTGAGTGAACAAGATGCGGGACGAGATGGATGGTGGACCCGCAGGAGAAAAGAAAGAGGAGGGTAAAGGAACAATATGTCGTGTAAAATCGTGCAAGGTCGTAAAAATGAAGGCACAGAAAGAAAAAGGCCCTATGTAGAGCAGGAAAGTGTAGCAGGGACGGAGAGAAAGAAGACGGTGTTGATGAAAGTGTCGCTGCTCCTTCGAAGCGTCGTTATTTCAATTCTGCAACTGCTGATGGCCACTTGGTTAAACCCCTTTGTTTTGCCTTGCCAAACACAGAATTGAATATTATATATATATATATATTTAATATTTAATACGTGATATATATTTCAATATAAAAATATAATTATCCTCTTTCAGTTTATTATTGATACCCAACGAGCGAGCTCTGCACACACACACACCTCCTCTTATGACGCTCAATCGCTGTGCCCAAGGTCCCTTTATCTACACCAATTCTGCCAAGCAGAGACGCCCCCGTCACCGCTCGATGTCCGTGTTTTGTTCACAATCTCCAGGATTCTCACGAACAACTGTCTCCACGCTCGGCAATCTCCATCCATCGCTTTACACAGCTTGCATGGTTCCTCTGCCACATCCATGTACTACAGCATTCATCACCGCACCAGGTCCTTGCTCCTCTCTGTACATGTGAAGATCGTGTGAACCTACCACCTCGACCTTTTACATACAGAACGTAGTTTCGGTCAAGGTTTTGCCACTCCAAAAAGACCTGCACCGACACGTGCAAAGCCTATGCCAATCGGGAAAGTCTCATAGACAAATCCTCAAAATGCCAGGGACGATTATGAGTCATGAATGCATGTTAGCGTGCAGCAACTCCGCGGACAGTACCAATATCTGCTTCCATTCCATCTTGATAGCACGTTTTAGTCACCTAGACTCAGATCCGTGCCTCGGTAGCTTGTCCCATCTCATCTGCCGCGTGATGCAGCCAAGTCGTCTTTGACGCAATTCATCGCCGGCGGTCACCTCAAGATCATCCAGATAGGAGCTTGGCCCCTGAGAGCGAGCAAAAGCGTACCAGGTGAGCTTGTGAAACAGCAAACGTGATCCGGCCATCATTAAAAAGCTAATTAACGTGCCAATTGCCAAGGACAGGTGGTCACCATTTTACGTACTGAAGTGCTGTTCACACAGTTTGCTACCGCAGGCCAATCACAGCATGGACTCCCCGTTCGCGGCTCCGACACTGCTATTATTGTGTTCCAGTGTGTGAATATCTCTGATCGCGAGATGGGAACAAGTTGAAGCTTTGGGAGGCTGCTGTCACAACTTCGCACTTGACCACGAGGCCCCGTCAGTCGAACGAACATACGGGTTTCACGGACTAACAGTCAGTGTCACACGAAAGTGTACAGCTGGAGTATCAAGTCGCTCAACAGGCTGAAGCAATTGGTCACAAGGGTACGAATACGAAAAACCCCTCAGCGGACGGGGATGGCGAAAGCACATCAATCAGCAACGCTCCCTATCTCCGCTCCTCATCAGAAGTGACCGTCGGACGCACCGGAAAGCCGGGTTCGTCTCTTCCCACTTGCGAGCCTGTGGAACAGTATATAGAGTACTCGCCGCGAAATTAAAAGACTTGTCAGAATGGGGAGGAAACAAGAATACGGCCGGGCTCTAATGTTCTTTTATACAAATTCTAGAACTTATTGCCACAAGAACAGAGCGGAAAAAGACAATAATAACTTCTGCAAATACGACAAGGCCTGGATATACCCCATTATAACCGTGCACCAGTCTGATGGTCCTTGGGAGAGCGGGAAGAAAAGACACTTCGGACGCGAAGCACTACGGGTTCTCTTCAAGAATCTGACCGGCGCACAACCAGATGTGGCAAACCTAAATTTGTGTTTCTTTTTGTGACGTTGTCTTTCGTAGGTGGGAGCGGGAAGAGCGTAAAGTTATTTGATTGGCGACGAATGTATTGAGATCAGACGTTGCAATCTATAACCCTTGGACGATTTGCCTAAAATTGCCCTTTTCATGAACTCTACAGCAAACTAGAGCATGCCTAAAGCAGCATGTTCCTTGAGCCTAGTAGCGAAGATAAAAAGCCACATGTACAAACCACACTCACGTTCATTATGGTCATTGACCGGTCATAGGATAGGAAGATAAGTGGTAGGATACATGTCTCTGGAAGGTTGACTAGCTCACAAAATGATGGGGTGCGAATGGCAATCAGGAAGTGATGGCGTGTGCCAGAAAGGCATTCCACCTTGGCCTGGTGACGAAATGCTGTACATCGGCCTGTTGTGAGATTGACGGGAGGCGCCGAACCCGTCTTGTCTCGGTTAGTCACAAGGCCAGGGCTAGTTATCTTTTAGAGGCGCAACCGATCATTGTGGATCTATTGAGGTATCCAGGTCCCCGCTGTCCAGTGGTTTGACTTCCGAACAAACGCCTGAAGCGCTCTGAAGTTGCTGTACACAACTACAGGATGTCCAGACCACTGGTGAACAAGATGAATTACTGTCTTTTTCAGGCAATTTGTCCATGTGACTTTTTACACACAAAAACATCTCACCTCCGCTCGACCATATCTCCTCAACAACTCACTGGAATTCAATGAAAACTAGACAGCCAGACTCTGACAAGGTCAAGGAATAGATTCTGCAATGACTGAATGACCAAAAATGAATTCTCAAAAATATGATAACTACGAAATCCTGAGGGCTAAGATGCCAATCTTGGAAAAACTTGTTCTTTGCAAACCGGTACACATGGGATGGATTCTCTGCACTCATCAGAGTAGAATGGTACCCTTTGCATCAAATTCCAATGAGGCACTGAGCAGATGGAGTCAAGGGGAGATGACAAGTGTTTTTTGGTGTAAAAAGTCATGTGGACAAGTTGCCTGAAAAAGACAGTAATAGGATGGAATCATTTGATTGTCAGGCTGGAAGAATGCACATGACTCTCTATCATCACATGATCCATTTCCTCTTTTGATCCTTTGTACAACCAGTGACTCCAGGCAAAGTCCCTGGCCTTATCTTTCTTCTTTCATATTCTATGACCTTCCGCCCAATGGCGTTTACCCCTCTTATCTTTGGTTACCTTTCTTGGACAATACCTACTTTGGATATCTTGGTCTGTGTGCCATTTCCTGTAGTATAAAGACCTGTACTCTACTTGGTTACAACCCAAGTTAGATCTATGCAATACATAGCTTAACAAGCTATCTCTTGGTCTGAGAACTCGCTTCACCGATTGGCCTTGGCCTATAGTCTGCCAGTAAAGACTTCTGATAGATCTTGTCCTACTCGACAATAGGACTCATTGGTGTTATCTGATTGAGTTCTCATGACCTCATCAGCATAACACTTCCCAGCTCTTTAATACCATTAGTATCATGACTTGCAAAGAATGGCTGACAGTTTTCATGCTTGCATTGATCTGACACACTGGCAAAGGGTAAACTTATGAGAATTAATGCTGCATCAGGCCTGGCTTGAGAGGGCCTGGGCCTGATATGACAAATATTGGAAATTGGATTATCTTATAGTAGATAATATCTGACACAGCATTTGACTACTAAAGCTCTACATCTGAATGATCAGAAAGGTCCAAAATTCAGCTCAAGTTCTCAGTAGCTGTAGGTTCTGCAGCCATAGTATTCTTCTCCTCTTTGATATCAAGTTCCAGAGCAGAAGATGGGGGAGGTTTACAAAACATGAGATCATGGTTATAGAGCATGCAAAGAACTTGAATGGCCTTAACAATATCCCCTTTCAGGGCATTGTGACACTTGGTGATGGTTAATGCAGCTATAGAAAGAGACCATGTGGAAAGGGACAGTAAGTGTCAAAGGAGAGGAATGAGATAAAACAAACATAAGCAAGATAGGATCAGTGAAAAGTCTGAGATGGGTGACAAAATACAGTGAACTCCGGAACCAGAACAACGAACCCTGCATTTCCGGAACATCGGAATCCACGTTCCACATGTCCGGAATGCCGGAATGCCTATCTCTGCTCCACTGCCAGGCGGAACCTCTCAGAACCTTGGAATCTTGGAATCTTGGAATCCACTCGGAATCGATCCGGAATTCATGTAGACGTGCAAACCCTTATTGTATTGCATCATCCTTTACTTGTCATCATTCCCGAGCCTCCAGGGACACTCCATCACTTCCTTACATTGCTTAATTCCAAATTCCTCTTGTTCCTGTTCCTATTCCCTGATTATCACTCTGTTATACGTATATACTTAGTTTTTACTTTGGATTCCTCAGTTGTTCTTTGCCCCCTCTTTGGCAGCGGCTGAGGTGAGTTTACTTATACCTATTTGCTACTCCTAGCTAATCCCTAGCAGTCCAGGCAATCACTGCCCTCTTATAGTTTTTGTCAATGGGAATATGGGAATATGGGATATGGGATACGGGATGTCGGAATATCAGGATATGAGGTTAGGGTGGAACTCTCCTAAGGTAAAGTCTGGAGTTTGGGATTTGGTCAGGACTGGCCAGGAATGGGTAGGAATGGATAGGGAAAGTCATGGGATGTGACATGCTTGTCCAGTGACAAATTGACTATAATCCACCCAGCAGTTGGATTCCTTGCTATCAAAAAGCTGCACCCCATCAAGAGATACCATTAGAACAGTATCATGTTCCTTGATGTTTCCATTGTGTGCTGCCACTAAGTAATCCAAACCCATGGTGATATCACTGAGAATGGATATCTGCCTGGTACAGCAAATGTGAGTGAAAACATGCTGAGTTTCCTCATAGAGGTATTGCATATTCTTTGCACTCATTGGGTCATGGTATAGTGCTTGGATTTGGGGACCAATGGGCTCAACCCCCATTTAGATAGCAATGAGTCTCTTAACATTTGTCAAGTCTGGGTTCAATCCCGGAATTCCCAGATAGTTCAGAGTGCGCAAAATGGTGGGGTTGGTCAGGAATCCCTGAGGGGGGTCGGAGGGGTAAGGAACTTTGGCTTCAGCTTATGTGCTGCGCCCCTGTACAAGTTCTGTTCCTCAATTTCAAAGCAGAGGGTTGGAGGACAATCCTAAGGTCAACTTAAGGACTGAAGGGGGTTTTCAGAGTGAAGCAGAGCAGGAGAGAACAGGATTTAGTTGATATTTGAACTAAGGAAATATCAGAGAGTACAAGCGGGTTTATATACTGAAGAGTCCAGAAGATATAAAGATGTTAAAGTATGTTGGATGAATCAGAGTTTCAGGTTTCCAGAAGAAAGTAAGGAATGAATTGGAATGGCATCAGAATGGTGGAATAATGATTGAGGGCAATGGTGCAATAATTGTGAAGCAAGGGGAAAGGGAATTATTGATAGGAACTATAGGTGTCAAGAAACGTCAAAGGAAAGTGACATATGTCAAGAGATAGCCAAGATAGGAATATGAAAGTCCGGGATGGGAATGCGGAAGTCCGGGACGGGAAATACAGGGTTCAGAATGTCTGATGAAAGAGAAATCTTCTAAGGTAAAGTCCGAGGCTTGGGATTCGGGATTTGATCATAGGGGGCTGGAATTGGGCCGGATGGGTTGGGAAAGTTTCAGGATGTGACAACATTGTGGAAACTCTGTATATTGTCAGCTCCAGGGGCTCCTGCACAGTTACATTGGGAAGATAAACATATTCATTTGTAGGGGTTTTGAGATGCATGTTTGAGTGCCAGGTAGGTTAATATGCTATGTTAAATTCCAGGATTGTTGATGGTAAGGGGGATATTTGAGGGATTCCTCAGCTGTGCCAGGACCTCTTTGGAGAGTTTAGCAGCTGCATCAGTAAGTGATGCATTCTTGACTGCTGCATAGGCTGCATCTGAGCAGTCTGTGTGAGGGCCTCAACTGAAGAGAATATATTATGACCTAGACAAACAAAGGGCTACAACGAGTTAGTACAAAGCATTTTGTGTAAAGTAAGGAATGGAAGTCTTACCTCAGTCTCATGTGATAGAGCAAGAGCTGAGGGCGACATTCCATGGGAGCTAGGTAGATATAATGCGTAAAGTGAGGAAAGTGATACTGAACATGTAGTAAACATGTAGTGCCTGCAGGCAGTAAACAAATGATAACAGTGTAGGATTGTACTAATTTATGTCCATTATACTAAATTGTCCAACACTCCCCTTCAATCCTAGCATAGTCCAAGCATTTCAACAAATTTCTGAATCTTTGGGCATGGTAGCAGCCTGATGAGCAAGTCAGTGACATTGATGTCAGTTGGATAGTAGACGGGTAAGACTTTGCTGTTTTTGACGGCATCCCAAATGAAGTGATAACAAATATCAATATGCTTCATGCAAGGGCGGAATTTGCTGTGCTGTGTAAGCACAATTGCGGCCTGGTTGTCACATAACAATGGTGTTGGAATGGTGATTGGATCATGGATTTCAGCAAGAAGACTTCTCAGCCAGATCACATCCTTGAGTGCACTGGTCATAGCAACATACTCAGCCTTGGTTGAGGATAACACAACAATAGTTTGCTTTCCAGAACCCCAGGCAATTGGCATTCCAGCAAGAGTGATGATGTGGCCAGATATCAAATGACAGTGTTTCTGTGATCTCTAACCAGCATTGATGTGTGTGATAATTCCTTCATCAGGGTCAGTGACATTCAGTTAGTAGTCACAAGTTCCCTTGAGGTATTGGATGACACATTTTCCAGCTTGTAAATGAGCTTGGCCAGGATTCTGCATGAACTGCACCAGTGTTAATGTGGGAAAGGCAATGTCAGGACAAGTGCCAAGAGCTGTCCATGCAAAAGATTCAATGAGTTCATGATATGGTGTCTTTCATTTTGGCAACTTGCTGCAGTGTAGATGGACATTGGTCTACTGATAGCATGGAGGATCAAGCAGGGTGGTTATGGGATTGGCATCTTCAAGTCCAAAACATTCAATGAGACTGTTGATATATGCTCATTGAGACATGGATAAGGATCTGGTATTCTTGTTATAGTTGATCTCAAATCCTAGTAGCCATTTTATCTTGCCAAGATTGTTGATGTCAAAACAAGTCTTAATCTAATCCTTGATGAGATTAATCATCTGGATATTGCTTGTGGTGACAGCCATGTCATCTGTGGATACTAATACAATGGATGATGATTCAAGTTCATGCTTGTAGAAGATGCCATGATCAGTGGATGCGCATGTGAAACCTATGCTGTTGAAGAAGTTACAGAGTGTTCTGTACCACTTGTAGCCTGCTTGCTTCAAGCCATAGAGACTTTTCTTGACCTTGCAGACCTTGCCTTCCTGGCAGAGAACACATATAGACATCTTCATTGAGTTCAGCATTGAGGTAGGCATTCTTCATGTTGATCTAGTGAATTTCCCAGCCTTGGCTAGTGGCATCTGTGAGGACAGCTTGGACTGATGGCAGCTTTGCGACAGTGGCAAAGGTTTCTTCATAGTCAACACCCTCTTGCTGTCTGCTTCCACCAGCAACTAGACAGGCCTTATACCGAGATACATCACTATTTTCATCCCATTTGACCTTTAGGATGAAGTGAGAGTTGATGATGTTGGCATTTGGTGGTGGATCAATGAGATCCCAGGTGTCTAGCTTCTCAATCACGGCTATTTCATCTTCCATTGCCTTTTGCCATTCATCTGCATTGTCACCTCATAGTGCTTCGGTGACTGTAGGTTCATCACTTTCAACTAAGGCGGTGGCAAAGTCCACAGTGGCCATGAGGGCTGTGTTATGGTGCATTGGGCCTTCGTCATCTGGTAGTTCCCAAACAGCATTGATTCATTCTTGCCAGTTGAGGGTGCTGCAACTGTAGTAACCAGGGGGGAATGTCAAGTCCAGGTTCAATCCTGGAATTCCCAGAGAGTCCAGAGCACATGGAATAGCGAAGGGGGTCAGGAATCCCTGAGGGGGGTCGGAGGGGCAAGGGACTTTGGCTTCAGCTTATGTGCTGCGCCCCTGTACAAGTTCTGTCCCTCAATTTCAGGGCAGAAATTTGGAATACAATCCTAAGATCAACTTAAGGACTGAGAGAGGTTTCAGAGTGAAGCAGAGACTTTGGAGGATAGAACAGGATTTAGTTGATATTCAAACTAAGGAAATACAGAGTAAAGTTGGGTTTATATACTGAAGAGTCCAGAAGATATAAAACTGTTAAAGTATATTGGATGAATTGGGGTTTTGGGTTTTCAGAGCAAAGTAAGAGGATGAATTGGAATGGCGTCAGAATGATGGAATAATAACTGAGGACGATGGCACAATAATTGTGAAGCAGGGGGGAAAGGAATTATTGATAGGAACTGTAGATGTCAAAGGATGTCAAAGGAAAGGAACATATGTCAAGAGATAGCCAAGATAGGAGTACAAAAGTCTGGACAGGAAATTCAGTATTTGGGATATCAGATGAAGAAGAAAATCTTCTAAGGTAAAGTCCGCGGCTCAGGGTTTGATCATAAGGGGCCAGAAGTGTGTCGGATGGGTCGGGAAAGTTTCAGGATGTGACAGGGAATTGGATTCTGCATGTAGTACATCACTCAGGAGCTGGGGCAGGTTCAAAACAAGGAGGTGGACTTGCAGGAAGCAGCAGATTTTCAAGTGTGATTGGTGGCATGGTGGCTCATGGTACAGCTGGTAGCGGTGGGGACAGGGATACAGTGGCTCAAAAAACTGCCCAGATATTTAAACACTTTTCACTAAACACAATATTCTCTGATACTACCTAACCCTAACCTTAAACCATACAGTACCTACTATTGGCTTTCCATTGGTTTAAGGATCAAGGTTTTTGAATAAGGTTTAATGAAATGGCAGCCATTTCAAAATAATGACTCATTTAGACAGTTTTTTTACTTTATATAAATCTAGGCATTTAGTACTTGGTATGTCCTCCTTTGGCCCTGATAACTGCTTCAATCCTTCTAGGCATGCTTTATATCCATTTTTGACACTATTCCCCATCAATTTTCTCCCACTGCTCCACTACCCTTTCCCATAATTGATGAACTTCTGTAGGAGCACTCTCATAAGCTAAGAGCCATCTTCTGAGGTGACTCCAAGTATGTTCAATGGGGTTAAAATCTGGAGACTGTGCAGGCCAATCCAGAAGATTGATCCCCTGCTCTTTAAACCACCTTTGGGCTCTCCTAGAGGTGTGCTTGGGATTATTATCTTGTTGAAAGATAATGTCATATTCTGAAATTCCAGATTCTTCCATGCTTTGCAGCAACCCCTGCTCCAAACACATACTGTTCAGCATCCATTCTCCCCTCCACCTCACTCAAAACCCCCACTCCATTCCACCCTATGCAGCCCCATACCATCAGTGAACCTCCTCCAAACTTGACTGTACCTTTGACCTCTCTAGTATTCAGTCCTTCTCCCTTCTTTTTGCACATGTACTCTTGCCCATCTGACCATATAACTCTCTTCCAATCCTCCACAGTCCAATGCTGGTGCTTGAGAGCAAAGGCTAACCTCCTTTTCTTATGACTACTAGAAAGTAGGGGTTTCTTCTTTATCATAGCCTTTTATGAGGCTTCCTTGAGGGTATTTCTCACAATCTAGGGGCAGACAGGAGCATCAATAATAGAATTGATGTATTGAGTGGCATGAACAGCAATTTTGGCCTTGCCTGCCCTCTTGTTGGTAGAGGTAAGCTTTGAAGGATGGCCACCATAAATCCTAGTCTTCTCTGGCTGGAGTTCCTGAAGAAACTGGTATACTGTAGACTTCCCAGGCCAGTTTTGGAAGCAATTTTCCTAGATGAAAGCCCAAGAGAGGATAGAGTAATGATGTTTTTTTGAGAAGTAGAGATGGACTTCAAGGTGATGGTGGGAAAATAAACATGGAATAGTGGGGTTTATATATGCTGTCTGACACTCAGTTATATAAAGGTGACATAATAGAACAGTTATCAGATGTTTGTAATTATATTACAGCATGCTAGGGTCTAATATATGTAACCAAAACTTGAAGTCAAAAACTGTCCAAATGAGTCATCATTTTGAAATGGTTTCCATTTCATCAAACCTTATCCAAAAACCTTGATTCTTAAACCAATAGAAAGCCAATATTAGGTAGTGTATTTCATACACTTATAGTTTAAGGTTAGGGTTAGGTGGTATCAGAGAATATTGTGTTTAGTGAAAAATGTCCAAACATCTGGACAGTTTTTTGAGCCACTGTAGATACTGGCATTGCAGGAGGTTTTGCAGAGGTGTGTTGCAGGACACCATCCTCCAACTCCCCTTCAAACTGCACATCACCTGTGAAAAATGGAGCAGGATTGTCATCAGAAGCAAAGATAACATTTTGCTCAACCAAGACTCAAGGGTTCTCAGGCCAGTAGACTCAATACCCTTTGCTATTTGTATCATAGCCCACAAATTTGCTTTGGCTCAAACACCAAGCTTTCCAGTGTCACCAATGTTGATGAAGACTGTGCAACCGAAACAATGGAGGTCTGAGAGGTCGGGCTTCATGCCATGGGCCATTTCATGTGGTGTCTTCTCAGTCAAGGCTCATGTTGGCGACCTGTTTTTGAGGTATGCTGCATGATTGAAGGCTTCTGCCCACATTGTTTTTGGTAGCCTAGCACCAATTAGGAGAGCATGTGCATGTTCAACAAGAGTACAATTTGCTCATTTGGCAACTCTGTTCTGTTCCAGTGAATCATGGACTGCATTCATGATGGATGCCTCTCTTCAAAAGGTATCTCTTGGCTTTGTTGCTCATGTATCCACCCCCTCTGTCTGACCTAATGGACTTGACTTTTGTGTCATGCTGTGTCTTGATGAGCATGATATGGTCAACGAGCATTTGCCATGCTGTGCTCTTCTTATTCATGAATGTGACTGTGGTTTTGCAAGAGTAGTCGTCAGTGAATGAAACATAGTAGTGTTTCTTTCCGAGTGACTGGACTTTAGCAGGTCCCCACATGTCAGCGTGAATTCATTTGCCATACTTGGTAGCTTGTGTTAGCAATTCTGTGGGGGATGATTGATGGGTGATTTTTGCTTTGACGCATGTTTTGCAGAAGTCATTGTTGGGGGATGAGGTGATCTCAATGCCAGTGACCATGTCTTTTGATAACATTGTGCATGTTGCTGAGAATGACATGTGTCCCATGCACTCCTGAAGGTGTGTGAGTGACATCTTAGTCTTCGGTTTTCTGGGAGCTGCAACTGTGGCTTGCTCAACACCAGCTATCTGGTATAATCCATCAGCTTTGGGGATCTTCACAATGAGCTTCTTTGGCTTTGGAAACCAGATCTTGCAGCATCCATCCTCCATGACAATTCTCATACCAGCATTTACAATTCACATGGTGGAAATGAGTGTGAAGGCAATGTTGGGGACATATAGTACATCTTGTAGCATGATGGGCTCTTGGCCATTAGGGAGTTCTATCATGACATCTCCTTGGCCAGTTGCACTCAGAGTACGTCCATCAGCGACATTGATGGATTTGGAAGTGATTGCAGAGAACAATTTAAACTTCATGTGATCAGGACAAAGATGATATGAAGTGCTGGAGTCAATAATTATGGTGCACTTTTTGATTGGGACATTAAGTGCATTGGCTTCACTGGTGACTCACATGCTTGATGTGAGTTTGAAGGCATGGTTAGTGTCAGCACCACCAGTAGTCGTTGCATTCACTGATGCTGATTTTGACTGGTGGCAACCTTGACCTTTTCCTCCTCCCTTCTGTTATGAGATGTCCAATGTGTTCACAATTGGAACACTTCTTGTCAGGTTTCATCAACTTCCATCCATTCCATTGGTTCTGTCATGATGAGACATTAAGCGCTGTGTTGTTGCTGTGACCCTTGTCTATGGCCTGATGGTTGGCTTCTTCAAATATGATGCTGATGAGGTCTTTGGGAGTGACTGGGTGACCAGCGGAACAGATAGCGGATGTTGTCGAGTGTATGAGAATGTGGTAAGATTTGGGAATAAAGCTGAGGATCATTGCAGTGAAATTGCAGTCTTCAACGTGTGCTCCCATGCCAGCAAGTTCTTTGCACAGTGCCATCATGGATGTGAAATGGACTTTGACATTGTCCTTTTCGCCACATTTCATGTTCTGTAGGCATGCATGTGCATCTACTTGGACCATGTCACTCTTTGCCTTGTAGATGCTACAGATCGCTTTCTAGGCTTCTGCGACAGTGTCTTTGTCTTGGATCAGGATCATCACAGTACTAGGAATGGTAGCATATATCTGTTGGATGGCAAGGGCTTCTTTTTGCACATGACTCTTGAGCAAGACAAGGTTATTTTTGATGTCAGTCTCAGAGGCTTTGGTCATGCTGTCAGGAAGGTACATCTTCATCCCATCTTTGGACACTGGCAGGGCTTTGGGAGCCTTGACTGTGCCACTTAGGTGGCAACTCAAACTGCATGTGGTGAGTGACACCACAGTCTTTCTCTTAAAGTCAACCCAGTTCATGTCCATAAGCTTTGGAATGGCATAGATGCCTGACATGGTGATGGCGGTGGATGTGGTAGGGATGCTCATAACCTGAAGAAAATATTATGACCTAGACAAATGAAGGACTCAGTCTCATATGATAGAGTGAGAGCTTGTTGTAAGTACCTAGACAAATGAAGGACTACAATGAGTTAGTACAAAGTGTTTCATGTAAAGTAAGGAATGGAAGTCTCACCTCAGTTTCATGTGATAGAGTGAGAGCTGAGGGCAACATTCCATGGGAGCTAGGTAGATATAATGTGCAAAGCAAGGAAAGTGATACTGAACATGTAGTAAACGTGTAGCGCCTGCAGGCAGTAAACAAACGATAACAGTGTAGGATTGTACTAATTTATGTCCATTATACTAAATTGTCCAACATCAACATCAACCACCAGGCAACTCCTCTGTTCCCAGACTATCTCAAACTCCTCTTCATTCCCCTGGGCATTATCAGGAGGTGACTGTGGAGGAGAATACAGATGAGGAGGGGAAGGTGGTGGTGGTGATAGGGAAGTACCATGCATCTTGAGAAAATGAACAATTAACATGACATATAAATCAATCTGTTAATGGACGTACCTCAAAGTCTTGATGAATGAACTCGCCCCAGAGATGCTTGCCTTGCAACACGAGTGCATTTTCGTCATCCTACATACATGAGTCTTTTTTTTAACTGGTGGGACTCAGAACAAGAAGGACATTGCATGGGCTTGAGCATATGATAGTGCAAATGATTTGATTGAGCAAACTCTACTAAGTCTAATGTACTTGTGTCTTTGGTAGCTGGTATCTTCTAGTGTGTGATGAGACTTGTCATCCCTTTGACGGAGGTCACTCAGGCAGTGGATTTGGTGCCTGTCTTCGTGGCCTCCGTAGATTGAACCGTGACTGCTGCAACATCTCAGGAGGTGTATAATGAATTCTATCTCAACTCCTATAGAGTTTCGACACTCCATATGAACCCATAAATATGAATGATGTAGATGACAACTTGTAAGTATCTAGATCAATGAAGTACTGGTTTGTGGTTGCAATGATGAGCGGCAAATGATAATTTTGAGTTACAGTAAACTGATCTCGAGTGAGATAAGACTACCCGACTCCGGCAGAACCAGCCTCGCGCAGTCAGCCAATCGAATGGATGTTTTTCGCTACTGTGAACGTAACCTTGCGTCAACTCGCTTGTTAAGCGTTCATTTCGACGGTTGCAGATGTTCAGTACTTGCCAAAAATGAATGTCCTCGATCATTGGCAGCCTCGTCATTCCAGAAAACGAGCGAAGACTTGCATCAACTAGACAACACCATTAACATTGGTACGGGCGCGCTTGGTAGCTTGGAAGAGGATGAGATAGAATGAAGGTGGATAAATAGGCGAATCATAAAGGTAGGTGGTCCAATGGTTGCAGTATGGAAACAAGGTGTCTGTATGCTAGGGAAACAGTGGGCTGGTCGTGTAATAAACATCGAATAAGAACCTCGCAAATCCGGAAAGGCACACATGCATCATGACAGAGGGTGGACTATGAGTGTGAGTCGAGGGCTGATATCAATGCAAGGTTCCTCCTCCTCCTCCTCCTCTACTGCTTCTATGTTGGTGCGACAAGACTGAAAGAACATGAACATGTCAGTCTTGTCTACTAAACTCTCCCTGGGTTAGATCCAGAATGAAAGTGGTCTTGAAATTTTGTGGTGGCTCGATAAGCTTCACGGGTTTCTTGGACGTGAAAGTGTGTTGTGATATAGAAGCGAACGGTCGGAGAGGGCGAGACTGCGCAAAGTGAGGGTTGCGCTTTGGTATTGATCTCGAGGGAGTGACAGAGTTATGCGTGGATCCAGCCAGGGGAGAAGACACGCATGGGGAGGCGGCTCCCAACTGTGAGCGCATAGAAGACATAGTAAGTGTAGCTGTAAATGATATATATCAAGGAAAGTGAGACGGCGAATTTTATTGCAGGGTGGACAAGACTTACCCATTGGAGGGGAATACGAAAGCTGGGCGGGAGAGTGCTGTTGATAATGTTGTGGGCGTAAGAATGACCGTGATGACGTGCCGAGTCACAGACTGGTCGTCGTTTGCTTGAATTTATATATCCGAGCTGCAATCCTCTGGGGTGGAAATCGAACTCAAAGAACCGCGCTAACAAGAGCGTTGGGGTTCGGTAATCATTACAAACATGCCCAAATACTTTGTAGTACCTTTGATACCTTGCTCATGGCTATGCCCTGCGGTGGTGACTGGGACCTGAGTGATATATATTACACCACCTCTGAAATTATGAAACTACAAGACTTGGTGCTCACCAAGTACTCAGTACTGGAATGACCTGTATCCTCCATTTCCCCAAAAAATTGTTTTATTGTGCTTCTCCCATGCCTTTGGCTCACATGTATTAACGTGGTGTTTCACACCTTGGGACAAAATAATTTTTAAAAATCAATTAATTTCCATACTCTTCGCTTCATGCCCTTTCAATTCTGCCCCAAAAACTCAAACTCAGTGACCGTGCGAGCTTTTCATCCACACCGTGTGGTCTCATCTTTAATTTGAACGTCGAACGTCGAACGTTATATCGGACGTCTTTTGTCCCAAAACCTCGACCGCTTCAAGTTACATAGGATAGGTTGGTCGAAACCAGCACCTCCTTCGGCGTCACCAGATCATGTTTTTGGTTAGCTGGTACTTAGAATGGTACTTGATGCAACTATGTACATCGTTACCAAACGGTATGGAGTCCTCTTCGCATAGAACAAATCAAATGTCTGCGACAATCGGTTCTTTTCACCATCTCTGGATCTCAGTCTGGGTTTTCCTGTACAATCCATGCTAGTCTGTTCCAGATGTAGTGCACACGGCAGGAGACCAATATGTTTCCAGTCAAGCCATCGCATCCTTGCTTATGGATAATGCTCAGTCGTTATTACGGGCAGCCAAAAATGCCTTCAGAAGGTGGGTGTATAACGAGACATAGTACAAGTTCCACAAGGAATATACAAACTCAACGGCATTGGCCGTCCTTGACCCGGCCTACCTGGTCCTGAGCAAACGAAATAAGATAAATGATAGAGGAATACATCGGAGAATTGATAACCGCGGTGAGATGCAATGCGAACAAAATTAAGGAAGAAAAAAGAATCGGTAGGTTCGAATTAAAGTAGTTGCTTGGTAGGATATCCCGTGATAGTGGACACCAGGTGAATTGCGGTAGTGCGGCGACATCTGAGTGTGTGTAAGGTGATGAACAACGCCTTGAGCGTCTTGCAATGATACAGCTAGGGAGATGGTTGGTGTTAAGTAACGAAAACGAAGCGTTCCGCAGCCAGGGGGGAGGGGGGTTAAATCGGGCTTAGCCTTCGATCGAGACTCATGGAGCTGCACTCTGCAGTTAGGCCGCAAACCTTCCCGACATCTATACCCAATCAAGATGACAGATAACTGTCAAAGTCGAAATGATGCAAACGAAGAGGAGACCGTGGAGTATCGGCGTATGATGAGATATACAGGTCCACTGTGATAGTGGGACCATCGTCGCAATATGTTCCACGTGACGTTGGTTCCATGTCGACTGAAGAATGCCTAGCGAGTGGCTGAGTGGCTGGTGGCATGCTTATTGGACGTCAACGAGGAGGTTGCGCTCAAGAATATATTTGCCCTCTTTATATCTCTGAGAGGCTTCGTAGGCTCGATCCTGTGATCGTAGTTACACATGAGAATATCATGATAATGATGCGACAAGCACATACATATTTCCATCCCAATGTAGTGGTGCACTTGACACAGTAAATGTCCCGGACCGTGTGGTTACCAGTCGTCATCTGGCGGTCATTTGGTTCTCCCTCGACCACATTGACACTGCACAGGATGATAAGCACCGAGAACTGAGCAGAACATGAGGACACGGGTCTTACACCCCCTCAAATAGATAGGCCCGCCCGTGCTGACCATTGAAAGCCTTTCGGCACTCTGAGCGATACAGTTGAGAATAAGCACTGAGAGGCACTTACTCGTGATATCATCGAATGAATGGTGGCGAGATGGGTCTTGCACTTGGAGCAGCCGTAGATGCGCTCTCCGGCGAGATAATGACGATACTTCATACCCATTTCTGTTGAAGATAGTTGTATGCGAGGAAGTAAGTTGGTTGTCAGATGAGGTATGGGGAGGTATATCGCTTAATTAAGAGATACGGAGGACTAGCTGTCCTTTATACAAAGGACGTGTGAAGGAAAGAGAGAGATGAGGAGGAAAGAGTCGGAACTGAAGGATAGGTAAGGGTGCGCTGCCGAGACTGGGACTCCCCCTTTACGGATGACGGACGCCTCATTTAGGTGGCGTCTTTCCCACCTTTTTTCCCCCTACCAACGATTTTACTTATGTATACTAGTTTTATCTTCATGGATGAATCGATGACGGATCCTGACCTCGCGGTGTACATATTACATCAATGTCAATGTCGTTCAGCACGCCCATGTCAGGCCTCCCAAGGCTCACTCACCGCTACAACTTTTCCAGAGGTCGTCATGTCACCAATCAAATGATTCGTAATTACCAAAACTTGTTTTGCGGTCCACGCATACTTGATACTTGGCTTCCATTAGATTCCGGAATAAACCATCTCAGTCAGCATTGTAGTTGTTAACAGCGCTCTAACTTCGCTAATCCATGGGTCTATCGCCACTCCTTCACAGAGAGCACGAAACAAACGCACCGTCGGCATCTAGTTTTATCCTGCATCATATGCCCGAGAGTGCCTTGCATTCGGAAGATATCTTATTCAGTAGACAGTCAGATATAACTTTAGAACCTAGGCCTCTTGAATGCGACATCGCCGCTAAGATCATACACCTGGCGGTCTACATCAGCGTGGTGTATGTGTATATGGTATAGTAACCTTGTGTGGAGGTCCCCTGCCTTGCAGATAATCTTGCTGTCAGATTGACTCATCGGATAAGTCTCTGCTCATCCAAAGGGCCCTGAGTCAGATCATGGCCCAGGCGCTCAGGGGTGGTAACAGGAGTCCGACACGCAAGAACAAACATGAATGAGGTGGCGAAGGTCCATCCATGTGGTCAACTCTTCTATAGGTACTCTCCTAGTCACCAGACGACACTTGTAAATTATTGTACTGAGAATGTCGCAAGGTTGGTCCCTAGTTCTGTCTGAAATATATGTCTTTCTGAAGAATCTCCCAGAAAAACAAGACACGCCTGCCAGGCTGTTGTCCCGCGCACTTCACCGCATCCGCACGACCCCTCCACGCATCATCGCCTCACCAGCGACCCGTGAGTCTATGCAGAGCTGTTGCTTAGGAGCAAATCTCACATTCTACAGAACCTCGTCGTGCCGCTGTAGCCATTGTTATCCGCGTTGTCCCCTCGCCCGCCGCTCCTCCGACCCCCAATGATGCACCTGTCCCAACCCTCAGTCAATTTTTCGAACTGGACTGGGTCAATGACTCTGTTGCTCGCCCAGAGGTTCTCTTCCTGAGGCGGTATGGTGGTTCTCCGTCTGACGGCATCTCTGCATATATCAAGACCAGCTTATCCGGGAACAGCGACACCAAAGGCCAAAATAGAGCCCAAGAACACGTTGTCTTCCCAGGAGGACGAATGGAGGAAGGAGATGAAGGAGGCCTCTACACGGGTACACGTCACCGCCTCCGCTTTGTTCCGCTCGACTCTTTGTCTAATGAACAATTGTCAACAGCTATGCGCCAGACGTGGGAAGAAATTGGCCTAGACCTTGCAGAGCGTGACTTTACATGCATCGGTCAACTGGATGACCGGGAAATTACGACGTCCCTTGGGAAGCGGTTACTTATGATCCTCTCTCCATTTGTCTTTTTACAGCTTACTCCCCATGCGCTATCCACGGACCCCACCGAGGGCACAAGTATCCATTGGACGCCTCTCGAAACACTCATCAGTGCCGTGTTACCTGCAAAAATTGGACAAACGAACTCAAGAGGAAGGTGGTCAAGCGTGACGGCAGATGCTGCTTCTAGACTGACACCGCGACATGCCGCTATCCTGAAAATTCTTGTTCGAGTTCTCGTTGGGACCATGCAGTTCCCCGCCATTCTCCTTGATCTACCGGATCCCGAAGTATACCCGTCCACCGTCGGATCTCTCGTACTTCCAGGCAGTGCTTCGTACCCTGCACTAACACAGGATGTCCTTGAAAAGGGAATCCCATCAGACAAGGTGACTCCAGGACAACGAAAGAAACCGTCCAAGCGTTATCAGCTCAAGCTATGGGGTCTCTCACTTGGCATGACGCTCGATCTGATGGCCAACATGGTGCCGGAAGCATCGCACTCACAACAGGCTGCTGGTCAACCCCTCCCTAGTTTGCAACTGCCCTTCCATCCTGTGGGTGGCGAAGGTATCCGCATTGACGCCGTTGCACCTAGCCTTGCCAGCGTGTTCCCTCGATTCTCATATCCGGACGTCAACTTCTGGATCTGGTAAATCCAGCCCATCTGTTGTTTTCGGCACGTTTGTTCACTGCATCATGATAGGGTCTTTGGAAAGCGCTATCGCGAGGTCGTACGTGGTTGGGAAGCAAGCATACGTGAGGGCGGATCGAATGATCGACGGTAAGTATCCTTCTGTTTCCGTTTTCCTAGATAGCGCTAATTGCGTTATACAGCTTGAACTGGTCCGGTACGGCTCTGAACAACTTCTACGCTGCTGTGCGCAAGGCCCTTATCGTCGTTATCGTTCTTCGCGCCATCGGTGTTCTCTGCGGCCTTATTTTTGCGGGCTGGTGGCTTCTAGCCTGAGTTTAAACTTCTGCCTCCTACTTTATCGGTTGCCCAGAAGACACTGGACCCTGCACAGTGGGGGTTTCTTTCCACGTTGATGATATCTCGTTCTCACTTAACTAGGATGTTTCGTTCAACTTCGTACATTAGCCACGTGCTCCTTTGCACAGTACATACGTACACTAACGACAACTCGGTGCACCATGATTTCTCTAGCAACTGCCCTCGACTGATACATACACGAGAACACCATATTCTCCACTCTTTCAACATGCTATTACCCCGGCAAATACCATTCCGTGGGTGCGTGAGTTTGCATTGTTGGATGGAGTGCAACATATGACTTTAACCAAGCGGTAATCCACATACTTCGCAGTCACCTCCTCCGTGATCGTTCTCGAATGTACAGTGCGGGCAGATCCTGATCCGGGAACTGCTACCACTTCCTCTACCACGGGCAGCTTCTTCAGCAGCGATCTGGTCAAAGACATCCTGGGGGATTTCGTCATCCATAGCCCCCAAGTTCGTTGGTGCCGACGACGACGGTCGAGCGGCTGTTGCGGGCACGTCAAAATATGCAGGACGAGAATCGCGACACGAAGTACTCACGAGCACTTTCACGGGCAAAAGTTATAAGAGTTTGCCAGCCATCCGTCTTCATAAATCCATCTAGGGACGAGGGGTCCTCCAGCAATCGAGGTGAGGTGACTGTTCGTATGAGAACTTTCATGTCATCCTAAAGATGACAATTGAGAGCTGCAGGAATGAGTTGGAGAGGAAAATCATACTGGTGACAACAACTGGGTGGTCTCAAGGAATGCGACTAGGTGCCAATCACTGAGCCATCTCGCGAGTTCAGAATGCTTGGATTGATCGTGGGTATCCTGGAGGGAAGGTGCCCCGAGTTGGTGTAGTGAACTGAGAACGGTTTCCACTTGCTGATCTTCAAGCCCTGGGCGATTTTCGATTGCGAACTTGGTGGAGCGGAAGAGCGGGTTGGGACTTTGGGGGAACCCATGAGTGACCTGTGCGCCGTTTCATCAGGTGTGGGACAACCCGTATTTGGGCTGCACTCACGTTGACGAGTAAATATTCCACTGGGAAACACGGTTTCGCACTCTTCTTCACCTCAAGACCATACTCGTTTTTGTACCGATAAAACACGTCGGGTACATAACGGGCCGCTTCCTGGCTGCGGTCTTCCTCCTTCACGCGAACGACGCCAGGTTCTACGCTGGCTTCAATCATATCCGCGTCAACCATGGCACAAGCTTGTTCCGACACTTGATATGCAGAAATGTCGACTTGCCCATCCTCTGTTGCCGTGAGGATCGCAGTAACCATGCGCGAGCCGAAGGCGCCACTTGACGAGGACCGTGACGGCGTAGGATTTACTTTCTGGATGTTAGCAGCAAAGATTGCTTCCAACGAAGATACAAAGTACGACTGAGCATGTCGTTTATAGACATTCTTCGTCCTGTCTTCCGGAGTTGGATCAAGGTCCGTGAAAATATATCCGACGATGGTTAGGGGCGCAGCTGCTGACTTGGCCAACTCCCGGATGCGGTGTTCGTCTTCCCATGGAATACCTAAAGTCAAACCGTCGAGTTCGCCTTCTTGAGGAGGCTCGTAAATTGCCTCTACCACTGCTTTGATTCCCATTGGCACCTTATCATAGGACTCGTAACGTCCTACTAGCCACCCGAAACGCTGAAGTCCAGTTGCCCTCCAAGCCTGAAGGAACCGCTCCACGATGTCTTGGGAGGCAATTTCCAGGTGATCTACCATTCGGAAAGGCTGAGATTGGAGAGTAATTGCAGAAGGCTGACAGGCGGTACATATTCCGGCAGGCCACGATGAATGATTACCAGTTGGACAAGGTACTTTCACCTTGTACGAGATCGGCGAGAGAGGGGGGAGAGCCTGAGCAACACTCGAGGATGTTTTAGGAGACAACTTTCGGAGATAAGCATGATAAGACAGATGTTTGACGCTGTGCTCTGCTTGGTAAGCAGCATCATATGGTTCCAGAGGCATGCAATAATCGCACATCCCATTCGACGCGTGCTTGCAGAAGCGAGAGTCACGGCCGCGAGGGATTTTGCCGTCCACAGATCTCCAGTACATGTCAACATGATCCTCCTTTACATTTTCCCATATATTGTGGGCATGTTGTAGCTTGAAAGTCGTTGGTGGGCCGTGGCCAGCGGGTGATGACGTATCTGGTAGGCTGGACGTGGCTAGAACTTGATAGTTCACGAATACCAGATCCCCATGCCTGGATATGTCATAAGTATGATGTGAGCAAAAACATCCAATTGAAGCGTACTTCAATCCAAGTGATTGTAAATTTCGCCCCTTGAGACGGTTGACTGGTGTCGCGTTACCCCGTGGCTGATTTGAGATGGTAATCGAGGATGGATCCACATTCTCACTTGCAGTCCCAACGATCTAGTGTTGCGTAGTTTAGACAGTGTACCAAATGGGGAGGCTAATCATGCCTTGTTCACGAGTTGATCTATGTCATCCGTAGGAGAGAGCTCGAAACGAAAATTTCCGTCCTTGGACCTAATTCTGATCAGCTACAAAAGCGTCGAACCTGTTCTTCTCGTGATATTTCTATGTACTTACCATGGCGTTGGCTGATCGATGTTTTGTCGAATGGTGGTTTTGAAGAAAGATGCTACTTATTCTGACGGGACCGCCCCGAGCTGACTAAGCAGATCAGCAGTGCCATCCATGGTACTGCTTCGCTTTGTTTTCAACATCAGAATCAATGCTTTCTGTTCTGAATCCCGGCGGGGTTATCGTTATGTGGTCTGAGATATAGTTCACCATGCGCATAGCTCCTCTAGACTTTCCCGATCATACATGGTTTGCGACCTGAACGTTGAACACCCGCGTTGCTCACTGATATGTTGGGAACTCGGTGAGCGCCTTTCCTTGGTTGCAGTAATTGACTCGTGACATTTTCTGGAATGATAAGTTATAACTGGACACGTCGCCTCTGCCACATATTTTCGTTCAATATGCTCTTCGCCTGCCTTGAAATGCCAGGTTTGGGCTCCTCCGCAAGGTGCTGTTGGTTTACGTAAGTCATCATTGCCGTGGACTTGCTCGCGGAACGCCTTGTCGCAATCATGAGAACGTATTGCGAATCGCGCAACGGGAAGCTCGACATAGCTTCACGCACTCCATCATCATACAATTGATAATGAATTCCTTATCGACTGGGAAGTGCTTCTTCTGGTTATGTCTCCTTTGGCCAGTGCTGCCAACCGCGAGGAGCTCGATTCCCTTCCCCACAACGCTATTCAAGCAGAGTTGAACAACTGGCAACAAGTCTTGTTCTACGGTGACATGGAAGGGTTTCAAAATTCAGGGGACAACTGCCATGATCAGAAAGTCCACCCCAATCCATCAAGTTCCTCATCCCTGCCCAATGACGATCGCAGTGGGGCCAACGTAAGGAAATCTTTTTGACGTCGTGAGCACGATGAAGTTCAAGCGTTTATCATGACGTTAGGCCCATCAAATGACTGCTCCGTATTTCCCTGGACCTCCACCACAAGTCCTCCCAGAGACTTACAACTACCTCATTCATGCATTGCTCTCGTTGCAGGGTTCAACATCCCACCCATACTCCCAGAATCATTCAGAATCATACCAACATACGACACAATCGGGTCCACTACTACAATTCACCCCCCCTAACTATGGATGGTCGCCGCCCCCGAATGGCGCTCAACCCATTCTAGGTGTCCCTGTGGCAGGCTCTCCTTCGATGTTTTCGTCAAATGAACCAGTGCAGTTACCCCCTGGAACGTTACCACAAAATATAGCGGGGGACCCGCATTTGCCCGTTGCACCTGTAACAGTACCTTCGAACAGCCCCACGGAACAAGACCCTGATCAAATGGAGGAAGGCACATCCACCACTGAAGAAAAGCGGCGTAGGAACACGGCTGCCTCAGGTGAAGACGTATACTGATCTGCTTGGTTGATCATGACCTCATTGTTGTGCTTGCAGCGCGGTTTCGAATCAAGAAGAAACAGAAGACACTTAACCTCGAGCGTACACTTGCCGACTTGACTGGCAGAGCAGAGGAGCTTGAGCGAGAGGCAGCAGACCTCAGACGAGAAAACGGGTGGTTAAAAGAGATCGTTCTTCTTAAAGGTAGAAAGTTTGTTGCTTTAGGTCTTGGCTCTGACCCGGCAGAGCCCGCGGCTCTGGATAGCCAGGAAGGGAGTGATAGCAAGCGCACCGAGTCGGAGTCGGAGTCCGGAGAAAAACGCAGCGAAAAGGGAAAAGACAAGGAAAGTTGAGGAGGGAAGAGGGAGCAAGAGTCACTTACCCTGGCTGGTCTTTATGACATGAGAATACGCCTTTTTGCACACATGTGGATCATTTCATCCAAGGATGAAACACCCAAATGATGTCGATTAATGTAATCTCTGTTCTTGGTAGTTTGGTGCTTTGGCAAGCCACAATGACTCTTTGTCATCGAGTTATATGCAAGTGCAGACGACGTTGCCGTGCCACACCGCCAGATGTCGTTTGGACGCCCACCATCAATCAACGTCGGTTTTCAGACCACACCTCCCGATCGTGGCTCCTTTCCACTCGATCACGATGGTGAGAATGGGCTGTCATATCGTCTTGGGACCATGTTGACCCTTGTGCTAGGTGAATGTAAAGACCAGATGATGCAATATATGGATTGCCTCAAGAAAAACTCCAGTACGTCTACGCCTTGCAGGATATTCAGTAAGCAATATCTTGAATGCCGTATGTCCAAGTGCGTCTTTACGTTTTCTGGTATGATCAACCAACACCAACCTCCAGCGTGCAGGGGCCTCATGGAGCGCGATGATTTCAAAAACCTTGGTTTGAGTAATGTCGAGGGCACGGAGAGCCTTGGCTCGTCAACGGAAGCATTGGATCAAAGTCGTCGATGAAACTTGTTCAGGGTCATTCACCTGGATGGCTATTCAAGAAAAATCACCTAACTCCATACTTCAAAACCGTATCGACGTGTCGACCACAGATATACCTGAGAAACGTGTGGACAAACAAGTCACATCGTATACTGCAATGCTCCTCGATTACCTTATTTTTGAATGGATGAGATCGTCCCACTGCAGCCTGTCAGTCTTATCCGCTCATTATCACACTACTAGCACTATAACTGAGAAGATCAGGCTAAATGGTTTGTTCACCGGATATTGCGCACGTTGCTGATTTTTTTTGCTGATTTTCTCATCTTGGCAAATACGATCAAAAATGGGTGCGAGATCTATCCCCTGACGCATCGATTCAGTCGATGGTCTTACTTCCGTCGAGGTCTTGTGCTGTGGACCTACTGTGGATGGGGGTGATATAAGCACACCTCCCTGGTCGTCCCTGAGCACTGAGCGACGAACATCTATCAAAGCCTCATTGAAGTGGAGATGGCTCCGGGGTAGAGCCGCTCTCTCATCGATGCCGATTCGTGGTGGAACTGCACGTTCAACAACACTGCAAGGCAGGTCTTACCTAATCCAGTAAACCAACGACCCAGACTCCTCAGAAGTGAAGAAACGTTCGTCTTGAAAGTGGCCTAACCCCAAGACCCAATAACATTACTTATATCCTAGTAAGTCTACGGTCAGCGTATATGTATGCCCAAGGGATCAACCCGCGCTGACGAGCGAGATTACCCATGCTTGTTCTTCTCTCCCTAGTAATATTCAGTACTCTGAACCCTGCTCTCGTACTAGCTTCGCCTGCACAAGAGCCTCTTGCTAGTTCAAGCACTCCGGGATTCAACAGCAGGTTTTATGATGTACAGGTATCTGTTTCTTTACACATCGTCCTGGTTTGCTGCCTCACTGTCGGTCAGGCTCATCGGGGAGGGAGAGGAAACACAGTCGAAAGCACTTTGCCAAGCTTTGCATGGTATGGAGACGTTGGTCAACTTCGCCCTGACCTGTCGCGAGAACTGAGAACAGGGGACTTGTTGATGGCGCAACCACCCTCGAGCTAGATAATGGCATTACACTGGTCAGTTCTTTTATATTCTCTGACATCCACTCGTCCACCATCTCATATATCGGTCAGGATGGTGAGGTTGTCGTGTGGCATGACGAGGAAATAGTTGCAGAAAAGTGTCGCGATACTCTTCCTATCGTAAGTCGGAACACTCCTTTGTACCTTGTCGTCTCATGGATCCTTGAAAAGGTCCCTGACGACCCTATGTACCCATATGTTGGCAAATTCATTGCCAACTTGACACTGGCTCAAATCAAAACCCTTGACTGCGGATCGAAGCGACAAGCAGACTATCGTACGGAAAATTTTCGCTTTAGTGATCGTGACAATAACCTTTGGAAAACAGCTCAACAGCTGCTTTACCCTGGAGCCCGCATACAAACACTGCAAGAAGTCTTCAATTTCGTAGAATGTGCAGATCCTTCCCACCGGATACTGTGGAATATAGAATCAAAGATCAACCCTCAACATCCTAATCGCACTGCAGGGGTGCAAGATTTTGTACAAAGGCAGCACGCCATCTTCTCAGCTAGCCCATACTACCGAACGATAACGGTGAGTTGCGTCATCGACGTAGAGGGGTGTTTTTCAAAGTTGCATCTCAGTATCAAAGCTTCGATTGGAGGACTCTGATTGCCATGAAGGTAATTTACCTTTTGGGGTGATGGGCGCTCTGAACGACGTGCTCGAACAGGAACTTGATCCAACAGTGATGGTATCTGCGTTGGTCGATGAGTGAGCACCACTTATGTTACCTATGACTCACCGCGTTGATGTGGAACAGAGGTACTGCTTTCATGCCAGACAACAGCACCACGCCGTGGCTCTCTGGCTTGCGCCTCGATAGCTTTCCTGGCCCATCTCTTGGTGAAAAGATAGCACAAGCTGCGCACTCTATAAGTGCAGATATCTTATCGCCCTCAGGAACGACGTTTATCCCTTCATTTGTTGAACCTCGTGAAGATGTCCATTTCACGACTAAAGCCATGATCAAGGAGGGTCATGCCCTCGGATTAAGAATTAAGCCATGGACTGTAAGTCGCGACTGCCGGTACTGAATAGCCATGCTGATCTGCATGTTTTAACAAGATGAACAGTGTAGATAGGATCGAGGAGTTGGTACATTGGGGCGTGGATGGTATAATCACGGATTGTATGTTGTCTCGTCTTTGCTCCACGATGATTGTGTTGACAGACGTTCAACGATGATAGACCCGAATGTCGTTAGAAGATGTGTAAAGCAGCGAGGTTTTCCAGTGGCACCGAAATATCCCCAGCAACGAGTATTCTCCTGTTTAGAACTGCACATGCACAAAGACATTGCGCAATAAAGATCCCACCTTTGCTCGATGTGCATGCCACTGTTATCTAGTAGAAAGATTGACCTAGACATAAAGGGTCGACGTGCGTTATGATTGATGTGATTGGCGAAGGTCATGTAGGATTTTACTCAACACATTGACAGACTGACAGTACTTACTTTGGACCAGACTCCGATAGGGCATGTGCCGATGGCGACGTCGTGAATCGGCAGGCTGTGTCAATGTCAATGCTTGGGACCTCCACGCATCTGTTCCATTACCCAGCGTAACTTACCAGATGGTTTGTGCAGCTCTCTGGCTGACGCGTCCCAGCGGCAGCAAAATTACATCCCAGTCTATCTTATACATCCATGAGGCACTGCGGAGCAGTTAATTGGGGGCAACGTTGCTGAGTAGAATATAAACACCAGGTTTGGGAGTCAAGCTAGTCAAGGATCACATTTACATCCCCCAAGTATTGGTTGTATCCCGGACTGTTTATTGCTGATGCCCTCTGGAAAGTTTGAAATCATCATCGCCGGAGGAGGAATATCAGGGGTGGGTCTTATCGATGCATCTCAGGTCTACTCTAATTGTCTCATGTCCCGGCTACCTGTGATCGTCACGTCTAGGCTGCCATAGCGCTCTTTTTGTCGCCTCTCAATACCAATGTCACTATTCTCGAGAGCCGTCCAAGCCGTCCCACCTCAGCCGAAGGCGGGATGCTGATGCTGGCTCCAAACGGAATGCACGTCCTAAACGGACTTGACCTGGCTCATAAGCTTCTCCAGCGGGATAGCGGCGTCCATATACCGTGGATAACAATCAATGATTCCGCTGGTGGACTCATCGGCAAATTGCCATATGGTTCGGGGGAGCGCTACGGGTTCGCCTCCACAATGGTCATGCGCTGGGATATTCATGATGTTCTGCTCAACAATGTGGAGAAGAACTGTCTTGATATCAAATGGGATGCTCAGGTCAATGCCACGGAAGAATATGACGACGGGATAATCGTACGTTGGAACGAGAACGGGTTGCCAAAAGACAAGAAGGTCGACCTCTTGATCGGGGCAGATGGTATCTGGAGTGCGGCCCGGCCAAGGTATGGCCACCCCGCCATCTCAAAGGAACTCGGGGCTGATTATCCATCGAAGCATGTTCAAATGTCTCGGACTTTCAGTACCCCAGCCAAAATATAGCGGCTTGGTCGGCATAGGCACTATCGTCGACATTGACTCCATCCCTGGCTTCTCCGGCTTCCTCTCACTGGAGAGGCCGTGCGTCATGATCCATGGGCGACAAGGGTTTGTTGGTGTGGCGCTTTTTGACAAGCTAGGGAAGAAAGTAGGATGGTAAGCGCTGCGAGCCGCCTCCGCGTGAACTTACTCGTCCAAGGCTCTGTTTCAATAACAGGTGGACAACACACGAGGCAGCTGATCGATCTCGAGAGGAATGGAAAATCCAGAAGGAACAAGCTTTCCGTGAGGTGAGGTGATTCAATCCATCTTCCTCAAGCTCGTGGGATCCTAATTTCAATAGATGCGGGACCGGTACGCGGGCTGGGCGTTCCCAGTTCCTCAACTGATTGCGGCGGCTGAGGCTTCCGGTGATCAACTATTTGTCTGGCCTGTATTCGAGATAGAGAAGCTCAGTCATTGGCACAGTAGGCGAACGGTACTGATCGGTGATGCCGCTCATGGTAAGTGAGGTCTGTTTACATGGTCGGATCGCCAGTTAAAACTACGATTTCATAGCCATGCCTCCGCATTCCGGACAAGGGGTGTCCCAATCTCTCGAGGACGCTGGTTATCTTGCCTACCTGCTACGCCAGTACCTTGCGAAAACCTCATATTCGGCTCAGGGATTCAATGTAGCAGATTTAACGTCCACACTGGCCACCTTTCAGGCGGGTCGACAGCCTCGGGTTAACGAAATCGTAGACGAGGCGAACCGACGAGGCAGCCAAAAGAAGGAGCACAGTGCAATCGGGGAGTTCACGAAGAAGTGGACGATGAAGATTGTGTTCTTCTTCATGCAGGAAAGCTGGACGGATGGTTGGTTCGGCTACAAAGTCCCAGGAATCGATGAGTGGGCTGTAATGCGTGGCTCTGCGTCGACTTGAGGCAGCCCCCCTCCCATAATAAATTTACCTCTGAAAATTGTCCATATGTTACGCAAAATCAATGTCATAACATTTCGATCTGTAATGTAGCTTGGATACTAATAGTGGAGTGGTCCAATGCCATGTGTGGTTGTAACCGGGTCGGCTCGGGAATATGCGGGCTCGAAAGAAGCACATGAACTCCGCCTGCCCAAGTATTCGACACTAACCAAACCGCCAAACCTATCAACTGGCAGAGTGACCTCCATGGCCTCATTCCAAGCGGTCAGAAAATCTATCAACATCCCTCCGACCGTACGGGCCCTCCCCAGCGGCCTCCCCAGCGCACCGCGTCTCAACCTCGCAGCTCGCGCCCCTTCGGAGGGACATGACCATAGCCATGGCGCTGGCCCTCGCGCAGACCTCCCAAGTCGCTTCACTGGCGGCATCAAGACTACATCTGTAGGACTCGTTTCCAAGACCTTTGTTTGTGAGTCTTCTTTCTTAGCCTCCAATGACGACGTTTTCACCCGACGTTAACGCCGACCGAAAAAAAACGCGACTTTTTGCCTTTTCGACGGTACAGCTCCGCCCACGACATCGTTCTACCAGCCCCGTCTTCTCCACACCTCTGCTGTCGCAAAAGACGCTCCTGAAGTCCCCGATTTCTCAGCTTACCGCCCCAAGTCAGACGAAACCAACCGCGCCATGTCCTACTTCATGGTCGGCTCCCTCGGTGTACTTTCCGCCTCTGTAGCCAAGTCTACCATCACCGGTTTCCTCGAGACGATGGCTGCCTCTGCCGACGTCCTTGCCCTCGCAAAGACAGAGGTCGACCTTGCTAGTATCCCAGAGGGCAAGAACGTGATCATCAAGTGGCGCGGAAAGCCCGTGTTCATTCGTCACCGGACCTCTGATGAGATCCAAGAGGCCAGGGGCACCAACTGGAAGACATTCAGGGATCCTGAGAGCGACGAGTCTCGGACGAAGAAGCCAGAGTGGTTGGTCATGTTGGGTGTTTGTACGCACCTGGGTTGTGTGCCTATTGGCGAGGCGGGTGATTATGGAGGGTGGTTCTGCCCCTGCCATGGTTCGCATTATGATATCTGTAAGTTGTTGTTTTTTCTTTACGTCTCTTGTAATTGGCTCGCTGACAGCGTTTCGATAGCTGGTCGCGCACGGAAGGGACCCGCACCTGTAAGTGAGGTTATTTTGGGATCGAGTCTCAAGTATCGAGTCTTCTTTCTTTCAGCTCAACTTGGAAATTCCACCGTATGAATTCAATGATGCCGACGGGAAAGTTGTCATCGGATAAAGGGCGGACTACCTCCATAGCGCAGTCCATGTAATTCATGGGTAGATAATAGAGGCTCTTCACATGAAATAGTTCATCCATGCAGTGACACGCAAGAAAGTAGTTCGGGATATCCAAGACATCTCTCAAAGACTGGTCGGGATCATGAGAGAATACAATATTAGCGGGACTGTGACTAGATGGGAGATCGTGTCCAATATTGTAAATTTGTTCCAACGGTGCCAGATAGAGAGATGGCACAGTGGATATTATGGGTCCTCAGCGATGATTATGAGGAAGCAAAATCCGGACGGCGAACCAGTGACGAGGAGCCACGTCTGGCTAAGAAACGCGAGATGCCCTTACTGTCTTCCGGAGACTCATCATCGGTCAGTGCATTGCGTGAAGGCCGCCGAGTAAGCCTGTTCCAAAAGCCCGGGGAGGCGGAACGTGGAGCTGAATTGGGTGCTACAGCTATAGCGGACGAAAGGAATGAAGGGGACTTGCTGCACGTGGAGATGGAGTTGTGGTGAGGAATAGGTATAAGGACTGGCGTTGTGGGCGGACCAGACCGTCCCGACCTGGGGTCAGTGTCAGGCTCAACTGGTTGAAAAGGAAGGTTTAATGACCGAGAAGGTAGAGATTGCACCGATTCTGAGGAGGCACTCGGCGAAGCTGACCGCGAGGGAAGAGATGATCGCGCGAGCAGAAAACCCCCTTCTCCCTGCTCTAACTCAGGTGTATGAAGCACAGGGAGTGAGGAATTTGGAGACCTATTAGTGATAATTATCTGGTGCGGGTTTTTGGCGTCGTCCCTCTCGACTTCTGTACAATGTTGATCATAGTGGTCGGGATCGGGATCGATGCTCAAGGAATTGATGTTTTGAACAGTCTCTGAACTAGGCTCGGCAATAGAGGGCGCTCCGGATCCTGCCGTAGTCGAGCCAAAATCCCATGAATCCATGGTACGGTGGGTCATCAAACTTGCCAGACGTCGGCGCCGTTCTTGACGCATAATAAGAGGTGGAAGCTTATCTAGTATAGCTCCAACGAGATGTGACTTCTTTTTTGCGCTCTTGAAGAATGACGTCTGCAGTAGCTCTGCAGCGGTTGGACTATCGACGGATTAGATCGAGGAACTATGGCACGAAAATTATTTTACCGTTTCGAGGGATCCTTCACGAGACAGGCGTCTACGATATCTTTGAACGCACCAGAGTAATGGTACACGCCTCCTTCCCGATCAAGCGTTGGGGGCTTTCCCTGAACACTGTAGAGTGGGAAATATATCGTTATGTGAACAGCCCCCGACTGAAACTGATCTGATGGAACGCACATTTGGAGAAGGATAGTGTGTGCGCTTTCACGGGATCGTGGGGGGCGGCCTTGTGTCAACTCGACAGCAGTGATCCCAAACGACCAGATGTCAACTTTTGCATCGTAGCGCTTTCCCTGGACGAGTTCTGGGGCCATCCAGCATGGCTAGAAAATTTATTGTCAACGATGTTGAAAAGACAAAGGTGCGGCATTACGCACGGTACCAACGAAAGATTTCCGCTTACCCATCTGAGGTCGGGAAAGCGGGGTAATCACCTTGGAGCTTTTTGGGGTAGACATGGGGACATGATTCAGTTCTGAGACACCTGAGCTAGTGGAATGTTTTGTAGACTGTTCTCTGTTATCTGCAAGAGGTGCGGAAACACCCAGGTCTCCTACTAGGACAGTACCGTCGTCATCGATGAGAAGATTGGCAGCCTTTATGTCTCGATGGATGAAACCATTGGTATGGAGGTAGCTGGGTGACAAGAAGTTCTAGTTAGAATTCTGGCCTGAAAAGCGAGTGATGTAAATGGGATACATATAACAATGCGGGACGCACTTGAGGCCCTGGAGAGCTTGTTTGAGGATGCACTTTACGACTTCCTCTTCCATACCGCCAGGCCATCCGTACTGCATGACGTCGGCAGCACTACCCTTGTTCATGAGACGCAGTGCAATGTAGAGCATGTGGCCATCGACCCAGCTGCCGCGTACACGGAGGACATTTGGATGTTTTGAAAGAGACATGAGTTGGGTTTCGCGTTGAAGTCGGACGAAAGAATGAGGGGGTAGAGAGTCAAGGTCAAGGACTTTTAGAGCGCATGGAAAAGGACGGTGTGGCTCAGGCGAGGGAGGGTTGTAGATGGCAGCATAGACGACGGAGGAAGCACCGAAGCCAATAGGGGAGCCAATGGTATAGTCTTGTGAGCGGTCACTGAGTAGATTGCTCTGTAAGGGTTCCATTTGAAGAGAGTCAGGGGCACCTGAGTAATTGCCAGTCATCTTTGACTGCGCCGATGAATTTCTTGGACAAGTTTACTATGGAGTGATCCGAGGAACGGGGAGACCGTGACATTGGAAATAACAGTTATGCACTAGTACGAGGTAAGAGATTAGCGCGTAGCAAAGACGGGGGACGTTTGGAAAGCGGTCGTTTCATGTGCCACCGTTTCGCATTTGAACCGGACCAAGGACTTGGGAACATGTCGAATACACCGTTGAGGATTGGATGACGCCCCTTTCTAAAAACATATCCCGACTTGGATGTGTACTTATATTTGGTAGGTACTGTCATACCACGTGACAGTGACAGACAGTGACAGTGACAGAAAGTGACAGTGACAGTGACAGTGACAGTGACTCGGCTGTCTGTCATCATCCCGTTTCCGTTCCGTATGGCTCCTACTCGGAAGCTACTACTACCTTGACTTACACCCAACAACTTTCCCATTTTATGGCACCAAAGGAACCATGCGCTAAATATCAGTACGTACTTACTTCCTCAGGTCCGAAGATTGTCCCCGTCCCAGACCAAGTATCGAAGGAGGAAGAGTCTCCAGCTGACTATAATGCTGGTGGGTATCTACCTGTCAACATAAATGACTCCTTCAAAGACGGTCGTTATACCGTTGTTAGAAAACTTGGGTACGCGTCTATAACACCCTGCTTATCCCTCAACCAACCCTCTTCCTCAGCTGGGGTCACTTCTCCACCGTCTGGCTCGTTCAAGATACCCAGTGCGTCATATCATCTCCTTCTTGTTCCCTCCCTCCTTTTTCATACAACTCTAGTCAATCATGCTATTCTGCTCTTAAAGTCGTAAAGTCCGCTTCTCGCTATGCCGAGACTGCCCGCGATGAGATAAAACTTCTCTCCAAAGTTGCAGAAGCAAATCCTGCTCACCCCGGTCGCTCCCACGTCGTCTCATTCCTCGATTCTTTCACACATCCGGGTCCCGAGGACTTGCACATCTGCATCATCTTTGAACCTCTAGGCGAGAACCTTTTAGCCCTCATCGAGCGCAACAAGAAAAAGGGTGTTCCACGTCCCCTCGTCAAAGTCATCGCCAAGCAGATTCTTCTCGGCTTGCAGTACCTCCACGACGAGTGTGACCTAGCACACACAGACATCAAACCAGAGAACATCCGTATGTACTCTATTCACACACCCACACCTTACCATACCCAACCTCTTCTCCCACTCCAGTAATATCTATCCCCGATGTCGAGGCACATATTCTTGCCGAACTTTCCGTCTCTCCTTCTCCCCGGTCACGCCAAGTGGGAGTGCCCCGCCCCACTAAAAGTCGGTTGGGCATGTCTATTCCCAATCGTCGGCCTCCCGTGCGCGAACGACACGTGGAGATCTTCGACTCCCAACCACTTTCCAGCCCTTCGTCGAGATGCGGTAGTATCAGCGCAAGTAGCCAGAGTCTGCATAAACACTCCTTGGGCACCACGCCCCTAAGTGGACCGCTATCTATTAAGGAGTTGCCCAGAAGACCCCCCACTATTTCCGAACCCAATACAGTTCCTTCCGACAGTCCTTCAACCTCATCTACCACCTCCTCTTCTTCGTTACCGGCTGGTAGCAATAGCATCACCAGCACTCCGCCGACTTCGATAGAACCAGCAGATATCCCCGCATTATTCAAGTTGGCTTCTATCTCCCTCTTCAACCCTCCTTCGGTGCTGAAACAAAAGCATGTGTCGGAATCGAAACCCGAGATGGGAACACCAATGGCGGAGCTAACACCGTCATCGCCATTGATCCAATCACATGCCTTGAGTGATATTCCGCACGCTCCCATTGGTCCATCATTACTCTCCCAGACCGCACCTCGTCAAAGCAGTCCTTGCACTGCTTGTCAGTCTTCCACATCTTCGTCCACCGCTTGTCCCACACCTACTGTCTCGTATACCCCTATCACGATCAAGATTGCTGACCTCGGCAACGCCACCCCCTCGAAACGACATTACACTGAAGATATCCAAACACGGCAGTATCGAGCGCCCGAAGCTATCCTCGGCCGGCGTGACTGGGGAACTCGTGCAGACATATGGAGCGTGGCATGTGTCATTTTCGAACTTTTAACTGCCGAATATCTCTTCGACCCGCACGGGCAGGGCGAGTTGTTCACCAAGGATGACGATCATATGGCTCAGATTGTCGAACTTCTGGGTGATTTCCCTCTCGAAGCAAAAATGGGTGGGAAGTATAGTAGGGAGCTTTTTGACCACTCAGGTAAGTCTGTTGACTGCTTACCATGGGATGGTTTGTTGATTGATTCTCAGGTGCACTACGCTATATCAAGACTTTGAAGCCTTGGCCCCTTCATCGCGTGATGGTGGAGAAGTATCTATTCACCGATTCTGATGCCACGGCTCTTTGCGATTTCCTCGAGCCCATGCTTACAATCGATCAACGGGAGCGCAAAGAAGCACGAGACATGGTGGACCACACATGGCTGCACGTAAGAGACGAAGAATGGGTAGGTGTGGAGGAGTGGTAACTGAGTGCGAGGTCATCCGAGCCTATGGTTACGCTGGATTGATACGCTTGGGCCCGTATGGTGTATAGACTTTGCTCTTCTTTGGGTTGTGAAGCCAAAGGGTTTCCTTTGTGTACCACTACTTTGTTGTTCTACTTGCACGTTCATGGTTGTCAGCCTTTATAGAGTCCATTCGTCTAATTACATCTCGGCCGTGTAGCTTGCCTTTTTCTCGAGGAGCGCGTCAAACTCTTGTTCAAAGTACAGACGGTATGTTCATCAACACACGAATACGTCAAACTCTTGTTCAAAGTACAGACGGTATGTTCATCCACACACGAATACGTCAAACTCTTGTTCAAAGTACAGACGGTATATTCATCCACGTATTTCCAAACATGTGCGCATTCAAGATGAGGCTCGCCAATTTGCAGGTCGACCCAAAAAGGTCGTTTGTTTGTACTTTCCGAACAGCATGCAACAACTTTAAAGATGTGGTAGACCACAAGTGACTACCCGCTCTCGTCCTTCCCAAGAGCGCCCGTCAAGACCGTCGCCGCCTTTCCTGTACCCGACAATCACAAGCTCTTCAACCAGGTCACATACTTCAAGATGCCAAACAGCCTACAGCCCATCCCTGTATGGGTGCTCTGTAGTGCCCTGAAAGCCTGTGCTATCATCATCTTGCTTTCACTAGCAAGGGGAGCGGTGTGGTTGGCCAATATGATCGTCATCGCTCCTATCTCGGACCCGCTTAAGAATATGCAAGGTCCTGAGGCATCGTTCCTCCAAAACCATTTTAGAGAGGTCATGGAGTGAGTCATTTGGCTTGTTATTACTGAGAGGTAAGGTCTCATCCTAAGCACTGACAGTCCTACACACTCTCCGAATACGCACGAGAATTGGGTCAAGGCCTATGGGATGACTTTCAGGTTCCATGGATTTGGCCGAGTCAGTGGATAGGTTATCACAGCGGACCTGCGCTGACCGAACGGACCCTCGCAGCACGATTATCGTCTTTTCTCTATCGACCTTAGGGTGATATCACACATCCTCAACTCCCCTGCGTATGAAAAACCGTGGCAGACTCGCAGCCTTCTTTCGAGGCTCTTTGGGCGAGGTGACACTATAACTTGTTGCAACCTGTCCAAACTTATCGCATTTCAGGCGTTTTTGCTATGGAGGGCGAGGAACATAAATTACTGGTACGCCTTTGCCATCAATGTGTCCCCTCTTTCTAGCTCAATATGAATCTTCACGACCTAGCGGAAGTTGATTTCGCCAGCATTCTCAACACAATCCATCAAGGCTATGACACCCATTTTCTTCGAAAAGGCAGAGGAGCTCCGTGACCGTTGGGAATACCTCACAGCATCGCCTACATCCATCGATAGCGAAGGTCTTCCCCCACTTCCACCCCCACTTTATTCACCTGCTCGATCGGTCGCTGACACCGTGCTTGACGTTTCGCACTGGTTTTCTCGCGCAGCCTTTGATGTCATCGGTCTCGCCGGCTTTGACTATCACTTCCGTTCTCTCCAACACGAGTCCGAAGACGTGTACTTGGCATATCGCAATATGTTCAAAGTTGCTGATAGGAATCCTGGAGTGCGAGGGCTGATCCAGCTCTATTTCCCTATCTTTGAAAAGATTTGGCCCGATGAAGGATCTCGTATCCTAAAAGAAAGTCAAGTCGTGATTCATCAGGCTGGGAATGAACTCATCCAGAGCAAGAAGACTGCCATACTCGCTGAGAAGGTCTCCTCGAAGGACATCAGGGAAAAGGATATTCTGAGCCTTCTTAGTAAGTGCTACGTCGCCTTGCTATGGATAAGTTGCTGAATGTGTATCATCTAGTCAAATCAAATCTCTCGACAGATGCCTCCAAGCGCATCTCCGATGCCGATCTTCTAGACCAGCTTTCCACGTTCCTTTTCGCAGGGTCAGACTCAACTGCACTCACTATGGCATGGTGTGCGCACCTTCTTTCCTTGAATCCGGACGTTCAGACGCGTCTCCGCGATGAGGTTCTTTCATTGACCACTTGTTCATCAACTATACTGGCTGGGTACTCTCCACAATCTCACGCAGAAGCTATCGACGCTCTCCCTTACCTCGATGCTATCGTGCGCGAGACTCTCCGGCTGTGCCCTCCCGTTCATGGGACAATGCGTGTCGCTACACGCGATGACAACGTCCCTATTTCTTCTCCAATTCTCCTGCGCGATGGTACGGTTGTCCGGGAGGGAGAAACTTTCCGGATACGCAAAGGATCCTATGTTCATGTGCCAATTGAAGCATTGAACTCCAGCGAAGATATCTGGGGCCCAGATGCAAGATCTTTCAAGTGAGTAGACCCGTGTTGTGCTGCTCGACCACGCTCATGCTAATTACGACAAAATCAAAATCAAAGCCCCGACCGCTGGTTTTCGCTACCGCACACTGCTCGTGTTCCAGCGCATCCCGGAATCGCCAACCTGATGACGTTCTCCTTTGGCCCACACGCTTGTCCAGGTTGGAAATTCTCCATTCTTCAGACGAAGGTTTTCATGACGACGCTTCTTCCTCACTTCGTCTTTGAGCCTGCTGCGGACATTCAGAAGTTTAACGCTGTGCTCACACGGCCATACGTCTACGACCAGTTTGAGCACGGCGCGCGGCTGCCGGTGAAAGTAGGAAAGTACTGTCCGCCATAGAGCCTTTTTTCATCTCTACCATATTGATTTTAAAATGTTGACAAGTCTCTCTATACGCCTTCCATACAGCGCCGTTGGTTCGCAGCTTATTGTATTTTTACAAATTTTCGCAGCAACTTATACGTATCATATTTGCTCAATAGACCTGTATTAGTGCTTGCTAGTCTACAAGGGGCACGTTTTCGCAACCTCGTAGTTTGTTAGGGTGAAGGCATTGCATCCGTTCAAGGCGTATCAGGCGTGTCCATGGATAGATACACCTTGGACGGCGTCCGCCAAGCCTGACATATCGCCATCAGACCCAGACGACAGACTATACACCGACGGTCGGGTTGAAATCTTCTGGGTGACGACACGGCTCCTCGATGAGCCCCCAGGCGTGAGGCGCGGAGAACCTGTGACGTTACATAGAACAGCCCTGCTCAGCCTGAAGTATCCCACAACACGGTGCGGTTCTTATCCCTACCTTGATGCCCGGCGATAGTCATGCGGCTGACTTTGGACGTCCTGGGTATCCTCTGAGCAAATAAAGGGACGAGCTTGCCTATTTTACAAGCTCCACAGACTGTCCAAGAGAGTTACGTCAATCAGCGTTTTCACCCAGGTCAATATCGTGCCTGCATTTACCACATGCGTCTGGTCGTATAGATTTGGAGTATCTTCCATAGCTAGGAGCAAGCTGGTCATGGGACCGTAGACGGGGCTCAATCACACTTACATCTTTGAGCACTTCTCGCACTCTGCCAGTACAGCGTTGGATCACATGAAAACCCCCGAGAAAGAGAACAGACTCACTCCATTCGTAAGGGTATGAAATCTCGTAGTTATGGCGGGTCTAACGAAGATGGTTAGTATCTTTGTGAGCCAGATCATGATTTTTTACAGAAATCTGGATATCTGGACGCTTGCGCATCACTTTATTTGCCCTGGTAAACGTGTGTTCAGTAGGCGGGAAAAAAATGCAGGCGAGTGAATGCTTACCACGACTTGAAGAGCTGTCCGTGTCCTTCCTGAGGATTGTTGTCGATGATCCAACATGCTAGATGACACATCTCGTGAGACATGGTATTCCGAATTCGCTCTGGAGGGATCAAATTCAACACGACGGTGCGTCCAACACCCGATCCAACTCGCCATTGCAGTCCAATATTTTTGCAGCCAATTCAATCTTTGTGGTATGTGCGCCATCGCGAGAGCTACAGTTGATGGCCAGTTAACACCCCGAGTGATGCTCCATCTAGCTGTGCTCACCGGTGCCAGCACGCTCGTCCGGCTGTGGTCAGCAACCGTTTGTTCCATTCCAAGTTAGTTTCCTTTGGCAGCTCATCACCAAAGACGTCATGGTTGAGCTCGGCAAATAGTTCAGTTGCATATCTCTCCCTTCGGGCTTGGTCTTCTGTCATTTGTGCCTTTTTTAAAAGCCGGGGCTGTTTAGGAACCGAGTTACCCGGTGGGGGCTCAGAGACGGTGGCTTGCTTTTGAGACCGTGTTGGTGGCCGCAGGATGTTCTTGATGGCATCTTCTATAGGTGCCTGTCGCGAAGGCTCCGTCGGTGCAGCAGGATGGGATGCTTTTGGAGCACCACTCTTGGAGGGCGAGATGCTTCGGATTGGTTTTCGGGACCCTCGAGGATTATCCCTAGATTAGAGTAGGCGTATGTCCCAGCAATGTAAAGGCAAGTAACACACAACACCAAAATGGAGCCATCATCAGTATCTTCGTCGTCACTCGCGTCAGCATACAATGGTAAGAGTTTTCTTGCAGAGAGAGGGTGTATGAACTTTGAGGCAGCAGGACCTTGTTCTGTAGGTCGCTTGACCAGAGGAGGCAGCATGTCCGGAAGGTCAAGAAAGTCACTTGGGTCGCTGTCTGTCAACTCAATAACATTTTGTTGAGCCGCAGCTGTCCTGCGAAGATTGCTTCTTCCTTGACGTGAGGGCACTGACTTCCTGTAGTTAAAATGACAAGATTGAACTTGAGTACTTGGGTGCGACCAAAATAATATCAGCTTTATACCTAGGACTCGCCTGACAAATTCTGCAGATGATTAGGACGAGCTCTTAGAATATTGCGATTGCCACTTACACGTCCTCTTCTGAATCAGACGATATTTCTATGACCTCCATGAAAGGCTTCTCGCTGACGGGAGGTGGCAGTCTGAGAGAAAGTTGCTCTGAACACCAGAATTATTACAAAAGTTCCACAGCTTACCGTGGCCTCTCCTCCTCGCTGTCCGATATGATGCTACCCATCTGTGTACCTAACCGTCTCAATGTGTGGTGTATGTGCTATATCTACGGTCTTCGTGGTGAATCTGAGTACTGAGTCACTGATGACAACAAGAAAGTCATCACGAACGCGTCCGTGGCACGTGAACCAATGAACAATGTCACGTGGACATGCTCCGAAGGAGTCATAAGATGCCTTCAGAAAATAATAACATCGCCCGCCTAGCTCAATCGGATAGAGCGTCAGACTTTTACGATTGTACGAGTCGTGCAAGGCGGTGATCTGAAGGCTGCGAGTTCGACCCTCGCGGTGGGCTAATCACTTTTTGTTCATCTTTCTTTTTTTTTTCCTCTCGTGTTAATCGATCAGTAGAAACCAAATAAACGATGAAATGGAACGTGTGCGAAAAGAACGCTGCGGTAATAATAAATGAAGGGAGAGGACTCGGTGACGAAAATACGCTGCAACTAGCGAGACGTCAGAACGGGCAAATACACTATGGCGACCTAGCAAGATGGCGGAGCAGCCCCCTTATGCCGCGACCCGCCAGCTCACTGAGTCTTCAGCGCCTCTGATGACGCATAGAGCGTGTTAAGCCACGCTCTCTCTGAATCACAGGTATGTCCACAGTGAGTTGTCCTCTGGTATTGGGTACTTGACGGTAAGTAACCCGGGCCCTTTTCCATGCGACGTGTTATGGGGAAGTTTCAAAACATGGCTGATCACAAAATTGTCGGGATCCAACATACTTGGCTCAGCTCATGCTGAGCAGCTCGCAGAAAAGAAGAACCAAAAAATAATAGCCCACCGCGAGGGTCGAACTCGCAGCCTTCAGATCGCCTAGTCCTAAGAGTCTGACGCTCTATCCGATTGAGCTAGGCGGGCGATGTAATTCATTCAAAAAGGCTTAATATCCGTCACGGGTGACAGTAACGTCGTGCAAAAGCGGAGATACATACATCATGATACATGTATTAAAAGCGAAATGAGTAGCAACCATGTCATACACCAACCCTGCGTTGATAATCAGCAGAGGGACTTGCGCTGGGGAGAAGAATCCTACCTATGCACGACCTTCTTCTGCCCACTAAATTTAATGATCTCCCTCTTCTCCAGGATAAATAGTGTGCGTTCTAGGGCGTGACTTGAATAGCCTTGTTGCGTGACAAATTCCCTGACTAGACTCTGGTAGCTCGTACTCCATCCTACTGGCAGCCGCCTTCGAAGCTCCTTTTCTATGCGGTTCATCTCTTCGTTGAGCTCGCCTCGGGACATTCCATCAACAGAACCCGCTGAGACGGCGTCCATGGTAGAGAATTTGAATAAACGTATCGCCTCTTCGACGTGGTGGTTCTGCACGATGGGCGAGAGCGTGATCTTGGAGAGGGACTCGGATATTCGAATGATGGCTTCTAGTTGCCTAGAAACATAAGTGCCAATGATAAAGGCAGGAAGATAGCCCAAAGTGATAAACCAACCGAATAGTGATCGGTATCGAACTCCGTTCATCGTTGTCACGCTCAACCTGTTGGACCTGCTTTCGCAGGCTGACAAAGTGGCTGCTCAACATCTCCTGGGCGTCTGGGGATAGCCGAGGAGCGCATTTGCTAAAAACTTCATGAACAGAGATTCTGAACTAGAACAACAGGACTACCTTTTGCAATACGCGATGTATCGCTTCATCTTGTCGATATCAATCTCACCGACTACCTCACCGTTCTCATCAGCATTTTGGTTTGGTCTGTTCATGTGAATATTCATGACGTGTTTTGCGATCATCTGGTGAGGATAAGAAAACAGCCAGTGGCAAGGATCGAGAAACGAACTCGGTCACGCTGCTCATTATGTTCGTCTTTAACGATGAATATCATGTCAAAACGAGATAATATCGTGGTTTGGAAATCGATGTTCTGTAGTAGATCAAATGAGTTGCTAAGGACCAACCAAGACCGACAATGACTTACCTCGCCTGGACTGCGTCCCTCGTCGTACCTGCCCCATACTGGGTTCGCTGCTGCAAGGACACTCGTCCTCGAGTTCAGAACCGTCGTAATACCAGCCTTTGCTATGGATATAGTCTGCTGCTCCATTGCTTCGTGGATGGCAACACGGTCTTCGTCACGCATCTTGTCGAACTCATCGATACACACAACACCGGTGTCGGCAAGGACCATGGCACCACCTTCCAGGTAGAACTCGCGCTATCCAGGTGGCGATCAGCAACGTCAAAACTACATTGTTGTAAACTCACAGAAACCGCGTCACGTTGCACTGAAGCTGTCAGACCTGCCGCACTCGAACCCTTGCCCGAGGTGTATACGGCGATTGGCGCGACCTATAAACATCATAGACATAAAACAAGATGATGAAAAAGATACAGGCAAAGTTTACCTTCTCGACGAACTTGAGCAGTTGGCTTTTCGCTGTACCAGGGTCTCCGAGTAAAAGTACATTGATGTCTCCCCTTAATCGCATTCCGTCAGGTAGAACTTTTTTGGAGCCTCCGAATAGAAGACAGGTGATTGCCTTCTTGATATCTGATTCGCCATCAGTAATGCGTCCCTCATCACGAGCTTGGACTGACCCAGGCTTCCATAGATACTTGGAGCTACACTTTTCGCGAAGCGCTCGTAGAATCCTTCGCTTCGCGCCATTTCGCCGAACTCATCCTCTTCTTCAGGACTAAACTGCACTCCGAAAGGATTTGAAGCTGCGCCACCTGCAGATGGTGAAGATAACTCGATGTGAACAAGGCGAAGATATGGCTGTCGAAGGGCAGCTGGGCCAGCAGATTTCTGCGTTCTGATGCTCAATGACATGACAGAGACCCTGAGAGCGTGCTACGAACTTACATTTTTTGCCGAGTTGAATGTTGAATAGATGCCAGTGGCGATGATGCGTGAGCCGGGAACGACTTTTCCCGTTAGATATCTATCCGCTGACAGGAGCATATGGCGAGGAAGTTCTCCGACGGGTACCATATCAGGGGCTTCCTGGAGTTTGAGAGTCTGTTGGTCCACAAAGCTCGATTTGGAATGAACAATGATATAGGGGTCAAGTGGACAGTCTTTCTTCTGGTTGTCCAACTCGGGAGCATCGCAAACTCTCGGAAGACCCCGGTCAGACCCACTGCCAATCCCACCGAGACCTCCAGCGGGGTATATCATTTTCGTCGACTTGCATGCACGACACTGAAGGTGGAGCTTCGTGGATCTGGAAGAGAGGACGGAAGCTGATATCACGATGCCTGGTATACGGACTAATTTGTTCATCGTGTCTGCGGTGAGATCACGGAAGCGTTGCAGGTTTAGTCCAGATTGTATGGTTACTTGAATTTTTGGAATGGCTTGGAGTGCTGCTTCTGCTCGTTCGTCTGAACTGCCTGCAAGGGGGAAAAGGATTGCCCGAGCAGCTTTGGTGGCTGCGTTTTCAAACTAGGCATCGCGTGGGTGTGAGAGGTGGGTGTGTAGCCACCAAGTATGACCCACCAGGGGAAGAATGTCTGCTGGTCGATCTTGAATCGCATGTGCAAGTTCGTCATTGTATAAGCCAAGGTGGCGAAGGTCCACCTCTAGCTGGTACTGCTTCAAGAGGATATTTCCACGAAGCTTGTCTCTGTAGCATGATCAAACTCCGAAATACATCCAAAACCTAACGGGGCAGACCTGTAGATGAATTCACCTCCCACTCTGTACTGCAGCAAGAAGTCGAGAAGGAGCTTTTCTGCCTGCGAAGGAGTATCTGTCGAGGTTGCAGCTGGTGGATCGTGGACATTAACGGTGAAGACACGGTTCGCGTCGAAGCCGGACATGATGGCAGGTGATGGACTACAAGAATGAAGCGCGAGACGCGAACGATTGAATTCAGGGTAGGTCCTTTCGCGTCTCCACGAACAAGATATGAGTTATAGAATACTAGCGTAAATGTCATTATAACTCCCGTTTAGCTCAGTTGGTAGAGCGCGTCACTAGTAATGACGAGGTCAGTCGTTCAAATCGGCTAATGGGAATTTATTTTTTTCGCTTTTTTTGCCCCTTGTACTATGCGTGAATTAGTGGCGGTGGTCCCTTACATCTCTTGTATCATATTCATTGTCATGACTTCAATGGACACCGATGAGCTCTCGGTCGTGCTCCCATCAAGCACGGTCTCAGGTCTTTCTCTTTCATTGTAGGTCGATTACGCCGCCGTCATCAGATATCACGCTTCACGACAACACGTAGACACCCCTTGCCGATCCTAAGTATCTCAGAGCACCTCACCCGATTGAAGCTCCAGATAAAATCGAATTTGCCCTTCGGTAAGTTTGCTGCTCATGATCGCCTGATAGACATGTATCGACTGGTACGTATGTAGTACTTGGTGCGTTGCTGGGCACACAGAATGGTCGAGAGGTGGAGATCGTTAATACGTTTGAGCTCGCACTAGAGGAGGGACGTGATGACAAGGTCGATCACGGATTCCTGGTGCAAAGGAGAGATCAATGTACGTCATGTTCTTCTCAGCAGCCTACTGTCCTTGCCTCATGTGCCACAGATAAACAAGTATTTCCTTCACTGGAATTCATTGGGTGGTACACTGTCGCACCAGCACCGACCCTTCGTCACATAGCACTCCAGGACCAGGTCAGTTTAGCCTTTGATCACTGTCCTATCGTATGCTGATAATCACCTCGACAGTTTACAGGATATTGCTCAACGCCGCTCCTTCTCCTCCTCCAGCCCTCTTCGTCTGCGCCAGCTTCATCTGACATAACCAGTCAGACACTTCCTTTCAAAGCCTACGAACCTTCAGTTGAGATCAGAGACAAGAAGACACGATCTGTTTTTATTGAGGCACCATATAAAGTGGAGACCGGTGAGGCCGAACGTATCGCTGTCGATTGGACGGCGAAGGGTGGAGGAGGCAGTACTAGCTGTGAGTTCCTGACTTCACTTGGGGCCGCAACACATCAGACTCACATCGCCCAGTGGAATCACATCTGCAGACACAAAGAGCCGCAGTCAAGATGCTCCACGAGCGGATTTTAGTACTCGTACAATATGTCACGAATGTGATCGCAGGTAGGTGTCCAGTTACTGGTTAGACCCTTGATCTCAAATAAGCCTTATCACACAGGTCAAGTCCCGAAGGATCATACCACCCTCCGATCACTCTCAGCCTTGATCGCATCACTTCCCGCAAGTGAAAACAAGGGTTTTCGTCAAGAATTCGATACTGTGAGTTCGGCTTGCTTTATGCCCACATCATTACACCACCACCTGGCGATGGCCACACTCTCGAAGACTGCGTCATAGTATCTCGATATGTTCCCCCCGTACGATTTTGACTCCTTTGTCGCGATCCCCTACAGGAATACGAAGATGTACAACTTACTGCATTCCTCTCTGCTCTCACGAAATCGACGAATGTGTTGAATGATGTGAGTAATGCTGCCTCAGGACTGCAGTTATGGGGACTACGCTGATCTTTGCCTGGATTTCTCATCCTAGCTGGTGGATAAGCACCTTGTGATGAACGGTGTTTCGCGCGATGAACGAGCTCTGGGCCCCGGTCCGAGGAGGCGAGTGGGGAGGCAGGGGGGCATGCCTGGGGACTGGGCCATGCACTCCTGAAAGTTGAGTCGGGTGATAGATTAAGCCATCACATACCCACTCTCACAGCATAATTGGACGTCCGTTCCATTACAGTGTAAATAATCGTACTTCGAAGCAAGAACGCAGACTGGGTTTAAGGATATGCACCAGATTGGTACAGACAGGACGAATGTGCCAGTGTCTCATCTATTCATGTCTGTCTCCAAGTACCAGTGGAGGATGAGTTCAAGATAGCAATCATTGTCTTCAAATGGCCGCGTTCACCCCAAAGGCGGCTGGTGTGAATGCGAGAACTGCTTTCATGTCGCATGATGATCAAAGACCTGCTTCCGGGATCGACCTCCTTCTCTACTACCTTTGATTGCGATACATGTCCCAGGAAGAAGTGCTGACTCTCTCCTGTTTAACGCAAAGGAGGCATACATACTGGCTTTGTACACTTAGACCGCCAGCTGACTTTGTTCAAAACGAGGCGCAAGTTCCCTCTAGCACCCAACATTTGTCTACTCCGTTTCCCTCGGCCCACTTCCGCCCTGTTCAACGGGACTGTGGGTGTATAATCACCCCACGTCTTAGCCCAGCTCGATGGTCCTTCGGTATAGTGAATGTTGCACAAGTCTACAGCCTCGTGTGCGTAATATTTGGCTCCAAGGCGTGGACCAATTCGTTCTTGGCTCAATGACGAGCGAGCATGTCTTCAAGTTCCATACACATCTCTGCTGGATGATGACAAGGACGATGTCACAAACCAACGCTGAAGGGAAGGTGTATGACAATGCAACGGTATCGTCATACTGCAGGTCTCCGAGATGAGGACCTTAGACGAAGGGTCGGAATGCTTTACGGCATTAATTCGCTGGCAAACCTTGGCGCCGTCATCGCACTCGGATTGTGGATCGGAAAAGTAGGACTATGAGCGGTCTCTCAAGGAGTTTCTCTTCGTGCGGTGTGCCCAGAGGTCGCTTGTGGAAAATGAGGCGATATTAGGGCAAGAAATACACTTTACAACACATTAAGCACCAACTGCCTCCATACTTGGCATGTATCCCTCCTTCAGGCTTCTCTCCAGCCTTCTGATATCCTCAATCGAGGTCGCCATTGCGATGGCTTGCTTGACCTTTTCAGCTTCTTCCTTTGACATCAACCGGCCGGCCATTCCTGCAAGCGGGGCTGGCTTAGGTTCATCAGTTGTGATGCTGGTGGTCTTTGCACCGTGTTTTGAAACGGTCGTCGCCACCGTCGTTGCGAGTGCAGTGGGTAGGCCCTCTGCGGTGAGGAACATGGTCTTTCCTGTTTGCCGCTCCTGTATAGTGTGGAGGCGTTCCAATAAGCTGCATCGACAAGAGACAGGTTCGGAAAATAGTGGTTGGCGCACCTTATCCCGGATCCTCTGAAAATCCAGAACTCTCAGCGATGGTATTCTCCACGCAAGCCACTCGCGATACCATTTCTTTTCTCGTACAGGATTTCCGAGCAGTGATAGGTACTTCAGATTTTTTAGTTCCTTTAGCGGTTCGAGATCACCAAGCTCGGAGAAGTTGTTGCCCGTAAGGGCGAGGGTTGTGAGATTTGGAACCGACAGGTGAATAGATGGGGAAATGGAAGTGATGCGGTTATTGGCGAGGAGGAGTGTTCGTAGACGTTTGAGGAGAGGAAAGTTCCCAAGCGCGGTGATGGAATTATCAGTCAAATCTATGGCATCGTGTTGGTCCTATGGCGCAAATGAAGTGTTGTCAGAGTACGGTAGGGTAATAGATCTGATCAGACGATACATACCCTGGTGACACCAAGGTTTTCGATTGTAGGGATTTTGTATCCTTTGTCGTAACTTGAGCACGCTCTCGGAACGATATCTCTGAAACACTCACCACGAAGATCAAGTTGGCGCTCTTTTATAGGGTTTATTGTAGAGGGTGCTTGAACAAGCAGCTCTGGGGTGAGCTTGACCATGACTGCAGTGTCACTAGAGCTGTGAGGCAAGCCGAGTCCAGCGTTTCAGACTCAGCCTGGACGCAATGACTCTGAGGTATCCAAAAGCACTGAACCGAAGCAACGCCCCGTTACTCACCGCGAAGACGCGCTCAACTTCATCAATTCATCCCCGTTCTGACATACAATGAAGCCTATATACCAGAGACTCAATCTGTGTGTGCATGGCTCAGGTTTCAGACATATGGCGCTCTCACATTTATTTGTGCACCAGATTTATTGACGGCCAGGATGCCTATACTTTCGTTCCTGTGGAACCACTGGGTGCCCAGTCCCTCACAATACAGAGGTCGACTGGTGATATAGTTCTAAACCGTAAATTCTCTCGACTAAGGAAGCACTCTGCGCTCGCTGACATCGAGGTAGCCCCGAACACGCCGATACCTGCAACTGCCTCGAGGTATGAAAAAACAGTGTATGGGATACTTGGGATGATATCTTTGGCCCTGTGTACGTCTCCCAGGCAAATACTTCGACATACAGTGGCCGATAATGACCTTCAACAGCGGAATATACTATTATTATGACTGGCCGCGAGCACCGGGCTCGCTTCATGGGCTATGACATATACCGTGCTGCAGACTTTGACATCCTCCCTCTCAATCCAAACGTCTCTGTGCAGAGCCCACCACACCCTGTTGAAGGACATCTGCTGGCGCTTGTGCGGTCCCATTTACTAGGAGGCCAGTTCCTGTTTAGCTATGGATGGGATCTCTCTCGGCGCCTGCAGACACAGTGGAATGAGAGAGAGGATGATGAGAAGAACGCGCTTTGGGAACAGGCAAGTACAGTGTTTCTGCCTGCAATTGTAATGTCTGACAGTACAGTAGGCGGACGACAGGTTCCTCTGGAACAAGTGCATCTTCCGTGTTTATTTTCATCCACGTGTTAACGGCCCCGTCCAGGTTCTTACAGTCCAGGCTAATTGACACCGACATTGCACAAGATGTGAGCAGCTTCATATACATATATTCACCAGGATATGTCTGACACCGAAACACGAGTAGCTCAGTCCATACATCCTTCCTATCATTTACGGCAGTGCGTGTTCACCTCAGAAATTCCACGTCTGTGCTCACCAATAGTCATCAGCATTTGATATCCGTACCGTCTATATCCACGGACACAGAATCCAGTTATGTCTTATCAGTCGGAGATCACGGTATCGTGCAGGGACTCGATACTTCCGCCGAGGCGTTGACCATGAAGGACACGTGGCGAACTTTAATGAAACAGAACAGATACTACTCGTTGAAGAACAAGCAGCAGGGCGCATCTCAAATGTTGAAAAGTTCTCACATAAGCTCAGCTTCGTCCAAATCAGAGGCAGCGTTCCTGTGTTTTGGGCTGAAGTCAACACGCTGAGGTACAAGCCTGACCTGCAAGTCATGGACCTTCAGGATACCGTAAGTTGATGCGTGCGAGACTCGACGTGATGCTAAACTTTTCTCAAAGGCCGATGCGATGCGCCTACACTTGCAAGAACAAGTCTCCATATATGGGGAACAGAGTCTCATCAACTTGGTCAACCAAAAGGGGTACGAACAACCTGTCAAGGACGCGTATGAACGCACTTTGAACCAAGTGTGTACATAATCTTGTCCCCATGCACTCCACTTAACCACCTCTTCCAGATTGAGCTACCAAACGTCAAATATCAGTATTTCGACTTCCACAACGAATGCAAGCACATGCGTTGGGATCGTATCAATATTCTTATCGAGAAAATGCAAGAAGACCTCGTGAGGCAGGGGTATGTTACTCTGGTTGTTTGATTGTGCACACGCTGACTAGCTGTTAGCTACTTCCACCTTGACATGTCGCGCACTGACCCTGTGAAAATTCAACAAGGGGTGGTACGCACGAACTGTATGGACAATTTGGACCGCACAAATGTGGTGCAGGCCTCGTTGGCGAAGTGGACACTGAACCACCAGCTTAAATTTCTTGGCGTGCTAGCTGAGGGCGAAGAACTTGACGACTTCCAAGCGCTGAGCAGAGACTTCCGAGAACGTGCGTTTCCATCCAAGCCTTCATCAACTATGTCTACTGACACCAAATAGTGTGGGCGGACCATGCTGATCTGATTTCCAAAGCGTATGCTGGATCTGGTGCCTTGAAGACAGATTTCACGCGAACCAATAAACGCACGAAGATGGGAGCCCTTCAGGATGGTTACAAGAGTGTGATGCGATACGTCAGAAACAATTATTTCGACGGCGCAAGGCAGGATGGCTTCGACCTTGTAACTGGTGCATGGACACCACGGAAGAATCCGATTACAGCTGTCTCCCTGTTGGCGGACAGCAGACCTCTTGCCATTCGTTCAGTGAGTCGATTGCAGATTGGTCAGGTCATTCATCCGCTAATGGACCTGTAAGGTACCCTACATCATGTCCTTCTCATTTTTCATGATTTGCGCTGGTCTCACTCTGCCAAGAACTTCAGGTAAGTTATTGACATTTGAAGGTTGCATGCCGTACTTACCTTCGGTGCAGACTACTCACTCTTCTACTACTTCATGCTTTGGTTCATTATCGCAGCACTTTCGATCACGTTTATCATGACACACGGTATCGAATATGTCTCATGGCCTAGGTTGATACCAGCAACAGATATCATTTACTACGAGGGGCCAGGCTTCCGGTCGGGACATTACGGCAAGGGTTTGAAAGGGTCAATCGCAAAGAAATTTGGTTTCTCCAGAAAAGCCCTCCCTGCTAATGGAATTCCGAATGGAAGGAAGAGAGCGTTGACGGTGAACAAGATAGAGGAGATCGAGATGGGAACGAAGAAGAGAGTTGACTAAGCTAGTATGAGATTGGTCGTTTTGTCACCTACTTCTTCGTCTACGATTCAGATTTCTCTGGACCTTTGGATTTGTGTCTCTCCTACTCTTTCTTTTCCGTGGTCTGCGAAGGTGTTTGCTATATGTTTGATCGTGCTCGCTTGCCTAATTTGGGTGTGCAATTGACGCCACAGCGGAGTTCGGAATGATATGTCCAAAATTTCTGTAGCCAACTACCAGTGACAGGCACACATCGCCCCTCCAGCTTGTACTATCGCTTTTATACGCAATAATGTCTGGAAAGAAACGCGCTTCTCCTGGCACCGACACGGAGAAAAATCCACTCGAGGGCGTCGAACTCAGCGATGAGGATGCTCAAAAATTGCAAGACATCCAAAGGCAAATCGAGCGCACTGAGCTACTCTTGGGTATGTCGCATTTTGAGTTGAAGCTGTTCCTGTCCTACATGATTCGTATTTATATCAGAGCGTCGCGGGCACCAGGCGCTCCTGCCAGTTCACGAAAAGCGACGCGCAATTGTCAAAACCATACCAAAGTTCTGGCCCATCGCGTTGATGAACCATCCTTTGATTTCCTTCCAAGCTCAGCACAGTATCGACCGCGTTGCCCTGAGCTACTTGGAGGACTTGTGGGTCACTCGTGATCCCAAAGAGCCGAGATGCTTCACTATCGAGTTGGTGAGTTTGCTCTCATGTACGACGTGACCGTGTTGATGGGTGCGTTAGTACTTCAAATCAAACCCATACTTCACGGACTCTGTCCTGAAGAAAGAGTACAAATATGTTCTTCCGGCTGCTGCTGCCGTCGAGAAGCCAGACGAGGATGGTCTGACTCCCTCCATGCTTGACTTCTCATGGTCCCGTGATGTCCAACCTTCGGTATGTGTTCTTGCACCCATATGTGCTACCTGCTTATCGTCCTCATTATGCAGGCCACTAAAATCAACTGGAAGGACCCTGAAAATGCCTTGACAAAAATGCACCCTCGTGTAGAGGAGGAAGATGAGGAAGAATCCGACATGCCTGCTGAAGCTGGCAGTTTCTTCAACTTCTTTGAAATTGCGTCTGATCCATTTGATGTAGGTTTAGTTGCGAGACTCGTTTAAGGAGCGGCATTGATTATGGTTTCAGATCGGTACCACCCTCGCCAACGAAGTCTTTGCTGATGCTACCGACTACTTCCTCGGAAACGTTCCCTCGGATGAACTTGACTCCGACGAGGAGGAGAGCGAAGATGAGGACGACGACGCTGAGGAGATCGACTTGGAAAAACCCAGATCTAAAAAGCAGAAGAAGGAATAAATGTATACACCTTCGCATCATCTGCATTCCACATTGACCGGTACATAGTCCATGCATATTTAATCCAGTCTTGCATTGTTTGCCTGGTTGTAGTACAACAAAAGATGTTGTAGCTTGGTCTTAGCACTTGGCGAAGGTATTTGTGAAAATCCGGGTCGTAAGTGGTCGACAAGCTGGTTCAGCACACGCAGGAATACAAATAAGAGACCAGGTATAAATACATAGCAGTCATTGCATCTACTAACGCTCGAGCTCAACTCATTCCGAGATTCTCCGAACAAGAAGGGGGAGTGAGCTGGGACTTTCCCCTACGACACGCGGGCGGATGACAAATGTTTGGAAACGTTCTATGTCGCACTGGCACGTAAAAGAAAACTGACGTAAAAGAGTGACTGTCAAGGCCTATATGAGATTGTCTCAGTTGAGGTCGCCAAAATTCTGGCTACATGCTGACCTTGATCTCAGCAACTGCGAAGCTTCTGCCTAGGCAACCTCGCGGACTGAAGACGTAGTCAACATCATGATAAGCAGTCTGAAGAGGGTTTCTACTCGCCCGAGGCTAAATGTGAAGAGATCACGATTGTTCCGAGTATTGCGCTCAAGCCATCGCTCTGGGCGGAAAACGTCTGCGTCAGGTCCCCATGTGGACCTGTCTCTGTGAATTACGTTGACAGGAATAGACAATACTGTATCCTTCGGTATGATGAGGTGAAGGTCAGAAGTGCTGGGTAACGGCTTGGCGAGAGGAATGCTGACGGTTTCGGAGGCCTGGGGATCTCCTTTAATTGTAATAGAAGAGCAGCAGTTTGCAGTTCAAATTACCTGGTGGTGGTTTTCCAGTACTGGTGGGTGTATACGCAAAGTTTCCATGAGGAACGCGTCGAGTAGTGGGAAGTCATTATTCAATTCATCGTACGAGGGGTCATGCGCCATCGACACCTCTTCCCGGATAGCCTGCTGGCGTTCAGGGTTTATGGCCAATTCGTAGAAGAGCCACTACAGACGGACAGGTTTAAGGAGTATCACTTCGGCGAAATGTGCTACTTACCGCAATCGTGGCGGAAACTGGTTCGTAGCCTGCAGAGATGATTGTTCGCATCTGTGCAGCTACTTGTTCATCGTCCATGTGTCGAGCAATGGCTGATTTATTTGCTCTTACTAATCGCTTGTTAGTGTCTGATCCTCGGGAGAAACACCTGAGCGTACACATGAGGGACATCAATGTCTTGCTGTTCGGATCGTTGACGACCTTGGCGTCCCTTAGGATGTCCAAAACCAGGTCCCCGAGCTCATTGCGAGTCTTGCGGATCAACTGCCCCTTCTTGCCGCAGTGTAAGATCCATGGCACCAACCAAAAGAGGGCTCGCATGTAGAACGTCCATCGTGTCTTCTCGTGATTCGTCAAACTATCCAGAGCCTCGGCCAAAGCATTCGGCTGACCGTTAAGGCATCCGAAGTCGTACGAAAATGCAGCTCGACCGATAGTATCAAGCCTGCGTATACATGAATGAGAGCTCCGTTGGTCGTGCATCACAAACACGCACGCAAATCGCCCGGCCCAATTCGTCATTTCGATGGTTAGTTCATCACTTTGACATTCATCAAGAAACTTGTGCCACTGAATTGCCATCTACAACACAATTTGGACTTTTCCAAGAATTGTATCAGTGGATGGACTCACCCTCGTAGCATTTTCGTAAAATAATGTTGTCAAGTTTCGCGCGGATTGGGGGCTGGAATATCCAGTGACATTAGTTCAGATCGGTTGCGCCAACTAAAGTTGCGTTACCCCAGCGCCGGCGCAACAGTGCGGCGCTGTCTTTCGTGGGCTTCTTTCCCTTCAAGGGATGAGTCGGGGACGGTTCAGGTTATGAAAAGGAACCAAAGCACCTTCCACCCAAAGGATGCCTTCGCCTAACAGTATTTGGAACCAGGCTCTTACGCCACGGGGTTTTGGAAACTGATACGTTCCCTCCCCTAAGATATAGTTTATGGCCCGAGGATCTGTAATCGACAGAATCTGGTGCTTTGATGGACTATCTCAGCAAAGGAAGCACGGTACACTTGTGGAAGTAACTAACCCCAAATGCGCCGGAGAACCGCACGACTTTACCAAATTTACGATGCCAGTCGAGATAATGCGCTCCAGGTGCATCATAGTAAAGATTTTGTTCCTCTCCCCAAAGCCACGAGCAGCTCTTTGGACCTGGGATCCGTCGCAAAATACGTCGAGCGGATACTCTCTGGTGGATGAAGCGTACGAAATATACAAGAGCAAAGGCGAGCGGCAGGTGAAAGGTGAAGAACATTGTAGTCGTATGTAGGAAGGACGGGATTGGGGTGTGTGAGTTGACCACGTACCAATCATCCGTCACCATAAGGCTCTTATATCCTTTTCATGGAGAGCAACAAGACTGATTTCGGCAGATGACACTTTTGGGCGATAACGAAACAATGGGCTGAACTTGGTGACAGTGGCGTTCCATGGGATACAGTTCAGGAAGTGAAGTGAACTGGTGTTTGTTCAGTACTAGTGCGTAGCTGAACCCGGGATGTAACCTCCGTTGTGCTGGGTAGGATCGAGATCATTGACATGGCACGCGTGATGATAGAACTAGGAGGCGGTCATCAAGACTCATCGTATATTGACGGGGGTGATGTTGATATTTAAACCTCCCCATACCGAAGGTAGGCATGACCTCACGTTCTCGGATTTCCATCGGAAGCAAGCGACGAAAACAGACAGAAACGGCCTAGACGAAGAACATGGAACAGCCGCATCTCGCAGAAGGAATGGGGACGGAACGTGGTAAGTGTATCGGAGCCGCTTCTTGTTGGAACCTTTCGATTGTACCGTTCAGATTTCAAGCTAAATAATGGGCCCAACGTCACGTCAGGACGGCGAATCAGAGCAGGATGTTATTATGACTGAGTAACTTCCCGCTCATTAAAAGCAGGAGCGTGAGCGCGGTGAGAAGAATGATTGGTGGGTTGAACTTCATGATCATGGTGAGAATGACTTGTTTCGGTAAGTACTCCGGCGTTTGGTCTGGTGCGGGGACGTGGCGAGGTCTTTCTATCATCATTCCAACATACAACATCAGTGCAAAATCCGGTCTGAACAAGGGCGGGAATTGTTCAATTATCTCTCCTTCTCGCATGTCTGCTCCCCGGCAAAATTCACCTGCGAAGCATCTTCCCAGTTTACGCCACAGGACTAGTAACATCAACGTGGAAGGCGCTTCAAGTTCAATTCAAGCGGACATGGCACCGTCCCAGTCACATCACAAGAAAGCAGTCGCTTCCTCTTTGGACAGCATTCGCATTTCTCCACGTACCCCGACTACGGTGCGGTCGACAAGAAAGTCCGCGGACGTTGATGAAAACGAAGAGGTAGAGTTGAGTCTGCTGGACGACAACGAACGACGCGCCGCTCAAGACATTGACGACGACGGAGAACCGCTTGGTCATGTGCACAAGAAACCAAAGTCCCTTTCTGCCAGAGACAAGAGAGCCATGGCACTGCTCATCATTCTTTGTCCGTTCTCTCGCTTACTTTCGTATCTTGCGTGTCATTGACGCCCGTTTGTATATCTATCTTCCTAAGACCTCATTCAAGGAGTTCCAGTGAGTAACGCCAAGACGCATACCACTACAACTGTTCAGTTAATATATGTCTCGGTAGTTGGGCCTTGCGCTCGGTAAGAAATAGCCCTCTGAGCGAAAAAAATGTCATCCAGCTCACCGGTTTATAGGCTCTGTACCATTCATTTTACGAGAACATCTATCTTATTCCCAACTTGGAGTATTTGCTCTCTCCAATTACCCATATTCCCTCAAATTGCTGTGGTCGCCTATCGTCGACTCTACGTTCTTTCCTTCCATCGGTCGACGAAAGTCATGGATCATTCCAATGCAGGTCATAATCGGCTCTCTAATGCTATACATATCTGCAAACGTCGAGAGACTCTTTGAGCATGTTTGTTTCCCTACTTTTCATCACAGCGTTTCATCTAAACTCTACCAGCCCGCAGACAATGTGCATGAACTCACGTTCGTATTTACCTCTCTTGTATTCTTCTCTGCAACTCAAGGTAGTTAGTTACCCTCGTGGCTTATCAATTTACTGACGCAATCATCCACGATAGATATCGCTGTAGACGGTATGTTCACTCCGAGCCTGAGTCGGGTCATTGTTTGACGTGGAAGCTCGCAGGTTGGGCTTTGACTCTTTTGTCGCAAGAGAACTTGTCCTTCGCGTCAACTTGTCAGACCATTGGGTTGAACACAGGGTTTTTCGCGTCGTTCACAGTTTTTTTGGCCTTGAACAGCGAAGCATTCTCGTACGTCATGTTCTTGTCCAGCGTCGTCTTGACTCACATCTGCCACAGTGAAAAGTGGGGAATACCACGCTTGACCATGAGCACATACCTGCAATTATGCAGTCTTTTGTGTTTCGGCGTAACTTTCTGGCTCATCTTCTTCCAAAAGGAGGTGTGTATGGCTGTAGCACAACTACGTGTCAAGGCACTCACCCCTTACAGGGAAAGGAATCGCTTGAGGATTCCGAAATGACTGTTTCAACCGTCTATAAGACTATCTGGGATATTTGCAAATTGAAGCGTACACACTAATCATCCTTCGGTCGATTTTAACTGGACTAACGACATCTTTACAGATGTCCAAGCCCTCATTCTTATGCATTGCTTCGCCAAAATTGGTTTCCAGGCCAACGAGTCAGTCACCAGTCTGAAAATGATCGAGAAAGGATTGGGTCGTGAAGATCTCGCCATCGTAGTCCTCATAGACTTCCCATTCCAAATCCTTGGTGGTTGGTTCGCTGCCAAATGGTCAAGTGGGGATAAGCCACTTCGTCCATGGATATGGGCCTTTTGGCCACGACTGGCCTTCGCTTCAATATCGACGCTCATTGTCTATTGGTTCCCAAGTCCACCCCTATCTTATGGCTTCTTCACATACTTGGTGATCCACACCGTGCTCCAAGGATTGGCATCGTAAGACTTTTCATTGATTGAAAAATGTACTTTGTTGATCGCAGGCTCTAGTACCATCCAATTCGTGGGCATCTCGGCTTTCCACACTAGAATTTCTGACCCGTTGATCGGCGGGACGTACATGACGGTGAGCACCGCGATTTGCCGCAGTTCTGCATAGGAAATTAGATCTGCATAGCTGCTCAACACGTTCACCAATCTGGGAGGCACTTGGCCAAAGTACTTTGTTTTGAAAGGTGGGACCTATCCTCCTTCGTAGAATCCAGCTGACCAGTTCAAGGAGTGGATTTGTTTAGTGAGGCGTATTGTAGAGTCAAGGACGCAGATACAGAGCTACTTGTGAAAGGTATTATTTATGTATGGGACAATGGAACGACGCTAACATGGGGCATAGCTACTGAATGCGTGTCTGAGCGGGGCCAACAGCTTTGTGCCAACATCAACGGAGAGTGCGTGACAGAGCAAGACGGGTACTATTATATCTCGATAATCTGCATGACTTTCGGGGTGCTGTTTTTCATTGGGTACATCATACCGACTGCACGCAAGTTACAAGGTGAGTCATGATGATGAGATGCCTGATCGTCCTCGTGTTGACTCAACGTGTTCCCAGCTCTCCCGGTGCATCGATGGAGAATCAATTCAGACTAAGCAGAGGAGCCAAATGATGGGATATCTGAGTGGGTGATTGCTATGTTGTCTGTACCCATTGCAATGGATTCCTTGCGTGTAGGTGGTAAATAGGATACAGGACGAGTGCGTGACTGACTCTTGCCTGCCCTAAATCATTGTCGCGTCAAAGGAGTGTACACCGCATTACTGTTTTCTACGGAAACTTGTTGTGATTTTCGAAATCATTGCTTGCGAACAACAATTAACAACCAGAACTACCTAACGTCTTTAGGAACGGAAAAAAATGGCAACTACAACTATGCATTTTGGTCCAGAGTGGATGCGTGCAAAGCCACAGACTCTAGCTCGTCAGCAGCCTCCGCCGTCTCCTCCACCAACGGCATCGACAATGCAGCAGCTCGGCGTTTCTACTTATTCCGCTCTCGTAACCCCAGCTACACAAGAACTCGAGAAACGTGATGAATCTCGTCCGTTCAGGTATACCAAGGAGGAAATGCTTAGAATTTATAAAGAGGGTGGCGGAAGAGGTGGTCTAAATCTTGAAGTGGAGCGGTGGGAGGGCATCGTTCGTGACGTGGGCAGTGAACCAGCTGGTCTGCGTGAAATGAGCGAGGCTGAAAAGAAGGTCAGATGAGGGCTCCTAGTTTATGTGTTTAGACCTCATTGACTCACACGAGGCATACAGCTTTTCGCTGGGCCTCTTAATTCCGAGCTTCGTAGGCGCCAGTCCACTGATCTTATAAACACGTCGTCTTCGCCTTCCGATAGACACAGGCTAAACCACGTAAACTCTGCTACGGGCAGTCCTATGCGCGACCGCTTTGGTCCTTTCTTGGGAAGAAGGAGAGACAGCACAGGTGAACTCGAGCAAGTCCGGTCTTCTACCACACTGACATCCGGTTTGTCAAGATCAACCTCCACTTACTCTGCCCCGCAAACTATCACTTTCTAATACCCAAGGCGGCACACTAGCTTCACCTCGAGACGCACTCCCTTCACCTCGCAATAGGATGGGTGCTTTTGGCTCTGGTTTCGATGGGGTGCTCAACAACAGTGATTCTTGGCCGAGGAGGCGTCCTGTAGCGGGTGTGCCCGGAGCTGGTGGCGGCACATTGACACGGGGAGAAGGGAAGGAAGGGGAGCCTCGACGTTCAGAAATCAAGGAAGAGGAAGAAGGTCTGGACCCTAACGCAAGCAGTGTCCATGATCGTCATTCGACCGCTGTTACTGAGCGATCTTCCTCCCCTGGTCCTGATGCACCTCCACCCGATGCGACGGCAGATGGCCAGCCCCCGTCGGGAACCGATTCAGTTACCCAAAGTATAGCAGGTATGACCTTGGAGGAGCAAAATCAACCCGACTCGAGTCCTCAAATCGCACCCACGATGAACCCTCCCGCCTCTGGTCCCCCTCCTGGTTTAGTTGATCCCGCAAGCATCGAATGGTCGTACTTGGACCCTCAAGGCCAGGTGCAAGGTCTGTGTAGTTCAAGGGCGACTCTTAGCTAGTCTTGACCTTGCTTGATTTTTCAGGTCCTTTCCGAGCTGACTTGATGCAAAAGTGGTTCGATGAAGGCTACTTCACCCCTGATCTACTCATGAAACGCACTCACATTGATACCGACTGGATTGCTGTCGGAATACTCGAAAGGCGTGCGAGTGGAGGAAAGATCTTCCTCTCCCAGCTGCCGATCTCTACTGGTCCACCGGGCCTCGCCATTCGCACGGAGTCCCCACAAAGCTATTCTCCCGTCCATGAGCAAAGCGCGTTCAGTGGATACCAGCCTGTACCAACTCGGACTTTACGAACTGCCACTCTAGATTCATACGTAAACGGCGCCTCCCCTTCCGAATCCCCTTCCCCGTCTCTCAGCGGTGGCAGATTTGGCAATGGCTCTCCAGACCCATCTGCATTTGGCGGTAGAGCAGGAGGTAATCTATATTCCAGTGACCCTAGTTTTGGAGGTCGTGGTTTTGGACGAGCTCCGTTCCAAGATGCCGTTGCGGATCCACGACCCTTCAATAATATCGTGTCAGGAAGGGCCCCCAGCATCGACACCTTCAATAATCACAGTGGAGGTGGATCCCCTTGGTCGACTGGACAGATGAGCCAGGGACTCAATGGCAACGAGCAGCAGCATTTTCCCAACGGGTTCAATGGTATTGGATCGGGGATGATAGGACCTTCTGTATCTATGAACCAGGTTCACGGCTTCAACCAGGAGCACTTTGGCGACATGACATACAGTGGCATGGGTAGTCTCAGTAATCAACACGACTCGCCAATTGCACGCCAGCCATCTGATGCTAATGGAATGACGTTCACAACCAATGCGATGAACGGTCTTGGCGGTTCCCACTTTGGCGCACCCAGCCAAGTTCAGCTCTCGCAGCCTCCCACTGTTCCCTACGCGCCGCCTCAGCAACGCCAATCGGTGTCGCCGTTCGGAGAGGTCTTACCACAGACGTCTGAGTCACCCAATCTCGCGCAGACACTGGCCTCTGCTGTACAGCCAAAGAGTGCGTTGCCTTGGGCCACTCGCACAAGGCCCTTGGACGCTCCCGCTGCTACTTCTCCCGTTGTACCGCCCGCTCGACCTCAGGTGTCGGAACGGGTAACGCCTCAACCAGCTGACCCATCCCCTTGGTTGACAGCTTCATTGCCAGTTGTAGACGACGTTTGGAGAGAAATGCCTGGACCGAACAGTCTCACATTCAGTAATCTCGGACAACACAACAGGCTGCAACAGCAGGAAGAGGAAGCAGCTGGGCTCACCATTTCTCCCATCGAGGAAGACGCCCCTCTTTCACCTGCTATCCAGCAGGCGCCCACGCAGCCAACACCTGCTGTGTCAGCCGCCACCACAACTACAGCTCCCCAGCCTGTCACGCCAGCACCTGCCACGGCCACTACCGCGGAGACACCAGCACCTGCAGCGCCCAAGGCAAGGCGTAAGTCGATGGCACGCGATGCCCAGGCCACTGTGAGTAAAGTTGCACCTCCCCCAGCGCCTGCAGTTATCGTTAAAAGCCCATCGCCTGTTCCTGTGGCCCTCGCTGCTGCACCGAAACCCGCCTGGACCACCGAAGACGAATCGAAGAAACAGAAGGGAACTGGAATACCCATGAGCTTGCGGGAGATTCAAGAGGCGGAGGGGAAGAAAGCTGAGGCGCGCAAGGTTGCTGAGAAGGAGAGAGAACGCCTTGCTCGCACGCACGCTGCTGCCCCTTCACCTTCCATCGCTGAAGAGACCCCAGCATTTACGGCTTCTTGGGGTTTGCCTACGTCACAGGCAGGCGCACGCAATGTCACTTCGCCTAGGGAAGCGTCGACGACTAGCCCCACATCTGCTACCCCCAATACGCCGGTGTGGACGAACGCCGCGCCCGTGCCCGCTGCCAAGAAGACCATGAAGGAGATTCAGGAAGAGGAAGAGAAGAGAAAGAAACTTGCCGTGAAGGAAAGCATGGCATCTGCTGCTGCACGTCGGGCGTACGCAGAGACTACTGTCAAGGTTTGCAACAGTACTATTCACGCAGAGCTACTTTTCTCACAGTTGTCTCATAGGTTGTACCTAGTGCGCAAGCCACTGGTGGCGCCTGGATGACCATAGGTGCGAACGGCAAGCCCAACTCTCCTACAGCAGGTCCACCTCGGCAAGGGATGATCCCTTTGAACAATTCCGTGGCTCCAGCTGTCGCACTGCGTCCTAATGGTACTACTGGTCGTCCAGCAGCGACTGTAGCAGCTAAAGTTGCAGGTTCACGCGTTGAAGATTTCCCTATCACAGCTTCGCGTGATTTTCACAAGTGGTTAAGCGAGTCCCTCAAGGGACTAAATAACTCGGTCAACTGTGAGTGAATTTGTTGTGTTGCCAGTTGAAAGTGTTGAAGACGTTTCTGTTGTTCTTGGTGACGAATTGTAGTGGAAGAAATAACGACCATGCTCCTTTCCTTCCCTCTGGACCCTGATCCGTCGACTATCGAGATCATTTCGGACCTAATCTACGCAAACAGCACGACCCTTGACGGGCGTCGTTTCGCGTCTGAGTACGTGAGCAAGCGAAAGGTTGATGCTGCAGCAAGGCGTGGGACGGTAGGGGCGCCAGCTGGGAATGGTAAATCAGTGTCAGTGTCGATTGCGGATGTAGTGAAGACGCAGCCAAAGCCGGTACAGCAAGAGTGGGGTTTCAAGGTGGTAAATAAGAAGAAGAAAGGCGGGAGGACGTGAATAGGGCATGGCTTGTGGGTGTGAGGGGTGGGATGTACGGGTGACTGCTTGGATAGCACATTCTTTCGTATCCTGTGAATGAGTGTGACGACAATACGAAAGAGCTCTTTCATAACATGAAGTCTTTCAGTTGACGGACGACAAGTGCAGATTGTCTCCTTTCCTGTGACCGTACGCTTGCCAACGAGCTTTGGTGCACGAGTTTTAAAGTATATACAGTACAATATCTGTGTCATTGATCTTGTCTATACTATACATCGACTTGAGACCACGAATCCTCCTCGTGTTCAGAGTCGACGAGGACAGGGTCTTCATCATCTCCAATATTATTATCCGTGACCACAATTTGGGGGGTCTGCTGGTGCACCGGTGCGTCGCTCTCCGGGGAAAGACCGGGAATGGAAGTTACAGTGGTCAATTCGAGCGGAGGATCGTCGACGGGCATATCTGAACTAGGAAGTGTCGGAACCGAAACTTTTTGAATCGATAGATCTCTGAAATCGTCCACTAGAACAGTGTCCCCGTCATCGCACCGAGTAGGCTCGATATCCGAAATGGGCACTAATTGAGTGACAGACGTGCAAGGTGCTTCTGCTTCGATCGTGGAATTGATCTCCGAGGGATCCGCAGAAGAACCGAGGTTATCGGGTGTCGAATCTAGGATGGTAGTCTCCGGCTCCGAGGGCCGATGTGCCGACCGATGGTGATCCGTCTCGGTCCGGGGTGGGACCTCGACGGGCTCAGGGGTCACCTCGACGGGCTCAGGGGTCTCGACGGGCTCAGCAGTCACCTCGACAGGCTCAGGAATCACCTCGACGGGCTCAGCAGTCACCTCTCCCGCCTCAACCAATACAGCCGATTTCGCCTTGGCAACTTTCCATGCAGCTACGTTCTTCTTTCTCTCCACCTCCCTTTCAACCTCCTCCAACACATCTTCAATCTCCCGAACCATCATCTTCCTCGCATCTCTCACCTTCCTCGACCCATAAGATGGAACCGCGTCGAGTCGAGAAAGGAGCTGCGAGAGCGCATGATCGTAGAACCTCAGTGGTGCATTACGCGAAGAGTATGCCAGAGTCAACTCCGAGCCATCAGTCGATGGAGAAAAGTCCAGCTCCTCTGGGAACTCGAATTCTGATTGCAGAGCTCGGAACGACGTATCGATCTCCTCAATAGTGGAGAGGGAACACCGGATGGACGACGGGTCCGCTGCTGCTTCCGCTTCCGAGTCCGTCTCCGAGTCACTAACTGTCCCAGTCCCAACTGGCACGTCGAAAGTAACTTGCTTGCTTTTGCCTTTGGTATCTTGGGTCGTCTCAGGGACATGCGGGGTGACTTCGATTCCAATAGGCTCGGCAGCCCGGCTGGATGAAGCAGGTGTGGACTGCGTTGGTGAAAGAGAATCGAGGAGGGACTGAAGAGCGTCTCTGATATCAGACTCGTACTCGTTCATGAGCCGCGACTCAAGCCGGTCCTTGACGGGGACCACTTCCTCAGCATGCTGTTTCTGTGAAATAAATAAATAAGTCACCGTCATGTCCCAGCCGCTTAGAACTGCTTACAGCTTCAGCTACCTGCGGACGAGCAACAAACATGTCAAGGATCTGCTGTGCCTGCTGGGCACGTCTAGTCTCTTCTTGCTGACGACGCGCCGCCACGAGTTTCTTCCGCGCATTCAATTGCCCCTCGCGTTCACGCGCTGCCTGTTCCAAAGCTGCCTGCCTCTGCCGTGTCCTTCTCTCCTGAAGCTCTGGAGCATACGCGGAATAGGCAAGGGGCCGCTTGAGATTGGCACGGCAGCGAGAGTACGCGGGGTAGTCGTGGTCGTAGTTATAATCCTCATTGTCCTCAGCACGGAGGGCATCGAGCACGAGCTGACGCCTTGTGTTCTCCTGGTGCTGTCTGCGTGCAAAGCCTTCCCTCACACGCCGCTCTTGCAGTGCCTGTGCGTGGACATAATCCGCCTCTGCCTGAGCGATTGCGGCGAGGTACCTGTCACGCGCAGTGGGGCGGGGTGCGTAGTGATTTGGGATGGCGTAGTGGGGATGGAGACAAGAGACAGGGGAGATGACGAGCATTGTCGATATACTAGCTGTGAGTGCTGTTGAAGAGGTTCTCAAAAGTGATCTAATATCTCATCCCGACAAATCGTCGCTGGCTTTTATAGACCATGTCGATGGCTTAGTGATCCCGCCGCAGCTGACTGTGCAACGCGCGTCCTCAGTCTTGTCTTGTCCATTCCATGTTCTTCCACAAAACCAAGTCACTTTCACTCACACCCCAGTCATTTCCAGAACAATCTCACAAAAACGTCCGCATTGGGAATCGTCACACCAATAGTCACGGGACGTGCATCATATCTTACCAAGTTACTAGAATACAGAGATCAGTTTCTACAAAATACACCATTTAACCTGTAGTGTGTTCTATCCTCGACTCTGAAAAAAAAAAGATCCAACGTAAATACGACATTGTCACGATGAAGACGAGGTATCTTGGTATATTTTGACACTCGATACTTCCCAGTCTGTCCAACCACATTTAAGAGATGGAGTAGAAATGCAGTCGGGCCACTCACAAGCTTCGCTAAACGATGCTCCGCTCGCCTGTACGAACTGTGCACATGTCGCAAATCCAGTTTGCTGTTGACAGCTGACCGATTGTCCGGGTACACCAGTGCCACCCCAGACCCCTGCTGCCCAATCACCGCTGCACCCCCATCCAAATCAGTTCCTCCTTCCTCACTCTGAATCAGGGCAGACTCACCACAGTGTCGTGTCGAATATCGCACTATGGTCCTGGAACATAGTAGAGATATTACAAGCACTTGAGTTAGACCAAAACGCCATCGGTGTGGTCCAGTTCTGTGGTTGTGGTGCGCCGGCTGTGATATCTGCAGGTATCGATCCCCTCTGGAAGAACCATACTTTGATCCCGACATTGTTTTCCCAGTACACTGCATTCACAAATACGATTAGTTCGATATTGTACTGTTGTGACGAATGACCACTTACTAGCATAAACACCACCCCCGACGGAGTTGAAGCCGCTCCCGAAGCTGGTAACACTGGGCGAACGCATTCCACATCCCTCATTATTCGACTGCGCAGCAGAACAATCCGTTCCTCCTACAACGGTACCACTGATGCCAAGGGCGGCAGAATTCGAGCTCGTGATGCTACACCCAACGCCAGTGTGGATCGTGGCCTGATTGCTGGTATAGTTATTGACCCCTTCGACGATGTCAATTTCGCCATTGTTAGGCCAGTTGGGTCCATTCGTCCAGAAGGCTGCACCGTAGGATCCAAAGTCAATCTCAGCCCTCCCATGGATGTCGCGCAAGGAGAATCACCCACCAGGCCACGTCCCACACCCAGTCGGCATGTGCACAGCATCCATGATCACCAATCCCTGCGTAAAAGTCTGATCTGTCGTAATCCTCACGCTCATCCTATTGTTCTGCACAGTAGGCGTCGTCTCCACTCTCATCACCGCGTTTCCAGCTTGATTGATCTCAAGGAGGCCAGCATTCTGGGCTGTGCCTTGATCCACGTATTGAACGTTCCCGTTGGTCGGATCGGCGCCCGTGTAAAAGGACCAGCCGCTGAAGAAGGTAGAACCGGAATATGTTGCAATGGGCTTCCAAGGAGAAGAGGGAACAGAGGAGGTGCTAGCAGGTCGAGCACTGCTCGTTGTCGATGTCCCTGTCGATGTCCCGCTAGGCGACGAAGAGTTCCCATCATCACCAGATATAACCCCTCCACCGCCGCTCGAGACGCAATACACGTTCTGTGTCGGCGCAGAACCAGGTTGCGCGACGAGGACGCCACCGAAAGCTACGCGGAGATCGCGGGCTAGACTTGAACTGTGCTTAATCGCAACTTTGTGTGCGTGAGACAGGAAGACGTTGCGTGCGACGGCAGGGGATGGAGAGAGCGTGAGTGCAAGGGTGAGAAGCATGAATGTGTGCATCGTGGCGTGCGTCGGTGCAGTAAACCAAGATGAAAGGGGGCTATGGTGTATATTTGGGCCGAAACAAGAGTGGGGTAGAACGCCACTGCGCAGAAGGCAACAGGAGGCGGGCGCGGGAAGGAAGGAGTAATAAACCAAAGCCCAATCTTTGTGAACTTAAAAGAGGTGACTGCGGCACCCAAGTTCCGAGAGGAGGGAGAATTTGCAACAAGACAAACACTTGACGAAACCCAAGAAATCGAAGACACCCCCGGCGCAGCCTGGGTCGTTAAAAAGTGAGTGAAAAGAAGTCGCTTGTTGTTCCTAGGATCAAGATCAGCACACAAGACCCCAAAGGTCGAAAATAAACGACAGGGAATCCCAAGGCTGGAAGTTCGGACACTGGGACTAAAACCAGAAGGGAGAGAAGATCAGGAAAAGGCGAGCCGCGATATACCAGATAACAAGCCCACCAATTGTCGAGCAGTGACAAGCAACAAACTCGACACAGTTCCTCAGTGCGAATAGATGTTATGAAGAGTTGAGGGGGAGACACCACGACGCACCCTGGTTATCTAGGACACACCAGGCAAGGCGTTCCAGAGGGTGATGATGAAAGGCACTGAAAACACGTTACTGACACGAGTAGACTTGCAACACTTGGCACGACGCGAAATGACTCTCCAGATGAGTCAATGCCAGATGTATGGAAAGCCTAGATGCCGTGCGGCCAAGTAAAAAGAGAAAAACACGAGGCTGAAAGAGAATGTAGGGGCGGATCAACCGTCCGATATGATGACTGCGGTGACCTGTTCTCCAAGTTAAAGAAAACGAGCGGGCGTTGTTGCCCTGCTATATTTTATTAGAGGGAAATGGTCTCGCTTGTTGGAGGACGTTGAGTACGCATTTTCACTATTGTATCGTCGTCGACAATCTCACGGAGATCATTGTTTAGGACAAGAACAATAGCTCGGCGGAACGGAGTGAAACACTATTTTTGTCGGCGAGCGCGGGATGAATCCGGCCGCGTAATTATTTTTTTAATTATTTTTCTTTTAATTTATGTGATACGCCAATGTCATCATGTATATGATATATATCTATGATGGCATCGTAGTCGTAGTCGTGATCATAACCATCCGTTAAACAACTGAATCAATCGTCAGAAAGCAAGTCATTAGAACCAAAAAAAAAATACAAGAGTCATCCCCTGAAACGCAAATCGATGACTCTCATGATTACTGTCAACAAAACTGACTGAAGCCTACAGTTCGTTCAAGAAACAAGGCAAGGCGTATACGATAAAACAATGGTGGCTGATTACCTCGAGGCAGGTACAACAAACCAATAATCGAACCAAAGAGGAGAGGGTAACACAGAAGCTCGAGAAAACTATGATATGTGTAACCTACCAAACTCTGGACTTCTTCTCCTCCACGTTCAACCCTTCAGTGGTAGGACCCAGAAAATGCTTCTCGCACACTTCTTCTCAGTTCTTCGTGTTCCCGTCCACTCGAGCTTCCCAGTGACGATCCTGCCATGTGCGAACCAGCTACACTTCGTGGGAGACCGGCATCCATGTCCCCGTCTACGAATTCGAGAATGCGCCGTGCAAGCAGCTGAATCTCTGCCTGTCCGTCCCCCGTCTCTGTATCTGCATACGATTGCGAAGCTGAGTGATGTGAGCGAGGCGTGCCAACAGAAGATGTGGGAGTTGGCGTCCGTGACAAGGCAAGCTGGCGGATCGGGGGATTCAACAGTCCCGAATTCCGGAGGTTGCTAATCAATTGTGGGTCTGTAGAGGCATTGGTCATCACTCATGAGCGAGAATGAAAGGGTTGTCGTACCACCAGACTCGAGTAGCTGCACGATGGTCCATACGGCAATATGTTGGAATGTTGCATCTGGACTAGTCAAGAAGTTGTAGAGATATCTGTGCATTCCACCCTCGGGTTTGTCCCAGACATCGTTGAATGCCGAGTAGTCGTCAGTAGCTGTTCGTCCGTCTAGGAGAAATTATCAATCCATATTCCAGCCCTCTCAGTGAGAACGCACCCTTGGATGACAAGTTACCAAGAGCTGCGGCACTGTTACCCTGCACCTCGGAGCTCGGCGAATTCGTCAGAGGAATGAGCACTTCACAAATACCCATCTCCAACAACTGACCCTTGAGCTCGTCTGCTGATAATCAGCCTCCACCAATCCCTCGCGTTTCAAATACCACCTACCACTCAAGGCCAAAACAGCAACACAAGCCGTCATCTCGCTTTGCACATTCATGGGCACTTCAAGGACGAGTTCCTTGATAGATTGTACAGCCCCAGCCTTAACAATCGCTAGCTTGTTCTTCTCTGAACTAGCTGCAAGGTTACGAAGCGTGGAGATGGCATGACATTGAACCTCTTCATTATCCTTGAATGAGAGGAGGTTAATCAGGGGTTGAAGGAAACCAGATTCAATGATCGGTGACTCGTTCTGTGGATGAATCGAGACATTGCGGACGCAGGCAGCAGATGAGAGTATTAGGGGGAGGTATGTTGACTGAAGAAGGCGCAAGAGCGAAGTGAGACCATCGGCTTTGACAATCTCTAACTGGTACTTTTCTGCACACGACGATATAATAATAAAGATCAGAAAATCAGATAAAATGCAGATGCGATACATCAATTTACCATCACTAGCAAGATTCCGTAGCGCGAGCGCAGCTTGGCATTGTACCTTGAGGCTGGGACTATCCATAAGTGCGACGAGGCTAGTGACGAGTTTAGATTCGGTCTGTGCAAGCTTCTTCCGGTTCGTGCCGTCCACAGCGATATTGCTGAGCGCTGTGGTACAATAATATTGCACGTCCGTGTCCATCGAATTTAGCAGGCTGACCAACACAGGAATAGCGCCTGCGTTTACGAGCTGCTGTCGATTTTCATCTACAGCATGCACCTGAGTATCACCGTTGGGTACCAAAACTGAGCTGATGTACCTGAATGGGTCATGTTGAGTAGGGCGCCTGTGGCGTTACGCTGAACTCTCATATCTTTTGACCGTGCAAGCCGAGTAAGCGGTACTAGAGCGCCAGACTTTGCAATTTTCGTCTTGTTATCGTCTGCACGTGCACGAGAAAGGAAGCACCGAAGGCGCGTAAAAGAAGTTCGATCGTTAGATTATCGATCAACGACAAATCAAAAAGAGGTATAAACACACCGTGTGTGGCGAGATTCGTTACACAGCCAACAGCGTTACATTGCACCTCAACGTTGGGGCTGAGCATCTGTCTAATAAGGGGCTCGAGCCCGCCGAGTTTGACGATGAGAAGTTTGTTGTCCGCTGGACGCGAGGTTTTTAATTAGTGGACCGTCGCCATGTGGGGACACGAGTGAAACGCACTATTTACTGCCAAATTACCGAGCGCAGCACTAGCTGCACGCTGGACCTCGGTGTCCTGACTCGAGAGGAGGAAGAGGATAGGATCGAGGGTGTCCCGCCCGACGGAACGAACCTCCTTCTCAGTTATCTCGGCGAATGCAAGGGCGGCACTGCGCTGTAAGTCGACATTGTCTGAGAAAGAGAGGGTTGTGAGGGCACTGAGGGGTGATCCCTGGAAGAAATTGGTGGTAGTGCGGTCTGTGACATGGGTGTAATTTATGATGAGCGGCGGAAAAGGTATTTGGGAGCGTACTCTCGAGATATTGGAGGAGGTCTGCCACTGCTTCTCGTTCGTTCTCTAAAAGGAGAGGCTCGTATTGCTGCGATCTACGTGAGCGGACTGAGACCATGGTTTGGTTAGTGAGGTTGAGCGAAATTTGAGGAAAGTGGAGACGCGTACAGCAAGATTCGCAGCAGCTGCTCACGACGCCCATGGTTGAGCTTGCAGGAGAGACGGAGAAGAAAGTGAGGAGGAGTTAACTCGGAAAGAGGTATAAGAATAAGATGAACACAAGTCTGCCTTTGCAGGTGAGGTTACCCGACCTCGTCAAAACCGCATCTGTGGGAAAATACACTCGCGAATTGCCTCTGTCACACAATCACACGTACGGTCACATCGCCGTGACAGTGAGGATATGTAGCCCCCAGTCAAAACCCACCACAACGAGCACAATGTAGCACATTAATGTAGTACAGTACGCAGGTCTTGAGCACATATGTAGTTGATGTTGTCGATGAGGCCTTGAGGAACCATGTGCATGATCTATCCGATGTGTCACACGTGACATCCTTGGTCACGGCACTTTGGCCAGAGTCATGAGTCACAATACACATATACCATCGTACGACGATGGCCGAGCCACCCTGGCAAGAACAAGTACGCCTCCGACTGACAGAACGAAACGTCAAACAAAACGCATTCGCATCTATCATCGAGCAATGTGCGCCTAGTCCTCGGCTCACCCAACATTAACCCCCTCAATCTCAAACTCTTGAACAGACCGCAGATTAGCACAGCAGACAAAGCTCCTCAAAGAGCGCAATGCATCCCTCCTCAAAGCAGTAGGTTCTGTGCGTACCAATCCCTCCAGTTCGACAGTGTATATACCCGGAACTGCATCAGGCGAGGAGTACGTGTCATCATACCACGACGATCAGGTAGAAGCGCCAAGCTGACCGAGGAATCTGCCCGTACAGTAACCCTGTGCGAGCAGCCTACATGGCTTCTCTCGAATCTCAGATATCTTCACTTCGGGACGAACTCGCTTCAGTTTACAAGACACAGGGCCAGAACGCTCAGCGCCTCCTTGCAATGAACGAGACCCTTCGCGAGAAAGAAGAAATTTCGCGCATCGATTCTGAGAATCTCCGTAAAACACGAGAGGAGATCGAGCGCTTACGAAGGAAAGTCGATCAACACAATGAGTTGATGACGGAGAAGGACCGGACAGCCCAGGTGAGCCCAGTCCTAGTCTCTAGATTGCATGCAGCGATCAATTAATTGATACACTCCTACCCGAATGACGCGCTGCTAAGGTTCTACACGATGAGATCAACACGCTCCAGCTCGAGCTCGGCCAGATCGAAGAACGCAATCAGATCCTCACAAAGGACAACGCCAAACTCCTTCAACGCTGGCTTGATGATAAACAACTACAAGCCAATAAGATGAACGAAGCAATGGACTTTTACGAAGATATGCGTTCACGGCACCAGGCGGTGGTTAACTGGCGCGGCGAAGACGAGCCTCCTGAATCAGGGTCAGGTGCGGTGTCGGGAAACGGGGTGCGCTCGGGGGAGGGAACTCAGGCGACGATGACGGATGGGCAAAGATCTCAACCGGAGACGGGACTGGATCAGAGTCCGAATGGTTGATCATGGATGACGCGTTATCTATCCATCCGTATTCCTTTACTACTACCTAATCGCATACCCTCACGCCATTGAAACCCTCGTACTTCATATGATGAATGATCGAAAGTAAACGTTAACTGAACCGTGATCACACGACAAGTAGGTGTTAAAGAGAATATTTTTCTCATCGCCGCTTTACGAAACGTAGTTCTACGAAAAAACTGCGCATCTATGCTATGTGGGATGAGGATATATAGCGAAGCAAATGGAATTGGTACGAGGAATAATCGAATCGAATCGAAGCCAAGATACTTCATTAGCACAAACCTCGACAGAACAACAAGGGGATCGGGGTGGCCGTGAGACAGGACAAAAGCAACGAGGACAGAGTATGGATGACAGTTCTGGAGATACCATACATAATTTCATTTATTCAGTCATGTTTTGAATTTGATTCTTCAGAGTGGAGAGGAAACAAACAGGAGGAACGGAGTGTTTAAATCTGAGACGGAACTTCATGGCTACAGTCGAGAGCGCGATGCTGAATGGGATCGGAAGAATATAACGATGCAGAAAAGCAAAATCTCTAAGCGCCCTGGCCCTCTTGCTGGGTAGCTTGCTGGCTGTAATATCCTACATGCAATGTCAGATATCCACCGGACAACAGAGCAAAAAAAGATCGCTCACCACCCCAGTAGTTGGAATAGTACGGGCTGGGATCGCCAGTGGGCCATTGGGCCTGAGCGCCAGGAGCAGCTGCGCCAGCCGCCGCAGACAGGTCTGTTGCACCTGGTTGACTAGCTCCGAGGCCGGTCCCAACAGCACCAGCAGCGGCCTGAGGGATTCCAGGGCTTGCGGGATTGGCAGTGCCAGCGGGTTGGTTAGGGAATCCGCCATACGCACCAAATCCATATTGACCATAGGTACTTGGCTGCGGCATGCCGTACATGGGCTGTGGGGCGGCAATCAGCCATGATAACCACGAGATGAAATTGAGGTGGGGAAAAACAAGAGAATGAGGGAAAAAAGATGGAATGAAGTAATTTCGCTAACCATGTTGCCATAGGGAGCAGCGGTAGGAGACGGGCTCATAGCACCAGGTTGGACAGCTGCACCATCCCTGTCCTTGCCCCAGCTACACTTGATAGGCCTGCCGTGCACCATCTGACCCTGAAGCTGAACGATCGCCATAGCTGCATGCTCATGTGTGTCGAGCTTGACGAATGCAAAGCCACGATCGGCTTGCATGCGAATTTCGGAAAGGTACCCGATGGATTGGAACAGCGGGATAAGATCAGCTTGAGTGCAATAAGGCACCAAGTTACCGACGTAGACAGTGGTGTTGTAAGAAGGAGTTTGTTGGACAACGGCCTCGTAGGAGAGAGGACCACCTTGAAAGTTGATGGGTGCAGGTGCAGTGCCGAGAGTTCCTCCAGGGCGAGAAGGAGGAGGAGGGGGAGCTCCTCCTCCTTGTGCTCCTTGAGTTTTTTGGTTTGCCCAGTTGACACGGATAGCGCGCGAACCGAGCCATTCGCCGTTCATGGTGGCGATTGCTTGCTCGGCGTCTGTCTTGTCCCTGAAAGCCAGGAAACCATAACCACGCGACTTGCCGGAGTTCATATCCCACATAACGCGAGCGTCTGACAAGGTACCAAAGGCACTGAAAGCCTTGGCGAGGACATCATCATTGACTTCGGGGGAGAGATCACCGACGAAGACATGATAGTGACCGGTGGTGTCCTCCTTGTTTTGCTGACCTTGGTAAGCCCAGTTGACACGGATTTCAGTGTCAAAAATCTTGCGGCCATTGAGGGTCTGTAAAGCAGTCTCGGCAGCACGCATGTCGAGGTACTCGACGAAACCGTAGTTGAGGCCGCCGTGTTGGTAGTTACGGTCAGGGATAATTTTAACATGCTGGACTGGGCCAGCGACGGCGAAGATCTCCGTGAGCATGTACTCGGTGACCCGAGGGCTCAGGTTACCGACGTAGAGATGAGCCCGCCTCTGTTGGTTGCGAGGTCGACTAAAGTGTGAGCAAAATAGTATAGATGGGAGGATGAGGACGAGTGTACATACCGGAGCCTCGGCTGGGCCGCCCATACCACCCATAGGATTCATGATTTAATAGAGACTAAATGTAATAAAAAAGGAGTGGGTGAGTATGTCCATTGTGAAGATATGTGCTGTGAGTCAAAGAGATACGTACAGGAGGAAAAGAGATTATTATCTTTGACAGGGATGAGAGAGAAGGAGGAGTGCGTCACAGAAGAAGAAAAAAGACAAACGGAAATGAGAAATTGAGATAAAAGGAGAAAAAGAGAACACAGACAACAGAGAGAGAGAGAGAGGACGGAGAAATTAAATTTGGCTGTCCTTCGACAAACGCAGCTCGACACAGATCAAGACAACCTCTACGAGACCACAGCCACAACTCATCACCCACCATGGGAACAACTCACAGTACTCTCGGTCATCCCCGAACTGTCATTTGACATTTGTCCAGCAGCTACAAAGTACTACCTACTGCTTCGTGGGCACATTCAACAGAACACTGCTACCACTGCTGGGGATATACGACACGTTTGCGTTGGCAGAGAGCGACTGCACAATTGCCTTGCTCGCCTCAATCTTTCTCAGCGCAAGGAATGCCTCCCCTGCCTTCTCTAACGCCCTCGAGATCGTCGTTGCCGCTTCTGCCTCTCCTTCCGCACGAATAACCGCCGCTTGTCGCTCTTGTTCAGCCTATTGCACCGTCAGCGACGCAACCCTTCCTGAATCCTGCAGAATCTTACCTTCTCGACGATGAACTTGGCTCGCTCGGCATCTATGTGCTCGTCAATCGCATATACTACTCCGGTTTCGTAATACATACCTTGTTGTGCTATTTGTTTTGCCTCAACAGCCTATGAAAGACTTCAGACGCTCGTATACGTACTTTGATGGTCCTTCAACACATACCTGAGTAAATTCCTACGATGAAACAACAGGTCAGTCCGCAGATATTCGTCCCAACTCTGAAAAAAGTTCACCTTTCCGAATGTCAAGTGAGTGATCGACACATCCTCCAATTTAATATTGAATTCTCCAGCACGTTGCAACAGGTCTGCCCTTATTCGCGATGATACAACCTCCCGTTGCGTGATCAATTCGGCAGCGTCAAATTGCGCAACAATAGCCTTGAGTACTTCATTACCAATCGAGGGCAGAACACGTTCGTCATAGTCCAAGCCCAAGCCCTGGTAAATCTTCGGAAGGTGGTCCGTGTCTGGCCGTGAGAGCACACGCAGCGTTATTGAGACCATCTGCAAATCTTTTGAACCAGTCGTTGTCGATATATTCTGAACAAAACAAATTCAATAGACCAAACGCTGGAAAATGAGTAAATTACTCGAGGTTTGATGCGACAGTCATACAGAATGGCTCTTTGCAGCCATGGCACCAAAAAGTGCGTTCCTTCGCCCGTCGCCTGAGCAGAACCTTAATGTGGTCGTGTCTGGGGAAAAAAAGATGGAGAAACGCACCTGGTCCTTCACACCGGAGAAACGGTCAAACATGACTGCCCGATATCCGCCTGGCACATCGTAAATACTGGCTTGCACAACGAAAAACGCAACCCCCAAAGGTACTACGAAACAACAAGTGTAAGTCTCTACATTCCTGTGGCTCAGACAGCCAGCTCACCGAGTAGACGATTCGCAACTTGTGGAAGAGCCATGATGAGAGGATGGAACAATGTTTACTAGCAAACACCGGATAAACAACTTGACGCGTGATGCGTCAAGTCTCAGCCACTCGTGACACGTTTGAAAGGCAATTGCAGACTCATAATTTACTACGTAGATTTGATTATCAAGTCTCCCTTCCTATCCCCTTTACCTCCTTCCATCCGTGCAGAATGACTCCCAAATTGCATCGCTCGCTTCTTTCTCGCGCTCGCCTCTACTAGTCCTATCTTCTTTGCAGCCAGCCTCAACAGCGTCTTATCCCCAATCCCACTCTCCAGCCGTGGGTCCATCTTCAGATGCACCGGTAGTCCGGCTAGGAACGACACGACGGAAAGTGAGAGAAAAGGGTGTCGTGTTTCTTTGCCGTGCGAAGATATAACACGGTCATCGCGCCCTAGGTTACGTGTGGGAATGCGATCGAGTTCGAGTTGAAGCTGGGGATGGAAACACTACGGAAGTTGTGAAGCAAAGACACCGAAGAAGCTCACCTCGTCGATCACACCCTGCCAACCTCGCGCTTTGAAAGTAGTTCGATGTCGACTGTACCCGCCAAGTAACTCGTCGGAGCCTAGTCCATTGAGGAGAACTTTCGCGGGGCTCGTGTACGGTCTGTAGTTCGACGTTGGGGAGGCGCGTACACGACCTATCCCTCGTGACGCGAAGTACAGTGCCATGGCGAGACTCTGTCATCGAATTGAGACAAAGCATCCATGATGGAGATGGATACTTCCACGCACGAGGTCCATCACAGTCCTACTAGGATACATGGTCGCCTCGACTGCCCGTCTTGCGGTTTGACTTTCCTACTTCACATAACTTAAGGGGACGCAAATTAGCGAAATGCCGACCCACCTCGTAAGGAACATCAACTTCAACCTGGCATTATCTTTCAGCATTGTGGTCATGGTGAAGACGTGCAGGATGCAAGACTCACGAAGTTCCAGACTCTCCCAGGACACAATCCCCTTAGTTCCTCCACTTCTTGTAGGCCGGTTACCCGATCTGGGACCATATACGAGGATGGCTCTTTGTTACTGGTACCATTCCCATTCATCTCTAGGGCCTTGAGGCGTTGCTTTCTCTCCCTTTTCGGAAGTGCTCCAATGTTGCCATCCAATTGTACCTGTATTTTACGTGGGTTCTCGAAAGCCACGTTAACTAAATCTATTGGTTCATCCACCGGAACATGTCTAGTCGCATGAAGAGGATCAGCTAGGTTCGCAGTGTATCCATACCTTTGCATACCGGTGAGCGAGGAAGGCTAACATCGTGGAATCGATCCCGCCACTGAAGAGGACAGCGACCCGTGCTTTCCCTTTCTCACTCGGCGCTTGCGGTATATCTCTAACACGCAGCATTACACTTGTCCCCAGATGGGAAATAAGCTGCTCGACAGCTTCTGAAAGGGGCGCAGGAAGGAAGAAGGGGTCAAGGGTTTGTATTTTCGGAAGGTCAGCGGGTGGTAACGTTTTATTGACTTCACCGATTGTAGCCTGTTATCAATCGGATAAACTTTCAACGGACGAGCTTTGGTCGACTCTAACTCACGAATGGCAGGTCCTCTCCGTTAGTCCGGGGTATGACAATCAAAGTATCTTGGCAGTTGGTCACAAACTACAACAACTTTATTTCAGTACATCTATATCAGAGTTCCACAGAACGCAAGGATTAGATGCGCACATTATCAGACTTGCAGAGTGCAGTAAGATCGAGGGTGAATATACCCTCCGGAGAGAGCTCCTCAAACTCATAGGTAGGGTCATCACCTGCCGTGACAGATGCAAGGAGGAAGAATGGATTGGCGAGAGTTGGTTTGTGTATCAGTAACGATCGGCGACCAAGGGGGTCACGTGCAAAATACAGCCTATTCGATGAGGCCTATGAGGAATAAGTAGGAAATAACAGTGATGGTCGAGGATGTGGCGGACCTGGTAGAATACAAACGCATATCTATACAGGGGCGATGGGTGACCACGTTGAGGGATTAGGGGATATGACTTACGGTCCCTCAATGCTCCCGAGAAGTCTTTGAATGGAGTGTAATGTTCTCGCAAACCGGAAACGCTCAAAAACCTTCACACCGTCGTTTTCGGTGGAACCGATCTTTACGAAGGTCAGTCCCGAATATGGAAGCCCGTGGAAGTAGAAACATACATCCAGCCCTTGGAAGACCTGCCAAGTGAGAGGAAAGACCACGTCCCAAACATTCCTGATCAGCATGGACGAAGTGAAGGGGTAGCTTATGTACCTCTCCATTCCAGCACAACACGTCCCCTCCTTGCGCATGAGGTTGCACAATTGGTGCATCACCCCTCAGCCGGAGCTCAGAAGCGTAAAGCTCGAGGATATGATTTCCAGTTGCGCAGCATGACGAGAGGCAGATCGTTTTCGTTTGCTGTGCATCCGGTCCTTCAGATACAGGTCAGCCTACGCTTCTGTTGACGTGGACGTAATGGGCATACCCCGTGCTGCATTTGCCCGCTTTGATTGATCGGATAATATGTGAAAAGCAGTTTCATCAAAATAACGAGTAGAAGTTTTGTCTAAGGTGCAATGACAGGATGTGCGTATCGAGCAGAAGATCCCGCACATAGAGGCTAGAGATCGAAACGAAGTTCAAGCTGACTACCATTGTGTCGAACTCCCATTTTCCGTTTTCCGCGATCCGACCGACAGGCCATAGCATCTACTAACTTACGCGCTCGGCGAGTGCTCGATGAGGGAAATGTCCACTTTGGGCAACAGATACCTATTCCCCACCAATTAGAACTCGTAAAACCGTCACCAAACTCTTTCATAAATTGGAGAGGTATTCTGATGTAGACAATCCAATTACAGCAGTTTGTGAACATAATGAGATGTGATGGATGCTGTGACCAAAAAGGATATGAGTACCAGACCCCTGCCATCTGAGGGGACATTCAGCAGTCACATAATGTAGTGCTTTGTTACCACAGTATATGGAAAGCCAAGGTTGACAAATAGCCATGGCTCACAAGCCAGCTGATCATAGGCTGACCTATAACTTGCATTCATAGGGTACAGGTGGGCTGAGATTGTCAAGTCTGGGTTTGATCCCAGAATTCCCGGATAGTCCGGAGTGCGCAGAAAGGCAGAGTCAGTCGGGAATCCCTGAGGGGGGTCAGAGGGGTAAGGAACTTTGGCTTCAGCTTATGTGCTGTGCCCCTGTACGAGTTCTGTTCCTTGATTTCAGAGTAGAGGGTCGGAAGACAATCCTAAGGTCAACTCAAGGACTGAAGGGTTTCAGAGTGAAGCAGAGCAGGAGAGAACAGGATTTAGTTGATATTCAAACTAAGGAAATATCAGAGAGTACAAGCAGGTTTATATACTGAAGAGTCCAGAAGAAATAAAGATGTTAAAGTATGTCGGACGAATCGGAGTTTCAGGTTTACAGAAGAAAGTAAGGAATGAGTCGGAATGGTGTCAGAATGTTGGAATAGTAACTGAGGGCAATGGCACGATAATTGTGAAGCAAGGGGAAAGGGAATTATTGATAGGAAATATAGGTGTCAAGAAATGTCAAAGGAAAGTGACATATGTCAAGAGATAGCCGAGATAGGAATATGAAAGTCCAGGACAGGAATGCGGAAGTCCAGGACGGGAATGCAAAAGTCCAGGACGGGAAATATGGGGTTTGGAATGTCCGATGAAAGAGAAATCTTCTAAGGTAAAGTCCGAGGCTTGGGATTTGGGATTTGATCATAGGGGGCCTGAATTGGGCCGGATGAGTTGGGAAAGTTTCAGGATGTGACACTTAAACAAGACGCGAAAGATCTACCACCAGATTCTTCCACAGAAGACAATTCACCAGAGTCCTTCAAAAGCTCTGACTGTGACCCCACTGAACCCAAGAACCCTGATGATGAGTTTTCTGTCACTGAACCCACAGACCCCAACAATGAACCAATGATGGCCTCCAGAGCCCCAGAACTAAAGATTGGCACTCCTTCTGCCTTTGATGGCAACACTGATGATGCTGTCCGATGGATGCACTCTGTCATTGTTGTAAATTGGTGATACATAGAGTACGTTGAGGATGGATTAGGTAATCACGTCAACTACTTGTGTGGTCTTTTTGTTCTATGCACCTCAGTCTAGTATTTGATACTCAAGACTGAGGTGAGACATTATTTAGCTATACATTCCTTTTATTTACTGATAGCTCTTTAGTACATACTCCATCACTTGTTAGGTTGGTTTAATAAAGTCTAGTATTTGATACTTGAGACTGAGTACCTACTCCATCACTTGTTAGGCCAACTACCTTGGAACAAAAGTCATATCCTACTTTGAACTCAACGACCATGTCTACGACAATGACAAGAAAAAAATCATTGCCGCCCTTAGTTTTATGAACAAGGGAACAGCCGCTTCTTGGGCTAAAGCCTACTATGAAGCCGCTAGAGATAAAGGATGGGGAAAGTGGACTGATTTCGTCAAGAACTTCAAAACTACTTTCGCAGTTTCCAATGTCAAAGGGACTGCACTCGCCAAACTCACTTCTCTGACCCAATGCCACTGCGGCTCCCTTGAGAAGTTCAATGCTAAATTCCGGCTCCTGAAAAGTTGATTGAGTGTGACGAGTCTGCCCTCATCTCCTGGTACACCAACAGTCTTGAGAGAAATCTCTCAACCTGAATTTCGAACATGGATACTATCCCCAACACCATCGACAAATGGATTGCTAAAGCTGAGCATTTCCATATCCAGAACCAGCACATCAAAGCACTACAGAACTGATGCACTTACTCCCAACCTCCTACTTCCTTGACTCCCACCCCTGATCCTGACACTATGGACGTCGACTCTGTTTGACTCATGCCTGTCAAGTGGGCTGAGTACATGAAGAAAGGATTATGCTTTGTCTGCAGGAAACAGGGACATCACTCCACTGACCACAAGAACAGTTGCCTTCCCCAGAAAACTTCCTCCCCTTGACCGACCCCCTTCAAGACAGTAGAAATCCCTGCCAAAACGCTGTCCTCTGTAGAAAAGTTCATTTCTGAACTCCAGAAGAACAATGTCTCTGAAGCCAAGATGTTGGATGTCCTCAAAGTCTGCTTTGAAAACCCCAAGCAAGACGCTCCCAACGCCCTCCCCATTGCCAAGATTGGATTAGATGGGCAGGATTTTTAGAAAGGAGAACCGAATCAATGCGAACCTCTCCTAGAACAACCCCTGTAATAGTAGCTGAGCAAACATCTAAATTAATGCACAAAAACTATAAGAGGGCAGTGATTGCCCGGACTACTAGGGATTAGCTAGGAGTAGCAAATAGGTATAAGTAAACTCACCTCAGCTGCTGCCAAAGAGGGGGCAAAGAACGACTGAGGAATCTGAAGTAAAAACTAAGTATATATGTATAACAGAGTGGGTGGAGAAGTGCTCGCTAATGATAATCAGGGAATAGGAACTGTTA
>MU127416.1:1195948-1368529 GCA_014904945.1 Gyrodon lividus | reverse complement strand
GCCTTTATTAGCAAAGAACGGGGATACTCCTGTGGTAGCACTAGGGGCATTATTGTAGGCGAATTCCGCGAGGGGTAGGAGTTCCGACCAATTGTCCTGTTGGTAGTTGCAGTAGATTCAGAGATACTGCTCAAGGGTCTGGTTCGCCCGTTCCGTTTGCCCATCGCCTTTGGGATGGTATCCCGAAGTGAAGTGAAGTTGGATGTCAAGGGCTTTCCCAAGGGAACGGAAGAAGTGAGAGACGAACTCGGAACCCCGGTCGGAGGTGATATGGGAGGGAACTCCGTGCTTGGAAAACACGTGGAGCAGGAATAATTTTGCGAGGCTCGGAGAGTCGATAGTGTCATGAGTGGGAATGAATATGGATTGTTTGGAAAGGCGGTTGATGACTACGAGGATTGCAGTGTATCCGCCGGAGGGCGGGAGTTGTTCGATGAAGTCCATGGAAATGGAGTTCCAGGGCTTTTCGGGGATTGGGAGTTGCTTGAGCATTCCATAGGGGCGGTGTCTCGGAGTTTTAGCGCGGGCGCAGGAAGTGCAGGAACTGACATAGTCCTTGACAAAGGTGCAGAGGCCTGGCCAGGTGTATTCCCGGCGGACGAGCTCTAATGTCCGGATAGGGGGTGGTCGTGCTTGTACTGGAGAATGCGAAGATGGAGGTCCTTAGCTTCCGGGACAAAGATGCGATCATCGAGGGTCAGGAAACCTTCGGGGTTGATGGCCCACCGGGAGTCCGACAAGTCTGGAAGATGGAGGGAAGCTATGGGGTCGGAGGACAGGGAATCTAGGATGTCCTTGTGAATGTCTTCGATGTCAAGTAGGGACGAGGCCCGGAGGACCGGGGCAAGTAGGATAGTGGCTTGTAGGGACGAGGTGAGCTGTTCTTGAGTGAACACTGGTTGGAGGTTATGGGGATTGATGTGAGCATAGTCCTTATCCCCCTCTTTGGGGTAGACGTCCCAGTGTCTAGTGAGGGAGTCGGGTTTAGCTCCTAAGCGTCCGGGGCAGAAGCGGATGACGAGGTTGAACTGGGATAAGAATTCCGACCAGCAGGGTTGCCGGCGAGTCAGGACTTTGGAGGTGGAGAAATATTCCAGATTTTTGTGGTCGGTAACGACGTCGATAGGGGTTCCGGAACCTTTGAGGTAATGATGCCAATGCCGGAAGGCTTCATGGATAGCGAGGAGTTCCTTATCATGAGTGTCGTAGTTGAGTTCCAGGCTGTCAAGGTGCGGGAGTAGAACGTGACGGGGCGGAATTCCTCGTCTGGACATCAGATCAAGAGGATTCCCGCGATAGCGTAGTCCAAAGTGTCGGTCTCAACCGTGATAGGGCAGTCCGGAATCCAGTGAGTAAGGATAGGGGCTCGGGTGAAGGCGTCTTTGAGTTGGGTGAAGGCAGAGCGGCAGGAGTCGTTGAAGTTCCAAGGGACGTTTTTCCGAGTGAGTCGGGTGAGCAGAACAACGATATCGGAGTAGTTGAAGATGAAACAACAATAGAAGTTGGCAAACCCAAGGAAGGACTGGATGTCCTTGACCTTCCGGGGTTTGGGCCAATCTCGGACTGCCTGGACTTTCTCTGGGGACATGGTAAGCCCCTGGGGAGAGAGACGATAGCCCAGGTATTCGACGGAGTCCGAGTGCCACTCACACTTTTCTGGTTTGGCATAAAGGCCATGTTTCCGGAGACGCCGGAGGACTTCCCGGACATGTTCTTTGTGAGAAGCCATGTCGTTGGAATAGATGAGGATGTCGTCGAGGTAAACTATGACACAGACGTCTAGGAGGTCCGCGAAGATGCTATTGACGAACCGCTGGAAGGCCACCGGGGCATTGGCGAGCCCGAAGGGCATCACCAGCCACTCGTACGAGCCATAGCGAGTCCGGAAGGCGGTTTTCCATTCGTCTCTGGGAGCGATGCGGACAAGGTGGTCTGCATGATGGAGGTTGATCTTTGTATATACCTTGGCGCGGCTAGGGGAATCAAGGAGGTCGGAGATCAGGGGCAGTGGATAGCGGTCTTTCTTTGTGATTTTGTTGAGACCTCGGAAATCGACACAGAGGCAGAGGGATCCATCCTTCTTGCGGACAAAGAGGACGGGGGCGCCGTGGGCGGAATTGGACTGACAGATGAAGCCGTAATTGAGGTGTTCGTCTATGAATTCCCGGAGGGACTCGAGTTCTGTAGCGGAAACCGGGTAAACAGTCCCGAGAGGAGGGGAAGCACCTTCCTCTAATTCAATCTTGAGATCGAATTCCCTGTGGGGCAGAAGGGTATCAGCCTTGCGCTTACTGAAGACATCAGGGAAATCGTGATAGTCTGGAGGGACGGAGGAAAGATCGACTTCTTCGGGGCTTTCGGAAATCCCGGAGTTCCGGGATACGGAACGGAGTTTGGAGTCCTGGGGACGGAGGTGAATGCTGAACTGCTCGGAGCCATTGAGTTTGCACGCACGCACAAAGGCGGCAGCATTGACAAACGAGATGCGAGGGGCTTTGTGAGGTGGCTTGTCGGGAGTGTCAGAGTGAGATAGGGGACCGGGGTCCGGAATCTCCGGAGGTGACGTTGGGGGCATTGGCAGGTCTTGAGCCGGCGTTCGGAAAGTGATACTGCCCAGTACCCAGTCAATCAATGGATTGTAGCGGGTGAGCCAGTTGTGTCCTAGAACAAGGGAACAAGAGGAGTCCAACGGAGTAACATAAAATGTATCGGAGGTGACAAAGCCGGAAGGGAAATGAACGGAAAGGTCAACAGCACGGGTAATCGTAGAATTGGAAGTACCATCAAAGAGTTTCAAAGAAATAGGAGGGATGGAGTATGTCGGAAAATGATGCTTGTCAACAAAAGTAGTATCAATGAAACAGTCAGTAGAACCACAGTCTAACAAAGCTGGGAATGCAGAAATTTCGGAAATTTCGGAAAGGGAAACAAGAGGCATAAGGGCCTTGGGATCATAAAGAGTGGACACGTTGAGACGGGTCTCCGTAAGTGCACGGTGGGATTCAACGCAGCCTCCTTCCCGTGCGGAGTCCGGAAGGCTGCGCCCTAATTTTTTGCCTCAGGGGTGGAGGCCTCTGGTTTGGCTTCTGGAGCGGAGGAGGTTGTTGCTGCACGGGAAGTGGACTTCTGGCAATCCTTAGCTACATGTCCAGCGGCTCCGCAGAACATGCACAGCTTGAGGTCAAAGTGGTGTTTGCGTTCCTCGGAGGTGAGGCATCCGTCCTTCCTGAGTTTACTGGAGAGGTCAGATGTGGGTTTAGGGGCGGAGGACTTTGCCGACGAGGACGCGGAGGTGTTGGACGGAGTGGCAGGTTTTGGAGATGGAGTGATCGGAGTACTTTTGGAAGTGGAGGACTGGTTTCTGGAGGGTTGGACTTGCGTTCCCAATATCTTCCATCAATAGTCTGGGAGAGAGTCCGGAGCTCTCCTAGGAAACGCGGTTTTCCGATGCGGGAAAGCTCGTCTTTGATGCGGTCCGGAAGTCCATTGTAGAAGTGGTGTCGGAGGGCTCCCTTGCTGTAACCCCAGACCTGGGAGGCTAGGCAATTCAATTCTACCACGTATTTGTTGATATGCTGGGAGTCTTTCATGGATAGGTGGTCGAGTTGGTGTTCGGCATCACTGACGGGGTCATGGGGGCCAAAGTTGGTCTGGAGCTCGAGGAGAAATTCCCAATAGTTGTCCGTCCAGTCCGGATTGTCCATCTGGAGGAGGTCAGGCTCAAACCATTTGAGGGCCATACCTTTTAGGTAAGACTGAGTGAAGGTAACTTTTGCGCGGTCAGTCCAGAACGTGTGGGGGCGATCCTGGAAGTTCAGCTCGCATTGGACCAAGAAGGCCCGCAGCTTGCAAGGGTCGGTCCCATCAAAGGTGTCGGGTTCCCGCACCTTTGTACACGGAGATGAGGAGTTTTCGGATTCATGGTTGCGGCGTGATAACTCAGTGAGGCTGCGGACTGCGTTTGCAAGCGCCATGATAGGGTTAGGCAGAATTGCATTATCGGGGTTGTCGTCAAAGGGGTTGTCGTCATCGGAGGGTTTGGGGTCATCGCCGCCGCCGTTCCCATTGTCAGAGGGGTCCAGGGCGCCCCCAGAGGGGTGACAACCTGCGGGAGTAGGGGTGGAGACGATTTGAGATGGAGGTCTGGCCTGAGAGGCAGAGTTTGATGAACAACGAGTGGAGAAGCTTCGGAATTGTTTGGCGACATTGGGGCCTCGACGCGAGGTCATCAGGGAGTGCAGGGCGTCTTCCCGGGCTGCCTCTGACTGAGCTGCGTCGATGCTTTGCATACTGCATGTTTGGGAACGAGTCTGGATAGTTCTAGACATGCGGATAAGATATGATGTTAGCAAACTCGTAGAGGTTTGAGTTCGAATATACTGTCAAGTCCGGGTTCTTTCCCGGAATTCCCGGAATGTCCAGAGGTGCGGAGAAGGTGGGGTTTTGCGGGAATTCCTGAAGGGAGTCGGAGGGGTAAGGAACTGCGGCTTCAGCTTATGTGCTGCGCCCCTGTACGAGTTCAGTTCCTTAATTTAAGAGCGGAGGGTTGGAGGCTGGTCCTAAGGTCAACTTAAGGACTTAGAGAATCAGAAGGGAAGGGATCAGGAAGGAACAGGATTTAGTTGATATTTGAACTGAGGAAATATCAGAGAGTACACATGGGTTTATATACTGAAGAGTCCGGAAGATATAAAGATGTTAAAGTACTATTGGGCGAATTGGAGTTTCTGGTTTCCGGAGGAAAGGAAGGAATGAATTGGAATGGCGTCAGAATGGTAGAATGATGACTGAAGGCAATGGCGCAATAATTGCGAAGCAAGGGGGAAGGGAATTATCAATAGGAACTGTAAATGTCAAGAAATGTCAAAGGAGAGTGACATATGTATGTCAAGCGATAACCGAGATAGGGATACGAAAGTCCGGGATGGGAATACGAAAGTCCGGGATGGGAATGTGGGAAGTCCAGGATGGGAATGCAGAAAGTCTGGGACGGGAAGTACAGGGTTCGGAATGTCCAATGAAAGAGAAATTGTCGAAGGTAAAGTATGAGGGCCGGGATTCGGGATTTGGTCATAGGGGTTCGGAATCGGGCCGGATTGGTTAGGGAAGTTTTGGGATGTGACAGATTCATCTAAACAAAACTACACTAATTGTACATAAGGAGACCGATGGGACGTTCTATGCTACTTCCCCATCCCCATCCTCCTCACCCCCCTCCTCACCCTCATCCTCCTCCTCATCCCCATCCTCTCCATCTGTCCCCTGACCTCCCTCATCATCCTCCCTCTCCTTTCCTTTCCACTCCAACACCCCTCAGCTTCCTCCTGACAGCCCCTGTCGGATTCCTGACAGTTAGGCCATGATGGCCCCCTGGTAGGCCTCGTCGGCCCGCCTCTGGGCCTCATACGATTCCACCAGGGCCCCGAGCGCGTCCTGTTGCTCTTCGTCCTCCTTGTCCTCCTCACCCTCCCCTTCGCTCTCCTCCCAGGCCTCCGGACTCTTCTGCCTCTGCCTTTTCCAGTCCTTCCCCCCGCGTGGTGATGCCACTTCTACGGCTGCCCTCTTCCTTGCCACTCCGGCCTCCTGGCACGACGAGTGTGCCTGCGTGCACCTTGTGCACATCCGTGACCATCCGGTCTTCGGGCCCAGACATGGGACCCCCGCCCTCATGCAGGCCACGCAGGGAGTATTGGCCCCAGGGAGCCAGCCCCCGGGCCTTCCCACACTCACTTGTGACGGCCCCGCCTTGGACCCCTTCAGCGAGCCACTCACCCCGCGCCTCTACAACTCCTGCAATCCCTGCTGCAATCTCTCGGCCGCCACCCTCACAACCCCTGCCTCCGCTTTCCTCCTCCTCTCATCCTCCTCCACTTTCTCCGCGCTTCCTCTTCAAGTTTCTGCCTTGCCTCCTCACACTTCTCTGCCTCCCGCTGGGCCTTCTTCTCCTTGGCCTCCTGAATTCTCTGGGCAGACTCCTGCACGCGTTCTTCCTCCTCTTGCTGAAGATGGGTGATTTCATTGTCGGATTGCGAGTGAGTCGACATGATGGATGATGTCACTAAACAACAGGCAGTCAACGGTCGTAAGGTACCTCAGATCGATCCCCGCCATATTTCTATTTCCTATCTCAGCTATCTCTTGACATATGTCACTTTCCTTTGACACTTCTTGACATCTACAGTTCCTATCAATAATTCCCTTCCCCATTGCTTCACAATTATTGCACCATTGCCCTCAGTCATTATTCCACCATTCTGATGCCATTCTGATTCATTCCTTACTTTCTTCTGCAAACCCAAAACTCCGATTTGTCCGCCATACTTTAACATCTTTATATCTTCCAGACTCTTCAGTATATAAACCTGCTTGTACTCTCCAATATTTCCTTAGTTTGAATATCAACTAAAGCCCGTTCTCTCCTGATCTGCTTCACTCTGAACCCCCTCAGTTCTTAAGTTGACCTTAGGATTGACCTCTGACCCTCTGCTCTGGAATCAAGGAACAGAACTTGTACAGGGGCGCAGCACATAAGCTGAAGCCAAAGTTCCTTACACCTTCGACCCCCCTCAGGGATTCCCGACCAACCCCACCATTCCATGTGCTCTGGACTATCCAGGAGTTCCGGGATTGAACCCGGACTTGACATATGTGCTGCATGTAGGATGGCATCCCTCCAATATGAATTAGGTAGGTTTGCATCTTGCAGCATCAAACATGCGCTCTCCACAAGCATGTGGTTCATTCGTTCACTGATGCCATTCTCTTGTGGCGTGTAGGCATTAGTCTTCTCGTGATGGATTCCCTTTGATGCAAGGTAGTCCTCAAAGGCTTTCCAGCCATATTTGCCACCTCCATCGGATCTGAACAGATTTGCCCGCTCCCTGGTAACCGTTTCCATGCACTCGAGGTAGGCCTTTGTCTTTAGATTTTATTAATTTGACCACGACGTGATGTGAGTAGCCGTCAATATAGGTCACAAAGTATGAATGCCCTGTCCGCACTTGCGTTTGCATTGGTCTGTAGATGTCCAAGTATGTCCAGTGAAGGACTTGCAGATTCTCGGCCATTGACTTCTGTGGTATTGGTTCCTGGTGCTGCTTGCCCTCAAGGCATGGCTTGCAGACACTATCGTGAGTCATCGAACCAGTTATCTCCATCCCACTGACCATTTCCTTTCGAGACAATTTTAGCATGGAATCAATGTTTGCATGCCCAAGTCTCCGGTGCCAGGTCTCCAATGAGGCTTTGGATGGGATTGTTTTGGCAATGGATGCACTGAGCGAGGTGTTGGGATCAAGATACAGTGATGGGCCATAGACAATGCAGGCACTTTCGGTTACATGTGAAGTGACATGGAGGACATATAGTGAGTTCTGCTTGTGGGCTAGTGCTGCAAGCACACCATCTTTAGAGATATAGCAGTTGGCGTCTGCAAAGGATATGTTGAAATCTTTGCTTGCAAGGCGTGGTACTGACAGTAGGTTCCCATCTAGCTTTGGGATATAGTAGACATCCTGGAGGATTGTCTCTCGCATCTCTCCATCTCCGACATCAATGTCTGCACAGACTTGACCAATCCCTGTTGCCAGTATGAAGCTTCCATCCCCAATTTTCACAGCTTGTGGAGGTATGAGTGGACGGAATGTCACAAACCATGATTGTTGACAGGTCATGTTCACAGATGCTCCCAAATCAATTATCCAATCAAAGGGGCCATGAGAGCTGTCACTGGCATGCTGGGCCATAAATAATTGCAGGGGAGTCATGTCACATGGTGCTATGCTTGCTACTCGCACTGAAAGCTCAGATTTGTCTTTTGACTTGTCCTTCTTGGCCGTTGATGAGGCTGACGCATTTTTCACAGTGTCTTCCGCCATCTTCTTGAAACATTCTCCACTGTGCATCTTGTTGCAGTACTTGGACTTCTCTCTCTTCTTCTTCTCTTTCAATTTCTCCTTGGACTTCTCGTTTGACTTGTCTTTTGACTTCCGTGAGGTAGGCCCCTTTGTGATGAGCACCGACTGTGTCATCTTTCGGGATTTTTCCTCTATGAGAATTTGTGAAACAACTGCTTCAACTGACAGTTTGTCCACAGTAGACATCAAAATTGTCTGGAGGGTTGAGTATGAAGTTGGGAGTGAGATTACAATGGCTATGGCAACAAGAGAGTCATTGAGGGTCTGGCCAAGTGATTTTAGCATGTAGGCCTTCTGCCACATTGCATTAAGCTGCGGTTCCATCTCAGATTCATCAGATAGGGTGCTTCAGAATAGCTCACCTATTAAATAGGCTACTGTCAAGTCCAGGTTCGATCCCGGAATTCCCGGATAGTTCTGGAGTGCATGGAAGGGCGGAGTTGGTTGGGAATCCCTGATGGGGGTCGGAGGGATAAGGAACTTCAGCTTCAGCTTATGTGCTGTGCCTCTGTACAAGTTCTGCTCCTCAATTTCAAGGCAGAGGGTCGGAAGACAATCCTAAGATCAACTTAAGGACTGAAGGAGGTTTCAGAGTGAAGTAGAGACTTTGCAGGATAGAACATTTAGTTGATATTTGAACTAAGGAAATATTGGAGAGTACAAGTAGGTTTATATACTGAAGAGTCTGGAACATATAAAACTGTTAAAAGTATGTTGGATGAATTGGGGTTTTGGGTTTCCGGAACAAAGTAGGAGATGAATCAGAATGGCATCAGAATGATGGAATAATAACTGAGGGCAATGGTGCAATAATTGTGAAGCAGGGGGAAAGGGAATTATTGATAGGAACTGTGAATGTCAAGGAATGTCAAAGGAAAGGAACATATGTCAAGAGATAGCCAAGATAGGAATACAAAAGTCCGGGACAGGAATGCGAAAGTCCAGGATGGGGAATACAGGATTCAGAATATCAGATGAAGGAGAAATCTTCTAAGGTAAAGTCCGAGACTTGGGATTCGGGATTTGATCATAAGGGGCCGGAATTGTGTCAGATGGATTGGGAAAGTTTCGGGATGTGACAGCTACCATTTGCTGACCCTTGCCTTCATAGTGTTCCTTCAGTTTCTTCCAGGCTTCCTGTGCTGTCTTGACATAGAGAACTCCACTCAGTGGCTTGTCCTTTAAGGTGAGAGTGATTTGCGTGTGTGCTTCTTTGTCTCGTATTGACCAGTTTTCTAATGCTAATGGGTCTGACCCATCAGGCTTCGACTTGGCCATCAATTAAACCTATAAGGCCTCATAAATCATTAAAACTCTGTACTTCCAGTTCTGGAAGTTGGTTCCATCGTTTTCAAGAGATGGTACGTCGTATAGTCGACTGGAGAGGTGACTTGATTTGTGAGAAGCTGAAGCTGTCACAGTTGCAGGATATGATATGCTAGGAAGGGTTGTTGATGCTGAACCTAGGGTTGTTGGCATTTCGGACTAGTGAAGGACTCTTGGAAGCTAGGCAGAGTTGGGGCTCATAACCTATTGTTCCGAGGTTCTGAAGGCTAACGAAGTGACAGAGTAGAACTCAGTCTCGAGTATGGAATACTAGACTATTTATTAGACCAACCTAACGAAGTGACAGAGTAGAACTGAAGGTCTATCAGTAACTAAAACAGCTGTAAAGCTAAATATCTCACTTCAGTCTTGAGTATGGAATACTAGACCAAGGTGTGTAGGAATGAAAAGTCCACACTAAATATTCAATGTGATTACCTAATCCTTCCTTGACGTACCACATACACTCAATTTACAACAAGGGACAGGACTCGTACAGGGGCACAGCACATAAGCTGAAGCCAAAGTCCCTTACCCCTCCAACCCCCCTCACAGATTCCCGACCCCTTATGCCTTTCCCCACCTTTAGGACCTTTCAGGAATTCTGGGATTGAACCTTGGGCTTGACACTACCAATCTTTGGCCATGGTTATATCCCTGAGCATGTAAATCATCTTAATTCCTTGGACCTCTACCATGGATTCTATGTAAACTGATTTGCTGACCATCATGCATTTGAGCTTGCTTCATGATGGACTCCATGTATCTTACTCTCTTATTTGTACTTTGCTATCTTAATTGGCTTTTGTGCTTAATGAACTTGGTGCAAAACTACTGCGAGCTTGGAAAGACAGTGAAGACAGCATGCAACATGTCTTATTGGCTCAATGGACTTGCTGGCCTGATGCCAAATCTCATAGAGCCACAAGTACAGTAAGTTTGTATAAGTTCTGAATAAGTTCAAATAAGAATTTAGTAAATTTAGTAAATTATGTGACTTGTTCTAATTAAAATCAACACCACCAGTTTCTACAGGATTATTGAAATGACCCTATAGTGGTCATTGCAAACTAATACAAAGTGTACAGCTCACTTCCAACAGGTTGGTAATGGCCCTAAACTTTTTGGCTAACCTTCCCTTGTTGGACAACATGCGGTATTCGTTGCCCAAAGCGGCAGTTGCCCTGACCTAAACAAAATGGGTTTGCTCACACTCGTCGAGTACTGATAGGTATGCCGGTGAAGCCACCGAGACCTTACTGGAATGGTACTAGTAATACCTCGGGGCGGTACCACTTCGTCAACTTTCAGAATGATATCTGCCCACAACTCGTTCCATCAGTCACCTTACAATCGCCCTAGCTTTGTGATTTGCTTGTCACAACGGAAACTAAAGATCCTAGCTTCTCAAGAAGTTGAGGCCAACGTTTGATGTCATTTAGGTTCTGGTGCTCAGCGCCCTGAGCTGCTCCAGGGCAATCGTCCGACCTTCTACAACATGGGCAGGGGGCTTCGGTGGTAGATCCGGATCTTGCTCTCTCGGGATCTCTGTCGCCGCAAGCAGAATCCTCATGATGTTCTCAGCATTCAGAAGCCCTCTTGCGCGGTGGAAGGAAACGGTATTGAGAATGCCCTAGAGTTGAAGTCACACCCAACTTTGGTCACAAAGAAAGAGATTACTGACCCTACCCCTGTCCACCTCGGCAGCTTGGTCGTCAAAAGCATGAAGGGATCTAACAGCAGTTCTGTCATCACCAACTTGGAGGAGATGGATACGGAATAGATTGTTTGGTGCTTGTCGCCCATCCAGCCTTTGACAAGTGCTGGTTATCTTGTTCAGGAGTTCACCACAGTCCGCTAAATGGTGCATGCGTGTCAGTGTTGTCTCCGTCAGTGGAAACATCGCAGGTGCTGCATTCCTGGAACGCCATCTGTGAAAATTAAAAGGACGACTGGGACTGGTGTGCCCTCTCCTCCGAGCAGAAGATAATTTTCAAACACAGAGTTCAGTTTCGGGGCCATGTTTCTGCCATCTGAAGGACACGGACAAGCGGCGCTGAATGGAGGCAGAGTGTGTTACATACCTTTACTTGGCATAACAGTGCTGAATATTGACTCGAATTCACTCCCGGTCTGCATACGATGATTCAGAATGGCTGGCGGGACGGGAAAGTGAACCGTTGCTTGCCTTGACACCCTGCAAGGTGTCCTCGTGGTGCAAGAACATTACATCGACGCCGACCCAGCTTTGGGTAGCAAGTAGATCGACCATCCCGACAAGTGCGTTCCGTACTTGTGACCACCAAGGCAGCATCTAAAGGGGTTTGTGGGACAGATCAGGCGGTCGTGGTTTACATCCCTCACTGTCTAGACTGACCGTGCGAGTGTCGTCAACCAAGATAACGCACTGGGACTGACTGTGAAATCATAGCGAGCATGAAATAAATATTGTACACAAGCATTTCATGCGCAATACACACGCCATATATACCAGTTGAATGTCCTCGCGTTTGCTCAATTGAAGGGCGGGGGGAGGTTTCTCAGTGACGGTTCCACCATGCTGAGGGGGGGCTGAGGTAGACCCAGAAGATGGAGCGACCACTGTCCGAGCTGTTGCGGGGATGTGTGGGTAACTTCGTGTGGGGTTTTCCACGGCTTGTCCGAGTGGACGCGCCTGCTGAGCTATGATAACAGTTCCCCGATGAAAGGGAGGACCAGAAGGTGCAATATCCCATTTCAGATTTGACGCGCATGTCAGCACGTCGTAGCTGGAAACCTGCATTAGGAACTCCAGAGTTAACAACGTGGGTGAAAGTGGCTGCATGGTTATACGCACGGTTTTAATCCGACCTCTGTAGCTAATCCTTGCGCCTTCAGGAAACATAGAGCCAGCCGATCCCAAGCCTGTCAAATGGGTCGCAACGAGTTCATGACTCAGAGGCTCCATTAAGAGTGAACCTACATGTCTCGCCCTACATCCACGGTCGTTTAGTCTGTACACTGGCAAAATTGTTTCATTTACCATTACAATTGCTCGTGCAACAAAAAGTTGTCCATTGGGTTCCTCACTAAATGGGACGGAACCTGGTGGGATGTCATTATTCCAGACTGCAACCTTTTACTGCCATGTTAAAACTACAACTTGGAAAAGAAAAATTCCGCTTGCCCATGAGTATGGCAATGAAGAGTGGCATTCCCTGATATTCTTGGAGCTCTCCTGGCACTCGCTATGGCAGCCGGTCGTTGAAGTTGGCATCTGGGAGGATGGCGACCCTTCTAGTCGAGAGCACACTGATACACTGCCAGATTGGCAGTTTTGAGGGGCTCGAGGTTGATCCCAGGATAATCGCATGCTCAGTTAGCTCACCCAGAATCATTTAGTCCGTGTATGAGTAAGCGATGTGGCGCATCGTCCCTACCTCGCGCATCGAAGCTCGTCAAGGTCCCTAGGGGCACTCGCTCTCTTTTCTTTTCTTTTCTTTTCTTTTATCTTCGCACCCACTCACTGTCCCTTTATCAGGTCCGGACACCAATCTTGGCAACATCCAGGCATATGTCATGGTTGTCCGTTGCGCTGCGCTTGACACTTAATTGTTTCGCCCTGCTTGGGCCCACCCACCCAAGCAACTCATCTTGACCCCAAAACACTTCGTCTGGCTTCGTTCTCTCTGTAGATCACACGATCACACGGTTCCGCTCTCTCTCTCTCAACCATTGAGCAGTTATCACGGCACCTATCAACATCACAACAACAAATGAACCTTTCATCAAGCCGCAAGGCCTCGACCTTGCATCGTGGTGCTGTCATACAACACGACTCAGTAAGAGCCTTTGACAGGGTGAGCTGGCACTTGTATCCATGTAAAATTACCACACACGATGCAGCGAACACTAAACAGCGGATGCAATTACATTGATCAATCGATATCAATCATTTCACGCCAGTGTTGGTGGGCTCAAAAACTTCGTTGTCGCCTCAAAATGACAAACCTCCTGCAGGAGGATTAATTTACTTCAGGTATTGCCTTATTCTCCGACTCGAGACGATGGCAACTTTTTGCTCGGACGCCGCACGGCCTCCTTGCACGCAATTATAAATACCCTCTGGCGTCAATCAATCTTTCACGGAATTCTCCTCTTTGTCGGTGAGTTAAGAGAGTTGAATTAGTTGGAACAAACTATAACCTAGACACCCTCAGTGGCTCATTTTCACCGAGCTATCCTTTGTGGACTGCCTCAGTAGCAAGCACCCGTCCATCAGAAAGTGCTGTAGATCATGGAAAAGCTCGTGAGTCTCGGTTGAGTATAGAAACCCCAACCTCACCATCGCTCACCAGTCCAAACAAGAAGATTTCCGTGCTGCGATTGGAAATCTGGTTCAGGATGTGCGCCAACGGGCTATCTCAACTCCCTTGGATTTTATTTAATATATCTGCGGTTGAATGTCAAACAGCTTCACCTCTCAGAGGATCAGAAATCTGATTCCATCTTCGACGCGTTCCAGAAAGGTATCCGATCGCAACTCGATAACTTGGTGTCGAGTATGCCGTTGAGACTCATAGACATATACCTCGGAGGCTTGGTGACAAGACATCAGATTACTGAAAGTCTAATCAACAGAGAAGATTATAAAAACGCGGTGAATAGGATGTACCAAGACCATAATGACTCCACAGTGGCAGAGTTATACTCATTGATGGTGGACTACCTCGGATATGTCATGTTTTCCCATCGCTGGGAGGGCGCGGAGCCCCTACATGAGGACGTCGTCAAATCCCGGAGCATCTACGCCATGGACCCACAGAACAAGAACGTAGCAAAACTACAAAAATTTTGTTGTACAGCCGCCAAGTGCGGGTTTCGCTGGGCCTGGAGTGATACCTGCTGCATTAACAAGCAGAGCTCCGCCGAAGAATCCGAATCCATTAACTCCATGTTCAGGTGGTATCGCCATAGTGCTCTTACTGTCGTCTACCTCCATGATGTAGACGACGTGCCTCCCTCCCACCGCTTGTCTTCGCCGTCCGACACATCGTCTGAAATGTGGTATAATCGCACAGCGATCAAGGATGCCAAGCGCGACGCCAGTCCCACGGTTCCTTTATCTTCTGATTCACAGACCTTTGCATCATCCGCACTCGGGGCTGGTCCGATGAGCTCCCCATCCACACTTGATGCATCTGTACCCATTATATCCATACCAGACTCAACTCCAACAACGCTGCACGCATATCTGGAAGAGATCGTGACAGAGAACACCATGCCACCCAAGTTTATGCAAGATGACACACAGGTGGAGCCAACAGCTCTCAGAAGCCATCTCATGAAGCACTTTGTACAAATCGCAGTGGACCCGGATGGTCGAAAGCCGCCAGAGTGGTGCTCGAGAGTCTGGACGTTACAGGAGATGCTTGCACCCAGATTCCTCCGCTTTTACTCTCGGGATTGGGGCCTTCTAGAGAGGGCCTTTGATCCCGAAGACGGAGATCAGGATCAGGATCGGGTACTTCAGCTCAACGCAGACAAGCGCAGCTCATCCATTACCGACCATCGTCGAGATTCTCTCTGGAACCACTTGTTGACGCGCGCTACTGGCGTAGACGCAAAAATGCTTACCTGCTTTAAGCCTGGGATGGAAGATATTAGGGAGAAGCTTCGCTGGGCATCCAAGAGGCAAGCAACAAAGCTGGAGGACAGTGCATATTCACTTCTTGGTATCTTCGACCTTAATATGCCTGTCATACACGGGGAGAGAGATCGAGCTTTCATACGTCTGCAGGAGGAGATCATGAAACGGACCGATGACCTCGCCCTGTTCGACTGGTCTGGTTCCCCTTCATGTCTCAATAGTTTTCTCGCGGCAAATCCGTCTTGCTTCCAGGAAACGCGGCCAGAGCCCAACCCGATCTCGCCAGGATGCCTAGAGACGATCCATCGTGCCTTTGATGGTTGCCTCAGCCTTATTTTCTCCGCACCCGTCGCAATCATCGATGTAGTCAAGAAAATGGTCTTGACACCCCCTCTGGGACACTCCCTCGTCAATGGCGAATTGAATATCACCTTGTTTGAATACAGGGTGACACGTTTCAAGTACAAGGGGGAGATAGCAAACGCAGTTCATTACACCCTGAAGGTTGAAGGATTGGCGCCAGTTAATATTTGTTTGCCTTTGGACTTCTCCAGGTACCAATCCGAGGAGTTCTACCTATGCCGTGCTTGGGATAGGCGCGTTCAGCGCATCATAGAGATCTTTTTTCGCATGGTGAAAGGAAAGCTCGGACACCTATTGGAGGACCTGGCGACCAGCTTGCCACTACCCGAGCTACCCAATATCGACCTGAAGCATCTGTCAGATATACCAACCAATCTCCTCGATCTCTTCCGAGACGACGAGGAAAAGGATCCGAGACTTTACCCGGATCCAGTCCCTTCAGTTCCCGAACTGCACGCCCAGGAGGCCACTGATCCCGCTACAGAACCAGCGGACTCCGAAGCAAAATTACACACCGGGGATGTCAAGGACAAGGAGGCTGTATTCCGCTTCTTCTCTGACGAGTTCACTGTATTTCTGGTGCGGGTTAAGGGCGCTCGGCGAGAAAGGGTTAAGACTGTAGGCCGCGTGCTTGCAAGATACCCTTTGACGAAACTCAGCTTCGTGAAGGCTGCAGAAAGACGATGCGTTCTCTAGCAAGGTGCACACTTGCCATCCTGATTTACCATCGCTATGATTAACCTGTCTGTTTCTACACGCCGTTGTATTCATCTATTCCATCACTCATGATGATGATCACTTAGCTTCGTTTGCCATTATACACCATTACGGCGTCAAGATTTCATTTTTGTGATTGCTTTCTAATGCCACGTAAAGTCATGTCACGCTTTGAGTGGGCTATCGATGTCTCGGGCCCGACGATCTTCTCAGCTTCTAGCATGCTGGGAAGCTCCTAGTGGAAGAGGCACATCATGAGACTACCTCGATGATTTATGGGCCTTGCAATGACATTCCAGTGTGGAAAAAAAGTCATATCGACCCTTCCTGTTGCAGTATGAGTGAGTACCTTCGTTCTGGCTACTGACAGAAATGAATGTCACGATGCCGACGGTCCTTCACCGCTTCACCGCTCGCTCGGATCCTCTTCACCACGGATAATCACCATCGTATCAGCTGCCAGCTGGTGTCACCACAACGGGACAGAGTCGAGACATGCGTCGACGGAAATAGGGCAGGCGAAGTCCCTGATTGGTTGACACAGTGACTGATTGGTTAGCGCATATGGTCCGCTTACTGTGCTGGGATAATTACAGTAATTGTTGGTATGGCAAATTTTAGGGTGATGAGTGACAGTCCTGAGGGCGATCTGGATTCTGCATCGTACACCAGTAAAGCTTCGTTTTGTTTTGCTATTGCCACAAGAACACGATTCGTATCATATGTCTGCCCAATGAAAGGCGCTGTTCAAGAAAAAGCCTTGATGATAAGCGGAACACAAAGTAAAAATCTATGGGCGCATGCGTGTAGATTAACGAAACGTTCAGGCAGAATATGTAGTGGCAGCCACATTGCCTCCACGACCGGTCCAATTAATATCTGTGGCAAGATTGTAAGTTCGTCTCTAATCGAGTGGGGGAGCATGGGGACGTACGGATGTCCTGGCCCTTCTTGAGTTTGTCATTCTCCTTTCCAGGGAGCACACGGAAAGTATGTGCACCGAAGTAGTCACGCTTTGAAGGTCCGTCACGTCAATAATGTGTTTCAAGACGCATACAACGTGACACATACCTGAGCCTGGAGAAGGTTAGCAGGGACGATCTCGCTCCTGTAGCCGTCGAAGAAGGCGAGGGCAGTACTGAAGGCAGGGGTGGGGATACCCCAGAGCACTGCCTGAGCAATGACACGCCTCCAACCAGGTTGTGCTTTGTGGACAGCTGTGGCATAGAGCTAAGTGAATGTCGCGTTGACCAAAAGAGCATCAAAACACACCCTTGTTGAAGAAGTCATCGAACAACAGGGACTCGAGTTCCGAATTCTTTTCGTATGCAGAAGTGATATCACCGAGGAACACACTCTGAGATACATGTGCATTAGACGGGCGATGACTTGTAAAGCAACTAACACACCTTAATGATGCATCCACCACGCCACATGCGAGCAATGCCAGCATAGTTCAAGTTCCATTTCAACTAAACCATATGTCAGCACAATCACCACGCCCGAACCACCGCATCACGAACCTCCTTGGCGGTCTCCCTCATGAGCATGAAGCCCTGCGTGTAAGAGATGATCTTGGAAGCATAGAGGGCCTGCTCGAGGTCGTCGATGAATTGTTGCTTGTCACCGCGGAAAGGCTCCTTCTGGGGCCCAGCGATGACTTTGCTTGCACGAGTGCGCTCATCCTTGATAGCAGACAAACAACGTGCGAACACGGCCTCACCAATCAAGGTGACTGTATAATTTCATCACAAATGCCACAGCATTATTTGTCAGAACTCGCGATTTCATCGGAGGACAGGTGGGATTTACCGGCGGTGCCAGCATCAAGAGCGGCGATAGCTGTCCATTTTCCAGTGCCCTTCTGGCCTGCTTGGTCCAGAATTTTGGTGACGAGGGGAACGCCATCGTTATCGTTGAACTTCAAGATGTTCGCAGTGATTTCGATGAGGAAGGAGTCGAGGACACCCTTGTTCCACGTCGTAAAGATATCCGCAATCTCGCTTTCGTGGAGACCAAGCCCACGCTTGAGGATGTCATATCCCTCAGCAATCAGCTGCATGTCACCGTACTCAATGCCTGCCCGTTGCGTTAGATCCCAAGAGTAAACGTAATCCGACGAAATGAAATACCATTGTGCACCATCTTAACGTAGTGCCCGGAACCAGTCTCACCGACCCAGTCACAGCAAGGCTCGCCATTGACCTGGGCGGCAGTAGCCTGGAAGATCTCCTTGATAGCAGGCCATGCCGCGGGGGAGCCACCGGGCATGAGAGAAGGGCCGTATCGTGCACCCTCCTCACCACCGGAAACACCAGAACCAACAAACAAGAGACCCTTGGCCTCGAGTTCCTTGGTGCGGCGAATGGAATCGGGGTAATGTGAGTTACCACCGTCGATGATGATGTCACCCTTCTCGAGATAGGGTTCAAGCTGGGAGATGAAACTGTCGACTGCAGGGCCAGCCTTGACGAGGAGGATGATCTTGCGTGGACGCTTGAGCTTAGCTACGAGCTCTTGGATGGAGTGCGCGCCCTGGACATTGGTACCTTGGAGAAGAGAGAGATAAGTAGCGGGTGGTGGGGAGTATGATATCATAGGGTACCTTTGGCCTCGTTGGCAAGGAAATCGTCGACTTTGCTGGTCGTGCGGTTGTACGCGACGACGGTAAAGCCTTTGTCATTCATGTTCAGAATCAAGTTTTGGCCCTAGAAGAGAGATATTTCACACAACTGGAAAGGAAGGGAGAGATACGAGATATCCCACCATGACGGCGAGGCCGATGAGGCCGATATCACCACTGCATTGAGCAACTGGTGAGCGAGGATGTTGGGTACGTCGGACAGATATACGTACGTTGGAACAGACATTGTGTGGATGATATTGATGGTTGAAGGGGGAGATGGTAGAACTGTGGAAGAAAGATGGGTGTCCGATGGATTAGATTAAGGAGTCCAGCGGACTGCAATGGCGTGAGATACGGACCCAGAAATTCCTCCCATGTTCAGACAAAGCTGACAAAAAGTTCACCAAAGTTCATCTCATGAAAATGAAGAAAGTTGCTCCACTTTCCCTTGCCTACTTCCATCGCTGTTTACCGCCTGTTTACCGTGACCGCACTCCTCGTTACCACAGCAGCTATAGCTGCAAAATGAGTCCAAGCAAGCGTAGTCATGTCACCCCCAATATGTATTTGATCTCCAGTACATGTTCGGCGCCGATCAGGATGTGCGTGTCAGCTTCTCGGACGATGAACGGTCGTGAGGGACACACCAGACAACGAGAGAAAATCTTGTCAAAAATGGTTCTTTATTGCGAGACAAATCCTACGAGACTCACACTGAACACACTAAGCTCATGCTGCATTTCACTGCCTCAGGCTGTTGCAACCACACGCAAGTTGAAAGACCTGTCGCTGGCCCAGTGACCACCACACCTCTGTCATGATCCCCTGCGAAACCTGTCAGTTTCTTATATCTAGTTTTCCTGGCTACGCATTGCCTCACCTGCGCCCCCATACAAATCCGCAGTCCTTATCGAATTACCACGTCAATTTACCTAGACATCTTCCATCATCCTCTGTGAAACTTGAGGCTCACCGTGAGTCGGTGACTAACAAGTACAAGCTATTCTTGTCGCTTAGCTCTATCATTGACAGCCCAGCACGACTGTGCCACTGGCCCGTCCCTCTATAATAGTCTTCAGAATCCAGGATATGTCACTGCCATATCTTCAAAACGTCACTCAACCAGCCATCAGTCTGAATCTGGATGTCATTTGTGAAGGATGGGTACTCAAGAAGAGGAGGAAGAAGATGCAGGGTATGCAACCCACACGTGTCCTCTTCGACCCTGTCTGGCAGTTGAATGACGGTCTGCTTGTACAGGCTTTGCGCGCCGTTATTTCGTGCTGCGACGGTCGGGCATCTTGTCCTATTCAATCGATCCAAAACACCCCGTTCGTGACCAAATATCTCTACCGCATGCCGCACTTTCTACTGTTGTCGGACGCAAGGATATACATATAGATTCAAGTAATGCCACGTTTCACATCAAATGTCTAAGCACAGAAGACTTCAATATATGGATGGCAGCGTTCAGGTCAGCTGCAAGTATCTGATGTGTCTGTGATCGTGTATGAACGATTCCAGCCAGGAAATTCATCGTGACAGATGACTGCAGGTCTAATGTTGGCAAGACGACTCCAAGACTGAGCCATACCCAGTGGAACAGATCCGGCATCATTGCCGAGGACATAGGGTCGGTATGTATACTATGGTTGACAATCTGATGGGAGGTTCATGTCCTGCAGGCCATCGCTGAGCTGGAAAGTGCAATCGCAGCACTTAAAACTGAGGACTCTCACAAGAAGAATAGCTCCTTAAAGTCCAGGTCAGACAAGGAGAAATACAACGATCACAAGGACGGAGGCTCGGTCTTTAGCATGTTCAAAAAATGTAAGTTGCGCTGAACTCTGACTGTCCTTGAACGTTGAATCGGACGCGTCCTTGAACAGCCGGAACACACACCACTCATGAAGACGGCACTTTAGTTCGTCCTCATCTAGACTCTAACTTGCACATCCATTTTCAACGCATTAATGTCGCACTCGAGTTCCTCAAATCCCAGCACGCCGACCTCCTGAGGTCACTCTATGCAGTACATAATGACCCAACCCCGCCAATTGCACGTGGATCACCCCTACCCGCCACTGCTGAGGAGAAAACCGATGACCTTCTGTCTGCATCGCGCTTTTCCACTCCATTCAGTCGTCGGTCAAACCGGATGTCATCCATGACGGATTTGAGTGATGGCGGACCTGTCGAATGGTTTGATGCGGAGGATAATGTTGGCGAAGAATTTGTGCTTGAGGACCCAACGCCTGAAGAAGAAAAGGCACGACCCATGTTCCAATCAGGGAGCTCGAGCCTCGACGAGTACGAAAGCGCTTCCAGTGACGAAGAAGACATCGTACCGCAGAGGACCATTGGAGAGACCGATCCTTTCGTGCAAGCGCGTCAAGTCATCCGGCGAACACATCTTCCTTCAGGGCATGTAGGCGATGAAGGCAGTTTGTTCGCTATGCTGAAGAAGAACGTTGGCAAGGTATGTATCTTTTGTACAATAACTGTGCTATAGTTTGGACCTCGATGATCAGGACTTATCGACTATCGCACTCCCGGTGTCCTTCAATGAGCCTTTGACTCTGTTGCAGCGGACTGCAGAAGAATTGGAGTACCACGCGCTCCTGCAACAAGCAGTCGAGGCCAGTGATCCAGTAGGGCGAATGTGTTTTGTTGCAGCATTTGCGATATCCAGCTATGCCCACACAAGGCATCGCTCTGGGAGAAAAGGCTTGTGAGTAATTGACTTCCACCTGTAAACGTCCATGTCGATCTTGTTATCAGTAACCCGATGCTTGCAGAAACATTTGAGGATGTTCGGATGAGGTTTATTGCGGAAAAGGTTTCGCACAATCCGGTCGTCATTGCCTATCATGCTGAAGGGGATGGATGGGAACTGAATGCCACGTCTGCAGGGAAGACCAAATTCTGGGGTTAGTTTCTTCCGCTCGAGTGTGCACACGATTGACATTGTATTTCCTACAGGTAAAAGCTTGGAAATCATTCCCCTGGGCACAACACGGCTCAAGATCGACGATGATAACTATGAATGGAAAGTTATATCTATTATCGGTGCGAGTGCTGATGTTGATGCATTCATGTAGGAATAAGCCATCTTCTTTCATGCGAAACCTGATGATGGGCACCAAGTACCTAGAACACTGCGGACAAATGACGATAAAAAACACAGTCAGCGGAGCCAGCTGTGTCGTTGACTTCAAGCAAACCGGTTACTGGGGTGCTTCCAACGAAGTTGCTGGAACCGTTCTGTCTTCGTCCGGCGACGTATGTGCCCGTATCGAAGGCAAATGGGACGACCAGACTGCACTGGTTCTTGACTCCTCTCATCTCCGCGTTCTTTGGCGCATCACGCCGTTCCCAAAACAGGCTATCGAATACTACGGGTTCACTGCCTTTGGGATCACTCTCAACGAGATTACGAGTGACCTCTATGGAAAACTCCCACCTACCGATTCACGGTTCCGACCAGACGTGCGCGCCCTCGAGGAAGGAAATGTTGAGGAAGCAGAGGTGGAGAAAACGCGTTTGGAGGAGTTGCAGAGAGATAGGCGAAGGCGAGGTATAGACCGAACCTCTCAGTGGTTCAGGCAAGTTGGTGAAGACTGGCAGTATATAGGTGGTTATTGGGAGGCAAGGGCGAGAGGCTGGAAGGAGTCTCCGGTAGAGCCTCTTTGGTGATGCTATGCTGTTCGATAGCTGTACAATGGCTACATGTCAAGACTATGACTATCGATGCTTGCCAGCGAATAGTAAGACGAATCGTTCACCGAAGCCCCTGTGACACACCAAGCCCTGCCCAAACGAGGAAGGTGATGGCTTACCCGAAAACCAGCCGAAACTTATTGCTCACCTCAAGACGGTCACCTGGAAAAAGTAGCAAGCGGAGATGTCCCTACCAGCTCTACAAGGAGGCTCTGTCTGCTCAAGGCGTGCATTACGACGATCCCTGGCAACACACGCCCCGATCATCCAGAAGAATTGTTCCTCCATTACACCGCCATATGCCTTGCTCCTCCAAAAGCTGGGGCGTGTACGAGAATTGCTAAACAACAGACCACTGACACTTGCAGAGAAGATCTTGTATAGTCATCTTAATGACCCAGAGAAGAGTTTATCTAGCGGCGGGAAGATCAGAGGCGAGACCTACCTGCAGCTCAGTCCACAACGTGTAGCGATGCAGGATGCCTCAGCACAGTAAGCCACTCCTCACGTATCCTGGTTGACATGCTGAATACATGGCAGAATGGCCTTGTAAGTCGAACTTAATATCGTGAGATAGTGGTCGAGTTAACGCCCTCAGGCTTCAATTCATGAGTGCTGGGCTCTCTCGATGCGCCGTTCCCACAAGTATTCATTGTGATCATCTTATCCAGGCGGTCGATGGTGCAGCGTCTGATCTCGAGGTAACCAGCGCGTCTTGACGTGTAAGAACGGATATTGATGCATTACCGTAGCGGTCCATCGTGTCGAATAAAGAGGTCTTTGACTTCCTTGAAAGTGCAGCCCGGAAGTATGGAATCGAGTTTTGGAAGCCTGGTTCAGGAATCATCCACCAAATTGTACTCGAAAATTATGCCGCTCCTGGCATGCTCATGTACATAGTTCTCTTGTCCCATGCACCACTATCACTGATTACTTTTATGACACAGGCTGGGTACTGGTGCGTCATCAAAACATCTCAATTGTACAGAGGAAGTGATACAATTCACAGACTCCCATACTCCCAACGCCGGAGGGCTTGGTTTACTTGCTATCGGTGTTGGAGGTGCGGATGCTGTAGATGCTATGACCGGAACGCCTTGGGAATTGAAAGCCCCACAGGTCGTCGGTAAGAACTTTCGTTATATTCAAATCGCCCCACTACTTAATTAGGTTTGAAGGCGTTCATCTCATTGGTCAGCTCAACGGATGGGCGACTCCTAAGGACCTCATCTTGCATTTAGCTGGTAAGCTCACTGTCAGAGTGAGTTCAGTTACCAGTTACAGGGAATGCTAGCTGATGAGGATACAGGGTGGTACAGGCCGTATTTTGGAGTATTTCGGTTCTGGAGTTGCCAGCCAGTCGTGTACCGGTATGTCAAATGGTCCAGCGTTGCTTGTCTTGTGATCTGGAAGCCTCACAGGACTGGCTACGGTCGCTAATATGGGAGCGGAGATTGGAGCGACAACGTCGACATTCCCCTACACAGAAAACATGCGTGCCTACCTTCATGCAACAGGACGGGGGCCAGTGGCTCGTGCTGCCGACGAAGCTGCTGCAAACGGCTATCTGAGTGCAGATCAAGGCGTTGAATATGACGAAGTCATTGAGATTGTACGCGAGACTCCACAGTATGATTCATCACCGCTCATTTTGTTCTCTTGACTCTAGAATTTGTCGGAACTGGAGCCCACGATCAATGGGCCGTTTACACCTGACCTGGCCACACCTTTGTCGAAGTTTGGGGCGTTCATTCAAGAAAATGGGTGGACAGATGAGCTTTCTGCGAGTCTTATCGGATCCTGCACGAATAGTTCATATGAGGATATGGTGTGTTTTCTCCCCAGCTCGAGAAGCTATAACTTCTGACATCGTCAAGACCAGGGTTGCAGAAATCGCAGAACAAGCGAAGACTGTCGGATTGACTACCCAAGTACCCTTTTTGTGCACGCCTGGTTCTGAGCAAATTCGCGCGACCATGGAGCGTGATGGTATTACGAGCACTTTGCAGGATGTTGGTGCTGTCGTCCTTGCAAATGCTTGTGGTCCTTGCATCGGTCAAGTACGTTCTATTTCCTTCCTTCACACTACGAATGACATTTGTTGCAGTGGAAGCGAGAAGACTCCAAAGGCGAAGAGAATGGTGCGTGTTCTGTCAGATGGTATCTACACTAGAACTTACGTCCACTGAAAGCCATCCTCACATCTTTCAACCGGTGAGCCTGGTTCTCCCCCGCTACAAGGTTTCCAATTTATGTTTATACAGGAATTTCAAGTCGCGCAACGATGGCAATCGCCACACCATGAACTTCCTTTCCTCCCCCACCATCGTGACCGCCATGGCGTTCTCCGGAAAGCTCTCATTTAACCCAGTGACCGACTTCATCACCCTCCCAAACGGAGAGCCCTTCAAGTTCTTACCACCATCTGGACAAGACCTTCCTTCCAAAGGTTTCACCCCGGGGAACAAGGATTACTACCCCAGTCCCATGCCAGAACCTCGACCAGAAACTGAGGTCATCATTAGACAGGACTCACAACGTCTGGAACTCTTGGAACCATTTCCTGGCCATGTTGGACCTCAAAACCCGCGTGGGCTTGAACTTCCATCCCTGAAAGTCTTGATGAGGGTGAGAGGAAAATGTACAACTGACCATATCTCGGCGGCTGTGAGTCTTCGATGCGAGCGATCACGTTCCTTGCTTGCAATTGACTACTATTGTTAGGGACCATGGTTGAAGTACAAGGGTCATCTTACCAACATCTCAGAAAACCTTCGTGCGTCGTTTAAGCATTGTGTTCTGTCCCAAGAGCTGACTCTCCCTCCAGTGATCACAGCAGTGAATGATGAAGGGGGTGACGTAAATATTGCATTCGATCACGATCATGATGTTTCTCAATCCGAGAGCGACACTATTCCTACAATCGCTAAAAGACTAAAGTCAAGAAATCAACCGTGGGCTCTAATTGTCGATGACAACTATGGTGAAGGAAGTGCTCGTGAACATGCAGCACTACAACCTCGATTCTACGGTATGTGCTTACGTTTTCGGCTGAACTGGGGCTCAAAGAGGCATAGGTTGCGCCATGATCGTCGCTCGCTCCTTCGCCCGCATCCATGAAACCAACCTGAAGGTAAAGCAGCCAGGACCCGGCCTTTCATTGCCGCTGACGACCCCCCAGAAACAAGGCGTCCTCCCACTTTGGTTTGCCGACAAAGCAGACTACTCTCGCATCGGCTCTGGGGACGTTGTAGAAACCCTTGGGCTCGCAGATCTCCTCAACGGCGACCAAAGCGTTGTCATCAAGCTTCGTGTCATCAAACGTGATGGACAGACTTTTGAAATACCCACCAAACACACTATGTCGGTGGACCAGCTGAATTGGTTCAAGGCAGGATCAGCACTGAATTTTATCCGGTCTCAAATGGCGTGAAGGGATTATGATACGTTGGTCTACCAATATCATGTAGAAGTAGTATCGGATATAGTACTGAGCAGGAGATGCTCAAGTTAGCTCCCAGTGGCGATTAGGGGAATTCTCATTTAAGACATTGTTAACTCACGTCCGAGAGCGGAAAGCTGCGTTGGATCAATGTGTTGTTGCTCCTGCAACGCACACAACACGTTTTTCGCAAGATGAACAGCCGACTCAGGCATACCAGCCAGCTGCGCAACTTTAAGTCCATGACTATCCCGATTCACACCTGGCCTGAGGCGATGAGAGTACGTAAAAAAATTGTCCTAGACCAAGGTGGTTAGCCCACATCCACATCCCTCGAATGGAATTCAGCTCACCTCCGTCTCGTGCACATCCGTACAGAAGAAGCCAACTTCGCGGAACACTCCACTGCCATGATGATGATCCTCAGCATGTGCCAGCATATCCGCCAACTCATGGAAATGAGTTGCAAACAGTGCACGACACCGATTATGCACCACAAGATGATGCACAGTCGCAAATGCAATCGCAAGACCATCTTTGACTGTCGTCCCTCTTCCGACTTCGTCCATAATTACCTGTTCAGCGGTATTAGCTGCGGTGAACTGCTGTAGATGCGCAAAACTTACGAGGCTCTGGGGCGTCGCTCGACGGAGAATCTCAGCAGTCTCCAGCATCTCAACCATGAAAGTGCTTCTATCCCTAAACAGATCATCTTTCGCCCCAACTCTCGAGAAAAGCCTGTCTACAACTCCAACGACCGCATGTTCAGCAGGCACAAATGACCCCGTTTGGGCAAGGATCGCAATCAGGGCGGTTTGACGCAAGAATGTCGACTTGCCTGCCATGTTGGGCCCTGTGATGATGTGCAGACGGGAATTGGGCTGGAGGGCAACTGAGTTTGGGGTGAAGGCTCGGCCGGACCTGAGTAAGCCGCGCTCGACTGTTGGGTGACGACCGTTCATCACGTCGTATGTAGCACTGTCAATGTATCAGATGGATACAATCATTGAAGGTGGATGGAACTCGCTTGTCCATGATCACAGGGCGGATAAATCTTAATTCCGTTGCAAGGTTAGCGAAGCCGAGAGCCACGTCTAATTCGTCCATGATACGGGCGTTTCGTCGTAGTTGAGAGGAGAATGCTTTGACCTCCAGAAAGCCTGAGCACTTGTGTCACATAAACTAAATGAAAATGGAACCTCGTCGCGAAGCGTATTGAAAATCTCTTTTTCTGTGTTCGTTATGGCGACTGTAGTTTCTACGATTTGACCTCCAAGTCGAGACCACGGCTGGAAGGATGGTGATGAATTGTGCATGGGTTGCATTGATTAAAGAACGTACCTGATAGAAGTAGGTACTAGTCGATGCACTCTCTGATATACTGACAAACGAAGGATCCGTCTTGATCCTGGCCTGGGCCCTCCTTGTTCTTCCGATATGGACATGCATACCTTGCGCAGGATTGGTGCGCAATGTCAGGGAGGGCGCATCTGGGAAAATGGTTAAGATAGCTGAGTGTATAGGCCTTGTTCCCTTACTATATTGGAGTTGAAGGTCGCGTTCAAGTGTTTTCCTACGTTCAAGAAGATTATTCAAGGTTTTATGCAATGCAATCAAATGATCTGAATATCTATGGGGTATCACGTTAGCATTGTTGACCTTTGGATTGCAAGCGAACGCTCACTCTGGTCGGATAGTCCCTCTATATGTTCCGTACGTGCTGGTTGATGCAGCCTTTTCTTCGTCCACGAACGTGTCGCCTTCAGCAGACTCATCGGGCGATGGCTCAGCAAGTTCGACATCCTGCAATGCTAGCGCGATCCGGGCCGACAAGTCGTGAAGATTAGCGATCCTCGACATGAGAGCGTCGATGCTTGACCAGTCATCGTCGCGGATACTGCCCCGCTTGGAGTTCTCCATTTTCCTCTCGAGCTCGATTCGCTCCTGGATGGATGTCCGAACCTGGATAGTCCGGTTGATAGCGAGAATGTCTTTAGGCTCTCCCCTGCCCAAAAGGAATCGCTGAACAATACGGGACGCGTCCTCAGAGTCTTGCAACAATCGAACGATATCGTCTCGCAAGTCCTGTCTGTCATAGAAGAACGCAACCAGCGACTGTCGTGCTTCGATCTCTTTTACTGACGTACTCGGAGAGCCTGGTATATGCGTACATTTCAATACTGCAAAGAGAGGAATATGGCGGAGACACCAACACAATATACGACTCAAGAAACGCGACCCGCTGCTTGTCACAGTTCGCTTGATGACATTGAGAAGACTTCCCGTACTCCCACCCTCCCTTGTGCTCTCACGTATCTCAAGTGCCTTGATGGTATGAGAATCGATCTGCATTCGGTGCTCGGCGTCTTCTCGGTTGGGCGTTGAGAGTTGAGGCATGTGCTCCAAGAGGTTGGCGCGTAGATAGGTTGTGAGGATGTTGATAGCGTCCAATTCTTGAGGAGAGTCCGTAAGGGGGACGGCCGAGGCTTCATCGAGGATAACGCCGCGAGGCACAAGAGGTTCGTCCGAGATGGAAGGTACGACGTATGATAGGAAATTGCCTTCGTATTCGAGTAGCTGTCGAATGGGATGAGAAGACTGTTCTCTCACTTCCTCGGTAAGAACGATTTCTCGTGGACCAATGCGTGCGAGTTCATCCTTCAGTCCTTCGAGGGAAGTCGTCTTTGTGAAGAATTCCCCAGTCGACACATCCATCCATGCTAACCCAGCCTCCTGGGTGTCAGACTCTCTACCAAGCGAGACCGCACCACTGATGGAGAGCAAGTAGTTGTTCTCGAAGTGATTCAGAAAGGGTTCGTCGATCAAGGTGCCTGGGGTGATGATGCGAACCACGCGACGTTCGAACTCGGGTTTTTGACCGCAAGTGTACCGCGGAAACTCTTCGCACATGGCTACAAAGCGTTTGTGCTGCTGAACCAAGACTTTGAGGTGCTTGTCCAGGTGCATGAACGGAAAACCGCACATGGCAACGTCTTGCTTGTCCCATACACGGGAAGTGAGCTTGATTCCCAAAAGACGAGCCACTTCATTGGCTTGATCAAAATACGACTGGACGATTGCGTTACGAAATGTACATGCAAGACTACATGCTTCATACCTCGTAGAACTGACCGACCCGGGTGAGAAGGATGCAGTGGGGGAACCTGGACAAGTTTGACAAGATTTCAATGGCAAGCATGTTCCGTGGTCGCTTCCAAGAAGCGCGTGTTTCTTGAGGGGGGGCATTGGTAGGTCCGCTGGCTGCGACTGCCTTGGACCTCCTGCCACGTCTAGGTGGCGCAGGGTCTTGCTCCTGTGCATCGCGTGGGGAATCTGGGGAAATGTTGATGCTGGGATCTTGGAGGCTCGGACGAAACGGAATTTACCTCGACTTAAACTTTGGTTGTTTGTAGCTGTGCTTCGTCGCCGCCTTTTAGGGGTAGGAGGTGACTCGATGTCTTCCCTGACTGTGCTGGCCAGAGTTTTGAACTTTACGCTTGTCACCTTTTTGGTGAGTGCGACGTCGACCTCAGAATTTGCATGGTCAGCAGGACGAGAGACTAAACGATGAAATGCAATATTTATTGTCAGCTAGACCCGACGCATGTACACTGCAGTGCGTACTGCTAGGCACCAGATTATCTACGGGGGGCAGCTGTGGGGTTACCTCCGCATACGGTGATGCGGGGCATGCAAGAACGCGTTTTTTGGGCAGTTCTGAGAACAACTTCTTCGTGAGCGTCACTAAGGGTCTGGGACGCTTGGTTGATATGGTGTCCTCAGGAGCGTGTACTTTTGAGGATGCATGAAATGGGCGAGTGAAATGACCAGGATAGTGCCAGTGGCCAGTGGGATGTGCACGGCGATATACCGCGAAGATTACAGTCATGAAAAGACAAGTTCTACTTGGATATGTCAGTAGTGTAAGTACTTGGCGAAGTAGTAGTACCAGTGACAAGTTCACGTCAGACGAAGTACATCATATACCGTATTACTTTTTGTACAGACTCGAAATTCGCGCTGAAGGTGGCGCTAGAGAGTCGGAGCTTGAAAAGCAGTTGGACAACTTTCTCGCTGCTTCTTGTTTTACTCTACTCGCAAGTCAAGCAACCATAGCCTACTCAAAACCTCTTTCCTCAACAGCAAAATGTCTTTCGCCGGCAGACGCAGAGGAAATAAAGTAAAAAAGGGTGTCCAATTCACCCTCATGGTCGTCGGTCAGTACATCCCCGAATCCTCTCGTCGCTTGCCCATTTTTGATGTTCGCTGTCGTTACCCGATTTTCTGTCCGATACGTGTAGGTGCCTCTGGAACTGGTCGTACCACTTTTGTGAATACCCTTTGCGAGTCTGAGGTCCTCGCCCACAAGGTTTCGGACAATCCAGACACCGCACACATCGAGGAAGGTATCAGGATTAAACCTGTCAACGTTGGTAAGGCATCAGTACTGGTGTACCTTGTGTTACTCCCCATGCCAACGTGACCTTCCTTCCACAGAACTCGAGGAGGATGGCGTTCGTATTGCCCTCACCATCGTCGACACACCCGGATTTGGCGACAATATCGACAACGAGTTTGCGTCAGTATCGGTGCTAGTTGGCTAGTTTGGAAACGTATCGTCTAACGTGACCATACACAGCTTCCAAGAGATCGTCGGTCACCTTGAACGTCAATACGATGACATTCTGGCCGAGGAATCTCGCATCAAGCGTAACCCCCGCTTTAGGGATAACCGAGTACACGCTTTGCTGTACTTCATTCCTCCCACTGGACACGCGTACGTAAATTCAAAATGAAGGACAAGACTCTGACTTACATGCGCATACCATAGTTTGAGGGAGATGGACATTGAACTGATGCGTCGCTTGTCTCCTCGTGTCAACGTAATTCCAGTTATTGGCAAGGCCGATTCGCTGACCCCAAGCGAGCTTCGGGGCTTCAAGAAACGGGTCAGTCGAGTACATTGTCGTTGTCTTTGGTTCACCGCTTATGACATATCTAGATCATGGAGGATATCGAGCACTACGACATTCCCGTTTACAACTTCCCTTATGATGTCGAAGAAGATGACGAGGAGACCATCCAGGACAACAGCGAGCTTCGGGTAAATAGATCAAGTTTATTGCATCATATCTTACTCACATCACATAGGCCCTCCTTCCATTTGCTATCATTGGATCTGAAGAGGAAGTTGAGCTGGATGGACAACCTGTCCGAGCCAGGATATACCCATGGGGTATTGCTGAAGTGGATAACCCGAAGCACTCGGACTTCAGCAGGCTTAGGAGCGCCCTTTTGAAGTAAGGGAGTATGTTCACTGTTGCAGATTGTTACTCATCGCGAAACTAGCTCCCACCTTGGCGATTTGAAGTCACTTACCCACGACGTGTTGTATGAGACTTACCGTACCGAGAAGCTCTCCAGAACAGTGCATGCCGACGCGCAGTACGAATTTACCGCTGCCGTTTTCATCACCATGCTGATCAATTCTTATTTAGCGATTCTTCTATTCTCCCCGAGGAACTCGCTACTCAGAGCGTGCGTCTCAAGGAAGAGCAGCTCCGTAGGGAGGAGGAGAAAGTACGTCATGAGGCTGGGCTGCACGGAACTTCCTTTAACCATGAATACGTTTTTACAGCTTCGTGAGATTGAACTCAAGGTTCAGCGGGAGATCAATGAAAAACGACAGGAGCTTTTGGCGAAAGAGGAATCTCTTAGGTACGTGTCGTTTCTGTGGAGATTCGGGAAGGATTAACTATACCCTGCTTTGCTTTACAGAAATCTGGAGAGCCGGCTGGCTGCTCAAGGATCACAGGCCGAGTTCCGGGACTGAACGAGCTTGGGTATGTAAAATCGATTGACTCCGTGGTCGACAATTATACCCAATGTCTGTCCATTCATTACTCACTTTGTCCATCCACTCGTTTCTGGCTACGTTTACTCTGCGACTCTATGACCGGATAATCCATTGACATTCCTTACGACAATTTTACCCGCTTTTCTTGTTACTCGCTGATTCCTTCCTTGACAAGCCATAATCACTCTTCTTTCCGGAATACACTTCAATTTGAGAGACTTTTTCCCTGCGGTTATTCTGCTCGTGATCTAGGCTACACTGAATAGTTGGTTGTGCTCTCATGGAATACTACGCGATTCATGCGAGGGATCATAGGAATCTGGCCTATGATGGGTTGATTGGATGCCAGGTACGAGCTCGTTTATCAGATTAACATGATGGAACTGGTTGGGGGTGTTGAACGAGCTTGAAACCAACGAACGTCCAGCCATAAATCTCAGGCTATCTTTGATTGGATGGTGGTCATTTAAACTCCGAAGAACCTGATTTGGTAATGAATGCCATAAGTATTGGCAGAATTTCTCGCAGATACGGTGGGCAAGGCCTCTCCAGTCGTGAGCTCCCCGCCCAATACCTTGTCGTCAACGTCCAGACCGACTTCAAGAGTGCCCCGGTGTCGTGCTGCATTCTCAGCAGTACTCCCATCTTTCGATACCGACTAGTATCTCTTGCCGCTCATTGCTTAGAACAGCTATAGGACTGCTAAACTTGGCACTGATTCAACTATTGTTCAAACCGGACTTGGAGGAGTGACTCTAACTTCGTTCTCATTCTCGTGGGCTCAACCTCAGCTTTCTCTTGGATACCTGATAAACCTCGTCTTCTGACCTCAGTTTCTTGGTCCCCTTTCTGCACTTTCCGACCAGGGTATCATCTCCTACCCACTCTGGTGCTGATATCACGTTTCAGGTTCATCTAAACTGGGTCTCCCTTTTTGGCTGTACCTATCCGACGATTTTCTCTGGTTTCTCACTCTCCGGATACTCCACAAGCCTCGGTATGCCAGTACTGGAGTTTAACTCTCGCCCACTATCAGTCGTTCATCGGTCGCGCCAGTGGCATGATCACGTCTCTGGTCCACCGGCTGCTATAAGTTCTACCTCCCCTCCCCCTCCCCATTCCTCTTTCGTTCAATCCACAATGGCACAACGTCGCCGTTCCTCAGCAGCAAATTTTCCACCCGCAGCACCCCCTCCTAGTCAACCAATACCCAGTGTCCCTGTGGCGTCCTCGGGGTTCTCCATCGACGACGAAATACCATCAGCTGATGATCCACAGTTTGTCTCGAGGCACCGGTCAAGTACAAGTGCCAGTCAAATTACTTGTGGTCGTCCTGCCGCCTCTGCCAACCTAGCAGCCGTTGCAGCCTTCTCTCAGACCCGATACCAACAAGCACATGCTCCGACGCCTGCCTCCACTTCGTCCAGCCCCCAGCCCCCATCAAGCACGGTTACGTACTCCACCAATTCTGACTCCTTATCTGACCCTCCACCGAAGAGTATGTTGCAATCTAACCACTCAAAGACTCGGTCGAACACGCATGATATTGTGCCTGACCGCTTATTGCTCTCACCGCGCCAACCACATACATCATCCGAATCTCGACCGTCTTCACGCCGTGCGTTAACCAGGGCGCTCGAACTCGCACGGGAAGCAGTTCAGCTTGATGCGACTAACGACGACCCTCACGCTGCCGTCATAGCGTACGGTAGGAGTGTGGCTCTTCTTAGCGAGGTCATGGAACGAGTGCGAAGAGGGGAGGATAGTTCGGAGGGGCGCAGAAAGAATGGCCGAAGGCGCAGTGTCGTCGCTCAGGAAGAGGAAGTCAGACGTCTGCAATCAATAGTATGTTATATTCGTCTCGGATCCCAAGCAAAGCTAATTGGGTGGTTTCTTGCAGCATGATACATATGCCGACCGGATGAATATATTGAGCTTGATATACAGCATACCACCCATACCACATTCTCCTTCCTCGGTGTATGCCCCTTCCACTTCGACAGACTCAACACAACCGCCGTCACCTACCTCCCTGTCCCCTTCGTCAGATTCTTACAGGTCTTCATCTTATGCTACCGAGCACACTCAGGATGATCCTCAGCAGTCGGCGCTCAATGGCGACCTCAGCGATGACCAGGATGCGCACGAGGGTATCGGTTCCGCAATGCTGAACGCTGCTCATCTCTCCCAGGATTTTTCTCCTAGCCCACTTTCACAACATCCTTACGCAACTTCATCAGACACGGAATCATCACCAAGCAGGATGATACAGGCCACCCTTAACCGCACTTCAACTCTTCCCGCGAATCGTACACATCACCAGCCCCCAGTCGTCGGTAGACCTAGGGCTGCTTCTGTCCTCCCTCCCGCTGCGCCACCTCCAATATCTCCACCACCGCCACCTCCTCCAGAATCGTCGTTACCTCCAACGCCTACGATACCCCCTTCACAGACCAGTCGATTCCTGGAGATCACCCGACCGCGCGAGAATTCTATCGGTCACAAACGGACTGGCTCTGGCACCAGACTCACCTCTGTCACAGAGGAAGGTGTCAGGGTTGATGGTCGGTCATCACTTTCTCAGGGAGATGACCTCCAGTCTGATGAGGATCATACTGCGTCCCTTCCCCGACGTCCTGACACCCCGCGCACTGTCAAGCGAGACTCTCACCCACTGCCACCACTTCCCTCCCCAAGTAGCGCAGCTCATCCATTCCGTACTGCCACAACTCCAATTGCTGTTTCACGGCCGCCAGGCTCCCCGGTCACTGCCCAATTTGTCTCCTCACGTCCTCGAGGGGAATCTGTGAGCGTGATGGGCGGTCAATCCTTGATCAACTCGTCGATAGCGATGGGCACAATACACCAGCGTCGGAACAAGATGTCGGCTCCACCCTCAACGACAACTACGACTTCTTCATCACCGACCGATTCGAATCCGCCATCCTCATTCTCGCAGCCTCCTCCCAAAATTCCGGGCTCCCCGTCAAGTTCAGTGCCTGTTCCGATCCCTGGCCGCAGTCGCGCTTCGTCACAGCCAGGCCGTCGACCATCCGTTGTCAATGGTCGTATATCCCCTTTTGATCCTCAACGTCCCCCACTGCCCCAGACTGCAGTTGCCACTGGACGTAAAGTCTCCAGCTCTTCGAAATTGAACCAACATATCAGCGTCAATGTGCAGATCCAGCCACAACTCATCGTACAGACCGATCTCCTCTCCCCGCCTGCTTTGTCCCTCGTTCCTCCGTCCGCGATGCTCACAAATATTCCGACCACCCCAACGTCCCCTCTTCCTCCTGCTCCGCCGACCGACAGTCAAAGAAAACCTTATCATATGATGGTTCTCCTCGCGAATACCATGGATTCGAAGTCGGGCGGATACATCACGCGGCGACTACATGTGCCCCAGGGCGTCTGGTCACAAGGAGGCGCAAAGCTCACCAGCGTCCCGGAAAAGGTGCGCGTTGTGGAGGTGCTATGCTCTGCTTTGGAGGAGATGCAGCAATCGAGCGTCGAGTTTTTCGGTGCTGGCAGTGTATGCAGCGGGCTTGCGCTCGGGATTGGTAGTGTGGGACGGAAGGAAGCGGAGGCATGGGTGGGGAAGCTGGAAGAGTTCTCATCAATTTGCGATAGCGTCGTCGCGAACTTTGGTAAGAAACTCGGTGTCGGTGAAGGTTTTGTGTCAAAGAAGAGTGGTGGTGTAAGGTACTTTGCCCATGGATCTAGATCAGAGCTAACGCAAAAACTAGGTGACCTCATGGGGTGGGAAACTGACTCGACAATTCGATAAGTTCACCAACGGAAAAAAGTATGTGATATCCAATTATCCGCTTGCATAGCATAACTGATTTGTTTGGCTGTAGTCTCGACTCGCCCGCGGCATACGTTGCTGGACTTGGCAGACTGTTCATGCACGCTCAGCTACTTGATGAACATTCAAAAGCCCTACTTTCGCAACCCGTAGCTCCCATATATGCCGCGTTTCCCGCTGATCTGAGGACAGCCTCGGAAGTCAAACTAAAACGCGCTTCGGAGTTCTTCGCCAGCGTCGTCCTAACATTCGTTATCCGCGACCTAGCTCAGCTGCTAGACAAGTACGCGAAAAAGTGTGAAAAGTGGCTTGCAGAGTGATCGGGGTTTTGAGGGTCTGATTGCGTCGGAGTGTAGTATTGTTTCGAGAGGCATATGTACTCTATCATTGGGACTAGACTGTTCAACAGATTCGACACTTTTCCCTTTTAACCGTCTGTTTATACCTTTCGTGTTCGCGTACTTTTTCGCCCTTACTTCTTTCGTTCCGTGTCATCATCCTTCACCCTCGGTCTTACATATTACAGTATGTAGGATACACGCTCAGTACCCTCTCCCCCTCTTACAGATGAAAAGAAGAGAGTAGTTAATCTCAACAGGAGTAAGGTGGAACAAGTTAAACGAGAGAGGGACGGCGCCTCGAGGTACCTGGACGTCGCGGGTCCAGGGCAATGGCATCTGTAGCCTGAGTCGGCTCCAGTTCGGGTGTTGGAGGTCTCCCTCGTAGTCGATTTATGACTTGCATTCGCCTATCTAAAACCTTCAGATGAGCATGCGCGGGTACGGTCAGGACCAGGAGACCTACTGTAGTCAACCCGGATGTGTTCATCAGGACACTCCTCATCGGAATCCACTAGTGGGTCGGAGTTGAGCACTGTGTGCCAAGCATCTGTGAGTGCATTTGCTGAGCCAACAAACACGAAATTCCAGGCGAAACACGGACGTTGTAACATGGTGGGTGGAGGGGCAGGCATGCTAGATCGTCTGTATCTGGGAGGTCGTGAACCGGTATTGGGCATGTTGGGATGACGTGAACGGTGCATGTCAAAGGACATGCGACGATGCGGGACTCCATCAGACAGTGGATGCAATGTTTGCGCATGCCTTTGTCGTTGACGCTCTGTCATATGTGGTGGTATAGGGACAACTGTGCGGTTGAACTTTCTCAGAAGAGGAGTGGGTTCAAGACGCGCCAGCTCACGATCAGACCGACGTTCCTCTCTTTCCATGGGCTCAGCGTGGACAGCGTGATGGTCAGCATGCACCAGTGGTTCTCTGTCAACCGTCCTCTCGGCTTTTCTTTTCCGATTGAACATGACCGGCAGTTGTGGAGACAGATCTTCTGTTTCTGGTTTGTTGAGGTTGGTTTTTCCCTTTTTCTCGGGTGCCTCTGTCTTTGTTGACATGATATGTCCAATTCCAAGGCCAGTTAGTTGGCAAGCGACTGTGATGATGAAGGATGAACTGATATGGCGAGCGTCTTCGCACCTTGGCTCACTGAGTTCTTTAGATTGGCAGATCGTGTGGCTACCACACATTCTCCAAACCTGGTATTCGCGCTGAGCATCACCTCGAGCACTCTCGTCATCTACGTCCCGCTATTGTTGATGGTCAGACCTGAGAGCTCGAGAGCAGACTTTGAGGATGTTTTCCACGACTCATAACATCGTGAAAGCTCGCTATCTCAGGCACCTACTGGTGTATCATACGTACGTGTATTGATATTTTTGGTTTCTACTGTCCAGCGCTTTGCCGGTTCACATAACTGAATCGATTGTCTCTGCTCCGTACATCATCCAACTTGGAAACACACGGATGCCGTCCTTGCAATGCGTTAATTATACCTGGCAGGCCTGAAAGGAGAATACACGCTGGCACAGGCTGAACCGTTGCTGAGCGCGGAGTCAGTCCCAGCTCCTTCAAGTTGACACCGCAAAACCCCACCTAACAACCTGTAGAGAGGCAGTGCACGTCCCTGCGTTTTGCTAATATTTCCCTACTTTCTCTGACTCTGAGAGTTATCCCCTGCGGGCAGGTTCGTTCTTTCCCTTCCCTCTTTCTTCTTCTCTTGGGCTTGAAGCTCAGCGTTGTGAGATGCTGGTCATCTCCCCTCGCCCTTTGACCTTTTTTTCTTCGATTCAAGTCATCTCCTTCATCGCCTTTTTCCCCACTTTCTCTCGAGAACTGGTTCTCGTCAGGGGTAGTCCTATCCCTCTCAATGCAGGGTCACGCGTTGGCCATATGTATGCTAACCTCGGAGCACTAAGTTCCGACGAGTGCTGCATTAGTGCCCGCCCCCATCGACATGTCACTCAGGAGCCATCCACCTCTACCATTGGTGTGCCAGCTTACATTTGCTCAAGTTGATGATACTCATTGAGGTTTGGTTTGTCGGGAAGGGTTTTCTTCCACAGAACTCGCATCGTCGACTCGGAGTACAGCCGCTCAGAGTACGACTCAGGGAACGCCGAGTGTATCACTTCCAAGTATTCAGCCTTCCTCATTCTCCATACCGAGTTCGAGTGCAGTGTTGTCGTCGTCAATGGGTAGACATAACACAGTACAGTCCAGTGCCCCACAGCCCAGTGCAGTCACGGTCATCACAGTGTCACTCGGGCCATTTACGACCACACCTACTGCTGCACCGGGCATCACATGTTCTCGGCCTCCCAGCTCGTCGCTAATTCCTTTATTCCTTTCATCATCGATATCGGGGGTGATGCCAACCTTTTCCCCACAGACGTCAGAAATTACAATCTCGACCACACCGTCTTCTAGCTCCCCACTTTCCGCGCCAGCCGTCAACTCTATCACGACTAACGTTCCAGTGGTCACTCCAACGACATTGGTACCACCGACACTCACCCGTTCCATCTCATCTGCTCTACATGGATCAACGACTCCGGTCTTCTCGCTTACCCCATTACCACCAGCCATCCCCGTACCTTCTTCAGCTTCGACGACCTCTTTGCCTCCCACAGACTCTGCTGCAACAGCCCCATCACCAGCGTCACCTTTCGTATCTGTAACGCCGTATCCATCCGAAGCTGCCGCACAGACCCCGAAATTAACCCCAACGTTGATCGCTATCATCACAGTGCTCTCGTTCCTTGCGTTGTTGTCATTGGTGCTGGGCGTGTACGTGTTCACGCGAACTCGCCGGCAGCGCCGAGCTCGCATCCAGAGGCAAAGAGAAATCGAGACCCGAGCTCTCACATCTGATTCTATGCATCTCGTAACGTCGTCATCGTATGGTGGGACACAATCTACTGGTGCCATATCCATATCGCGAGGCCGGCCTGCCCCTCCTCGCCCGCGGAATCCATATGAGGGCATTATTCCACCTCATATACACCTGTTGCCCTCTGACCCGGGGGATAATCCCACCATGCACTTGACAATGCCTTATCCTCGGCCACAGACCGCATCATGATCAGCATTCGAGCGGAGTCCTTAATCCTGGTCAACCGTGAATCCACCTTATAGTTGAACCCGTGTTGCGCGATTACAATACTCAGACATTAATGATGTTTAAACAACACTATACTGAAAGGGTGTGCGAAGGTATCGAGATGAGAACTATGGCAAAACAGTACAACGAAGATCCTTCCAATGTGTCATTAGACAAAGATGAAGAAAAGGGTATTCATGTGCAAGGAAAGTGTAATGCAAGTGGTTGTCAAAAACCTTTGGGAATGGGCAGACGAGATTGGCGCAGGCAGGCATGGCAGATTTGAATTTGTTGCCCCGAAGAACGGAAGGAAGAGAAGGGGGAAAGGGGAAAAGAATCAACAGGAGGAATGTGCAATATCACGGCGCAAATTACGACGACAATCGATTACCAAAATTCTCGGACGCACTCCAGTACTTCCACGACGACGGAGCTTTTGTACATGAGAGCATGGTCGGCACCCTTGACGACCTTCACATGACATCTGTCCTCGCCCATCGCACGCTCCATCCATCTCACGGCATTCTCTGCAATCTTCTCGTCCCTGTCGCCATACCATACCCGGACTTTGTGAGGGTAGTCAGTGTATGAGAAGCCCCAAGGACGGTTGTCGTGGTTAAGGATCTGGAGTAGATCGCTGTGAGTGCCTTTCGAGGCCTCGGCATGCGAAGCAGCAATTAAAGCATTCCCAAGCGCGGCTTGGTATGAATTCGAGGCGGTTGTGATTACACTGTTGTATGGTGGTGAGGAGAGCACGCTGTTCCTCGGGGATGAAAGTAAGCTAGGCGGGCTTGACCTAGAAGCACTCGCACTGGATGCGCTGAAGGAGATCGACCGTCGTCCTGCCTGCCTCGGGTGAGATAACCTGGTACCAGACTTCTCTGTGGTAATGTCAGCAGAACGTGTCGACTTTATTGGTTGAGGTGCTTTTATGGGGGGTGGCGTCTCTACGCGGGGACTCGGGCTTGCGGGATTACTGTTCCAGTCAAAGTCGCCAAGTCCTAAACCAACATCGAGAGTGACAGGCTGGGGTAGTCGTGGGCTAGGCAACTCTGCCCTCTCCCTGGGACCACTGGTTGTTGTCGACGTTTTGCCTTTCAAAGAGCCCATCGATCGAAGCGTCTTCAATTTCTTCCCTACACTTGACTGCGAGATGTTTTCGACTGTTGGTGATGGAGGTTGGGATTGAGCCGTAGATTTGGATGGTTTCAGCCTGCCAAGGAGACCTCTCGAAGGCTTCCGTCTGTTTTGCTGGTTCATAGACCTCGCTCCTAGCGTGCTCTGGCTCCCAAATCGGCCGTCGAAGTCCCTCAAGTCATCATAATCGCTGAACAAGCTAGACCCGACACTCATCCGCCTTCTTGCGTCCGGCTGGGACGGGTATATACTCGACTTGGCAAGTTTTTCGTGATGTGAAAGTGGATCAGAGTCCGTGGCAGTGGCTGATTTGTTGTGATGAAGCTTGCTTGGGGATGGTGGAGCCGTATAGCCGATGCCGCGGTAGGCAACCGTTGGAGGCTTTCCCAGCATCCAAGCTTGGATTTTCCATTCCGCCGCTTGTGCAGTCTTCAAAATGCCATTGGGCACATACTTCAGCCACTTGTAACCGCCTGTGCACTACTTTTAGCGGTCAAAGTAGCGTAGAGAACGAGATTCATACCACTTTCGCCACCGCCAATCCAAGGGGCGAGCAAACAAAGATCGCCCCTAATGCGTTCAGGTACGCGATTCGCGAACGACAAGGCATACGGAGCGCCAGCGGAGTGGGCCATAACGCTACATTCATAAATGTTGAGCTGGTCGAGCACTTCCTCTACAGCAGAAGCCCATTCCATGATACCACGTGCAGATTTGGATTGGGGTACTTCAGTACGACCGAGCCCCCATCTAAAACAGCTTGTGAGTCCATGTTCACTCCAAGGTTACGAATTAGGTTACCTGTCGATGACAATTAATCGAAGGCCCAGGCAATCAGCCATCTCATCATAGAGGCCCAGGAGATGTCTAACACAACCCAACCCAAGAAACACTATAAGCGGAAACCCATTTGGGTCTCCCATATCCGCAAGGCTAACGGTGAGCGGGTGGTCTAATGAAGCATGTGGGTAGCGAGTGAGCCTGAGTAAGGTCGTCAATCGCGCGGAATGAAGGTATTCAGCGATCGCTTGTGACATGGATGTTGGGGACATGGAGAATTGGATCGGGTCGAATGACTGCTGAGAAGCAGGTGCGGAAGCCGTAGATGATGAGTGGGTATATGTGTCCGAGGGTGCGCCACGCATGCCCAGGCAAACACTTGAGCCATCAGAGGCGTTTGAGTGCAAAGAAGCCAGCGGGGGAGCACCAGCACCATTTCGCAGAGAGGCAGTCACCCGGGAATTCTTTTGATTGTTGTATGTCCGGCGGACTTCATCCTCGATACTGTCCATAGACGACCGAGTTAGAAGCACAGCTTCCTCGTCAGCTGTCAGAGGTTCTGGCTCAGATTCTTCGTCTTCCACGCATACTGAGTGGCCATTGGAGTGACCGCAACTCGGAGTACGTACAGACGGCGGACACGAACGTTGTTGAACGGTGTGTGGCGCATGATTCCGAATGATCTCGGATATAGAAGGTATTACAGTTCTTAGGCGCTCCATTGGCTGTACGTTAGTGGCAGGCAGCTCATCGGCGGAGTTGCTGATTGGGGAGGTGGTATTATCGCTGAGAGTAGAATCAACTGTGATGGTAGAGGTAGAAGCTTTCCTTGAGAAGGTGGGCGCATGAATATGAGGACGGCGTAGGTATGAACGAGAAGGGGGCTTAGTGTTGGGCACGTCATCATCATCATTACCGTCGTCGTCGTCAGAGATGACGACCTGTTCGTGTTTTCGCCCTTTCCCCTTGCCAAGAACAACACCTGGAGGTGGGGTTGGTAGTGGAGGGTGATAGAGAGGGTGATGACCTGAAAGGGCGAAACGCGAACGACTAGATGTATTTCGCGAGAAAAGGTCTTCCATGGAAGCACCACCCATCCCATTCATCCCATCTACCAGAGCATCCAGTGTCTCTACTCCAGATACCGGAGCAGCGACAACGACAGGAAACTCTAGGACAGGATAACTCCGAAACGACAAGGCGTCGTTGGGGGTCCGAGGAGGAGTCTCCAGGCTGGAGGTTCCCGAAAACCTCAACGGAGGAACGGGATCGTGCTGACACCTGGATCTGGCGGATGAAGGACCTGTTCGCGTCCGAGTACGGGGATACCGGGGAGTGAGATCTCCACCAGACAAAAAGCTGGATAGGTCGTCTAGCCGGTCTGATGTGGGGAACGCAAACGACGAGCCTGAATCTTTCTCCTTCCTCCTTTCTTCCCGTTCTGTAGGCCTGCGAGAATGCCTCTTTGGGGATCTGAGGGCATCAATGGTAGTCTGAGGAGGAGGGCTGGTCTGTGGCCTGGGATGGATGTCGAAGTAGCTTTTCTGGAGGTATAGTTGGGAAACGGGCTTTGCATGAGAGGAACTGGGATGCTTCTCAAGGTCGCGTTTGAATGACAAGAAGGAGCTTCTTTGGTGAAGAGGACGCTCGGCTCCCATACTGTCTTCTTGCTGGCGCGACATCAAATCGGCAAGAGTAGGGTGATCCAGAAGGCTTGGGAACGTCCAAGATTCGTGTGCGAGTCGTATGCGAGACGGTTAGCCTGGAGCTGCTAGACTAGTCCGTGACAAACCCCTCCGCTGCACCTGAAGGTATCCAGGTATGCCAGTGTTTGCCAGTTTCCACCGAGCCTAGTCGTTGACCGTGGCAACGAGCCGGACGTGGCTCGAGGATGTCGTGTCCCAGCCGCGACTAAGATAATTAGATATAAACTCGGGGTGACCTGCCGAGAACTGAAGCAAAGAGAAATGGAGGACGGAACGAGCTGGTTACCTAGTACTAATTTTCGCGACGACTTGCATTCCGACAACAGCCCTCACACAGCCACTCTTGTTCAATCTCAATCAGACATTTACAATTTAGTCACGGTAGTCATCCTCTCAATTATTAACTTCCTTGAGTCATAACTTTGTCCTTTCACATCGATGTTCATCGTGTAGAAAATTCGTCGTTGCTCTCCTCTGTGGTTGATGGTAAAGTACAGGTACAGGGGAGTTTCAAACAATATCCTGATACCCTCTCCTTAGGGCACATGTCAATTGTCAAATGTCGAGATTATTGTCAGGTTCACATGGTTATTCGTCTTTGTCGCGGCTGGGCCTGTCGATGAATATTTGAGCAAGCTCCCTTACCGCCTCTGGATGTGCATACCATGGGTTCGTTCACATTATTTCACCAACCATCCACTCATCCCTATCGATGATCCACGCAGGAGACACAGGCCATAGTTATATCCTGTTTGGTCTAATTGACCAGGAAGTACTGTCAGCGGGGACGGTGGTCTTTTCTATCTTCACCGCTGTGAGTTAAGCTATGAAACCGCTCTCGAGACAGTACTCACTTTTGTCAGGGTTCGGGGACAGCAAGCCTTGTCCACACTCTCCAACCAAGACTACGTTAGCTGTGTTGACCATTTTGGCTGGAGCTTTCATCTGCGTCGCCGGAACCTACGTCTTTATTAAGGTAGGCATGTTCCGTTCGTTGGTTCGATCACCGTGATGACTGACATGCCGAATAATCTGCATCATAGCTGATCATCGAGTCCAATGCAGATGGTTTGATTAGCAAGCCGTTCGTCTGCTGAAGGACTTGTCGGGGGATATGGATACTGTTATCAATACACGATGATCGTTGGTAGCTCACGATGAACTTGCACTAACTTTCACGTGATGTTCGGTGATTAGACGCGTAGTTCGGAAGTTACTAGTTATTACAATGACCACGGCCGCACTCCTGGGGCATGCCCCGTTGCTTTCTGCATTTCTCTGAGACTGTTACTTTAAGCTTAGGTACACTAGTTATTCCTAGGACCGCTAACGTCCACACACGTCCCTGCTTTTGTCCTACTATGACTGCCCCTACACCGCAGCACCAAGTGCCTATCTACTCACGACCTCCCAAGACGTGGATACAGACGCTGAACGGGCTCTTATTCCTGCTGTTATTTATCCCGGGATGCTTCATGGTTCATGGCTTTCAACTCCTATTTATTCTACCTCTGAAACTTGTTCCGGGCCTGCGGTCGAAGAAGTTGTGTGACGACGGGATAAGGTACACCAAGGGAGCCTTTGCTACTCTTCTGAGTAAGTCGTCATCAGACATGAGGGACACATCCTGAAAGTCTGAACTCTCAGACCTGATGAACCAATGGTTCGCTCCCACAAGATTGTCCATCACGTTCGAGACCGAAGGGCAAGGCAAGTTCACGGAGCAACAGATAGGACAAATCGTGGAGCGTGATGCGTCAGGCAAGGTGGCAGCCTTGCACCTGCCTTCCAAGTCCGTCATCATCTCAAACCACCAAGTACGTGATGTGCGTGTTTATCATGCGATGTGGCTAACGCGGCCCTGGTAGATTTATTCTGACTGGTGGTACGTGTGGTGCCTGACATACTTTGCACGCACGCACAAGGATGTGTTCATCGTGTTGAAGAAGAGCCTCAAGTGGATTCCAGTAGTTGGACCGGTATGTGGCGCTCTCGGCCATCCTACTATGGACAAGCCACTGACATCATGGCAGGGCATGCAAATGTATAGATTTATATTCCTCGCGCGTTCATGGGCGTCCGATAGACTCCAACTAGCAAAGCAGCTTTCAAAGCTTGGGAAAAAAGCGGAGGAGGAAGACCAGCCTTTCACATTCATACTATTCCCCGAAGGCACGCTTGTGAGCAAAAACACACGACCGATTAGCAGCAAGTATGCAGAGAAGATGGGCGTCGTGCGTCAGGTTCCGTCACGCTTATTTCCCACTTGGCTAACAATTAAACTGTAGCCCGACCTCTGCAATGTGCTCCTTCCGCGTTCGACGGGGCTGCACTATAGCCTTCGGACACTTGCACCTCGACTACCCACGTTGAAGATGCTCGATATAACAATTGTTTATCCAGGTAAGCTGACGAGGGCGCCTCAGAAGGTCGGGGGAAATTGACCATTTACTCTAGGTATTCCACCCAAGGGATATGGTCAGTCATACTATACCCTTCGTTCAATATTCTGTGACCGTATACCGCCTCCGGTTGTCCACATGCACCTACGGATTTTTGACGTCGCGAAGGATGTACCCATAGGGGACATATCCAAGACAGACCCTCGCATCATACCGAACGGGTCCGGGGGAAGCGCTGTGGAAGTTGAGTTTCCGGAAAGCGAGAAGACAATGTTTGATATGTGGCTCCGGAGGTTGTGGACGGAGAAGGACAAGTACATCACCCAGTTTTTGGAGAGAGATTCGACTCCCAGCGGACAAAAGCCAGTGGTGATTCCTTTAGAATTGCGGAACAAGTCGGAAATTGCTCAAGCTTTCTGTTTTTTCGCCCCTGCAATGGCAGCCTATGGGTGGAAGAAACTGGCGAACTTATTGCTCTAAGCGGTTTTAGGATTACCTTGATGTACTTACAGTACTGTAAGATGTATGGATCACAATTGTGCACTGTACTGATGGTGACATGACAAACTAGGTACGAGTGGGTGATGCGATCACGAGGAGGTTCCTGGAGCGCGTTGTAGTTGCTGTTGCTGCTGCTGTATTTGGTTGACCATGAATAGGCTGCTATCGAGGAAACGCTGGACGCAGTTGGCAAGGCAGGCTTCTTCACCGCGGGCGAAGCGACTTCCAGGAGTACTAGTAATGCATCTGAGAAGGGGAATCAGATTGAAAGCTATTGGTTCCAAGGAAGCGGTTACTTGTCCCAGCACATGCTCGTGAAGGACTGAATCTGGTTGTTCATACGAGCCTGAGCTTGTTCCCGTTCTAAAAAGGTAGAAATTTCTTTCTACAAACGATGTTTGGTAATTGAATAAAGCTAGAGTATGAAGCTGAGACATGCCTTGGTAGCATCGTCAAAGTTGAACTGGTCCATTGGGGGTGAATGAAAACTTGGTCCTAGACAGTACAGGGCCTACTTGGTTGGTGTTGAGCTGAAAAATTATGTAATTTATATGTACAAAAGGGGATTGTGTCCGCGAAGCTTATTTATCGGTAAGTAATTAAATAAGTATTTGTAACAAAGTAAACAGTAACTTGACGACTACAAGACGTCGAAAAACATGATCAAAATGGTCTTCATCCATTCGAGTCCTGCTGCTCATGATCATCGTTGTCAAAGCAAGTCCACCGAATACACGATCGATACAAGTCATCCTTCCACTGGCAGTATCTCGTTGCCGTCATTTTTATAGGTAATAGTCACTGCAGGGCGTCAATCTAGGTGCCCTTGCTGTACTGCTGTTGGGAATCGTGCGAATAGACACCCGAAAACTACACGTGCCACAGATCCTGTCAATTCAGCAACTTGCAAACAACTGGTCATCAGCAATAGGGAAGGTGCTCGCCTCATGTCTCCTTTTATCTCTCTACTCGGCTTTCTTTCCTCACATCTTCCATGACCTCCACCTCCAGCTCTTCTGCTCAACCAGCAGGTTGGCCAAACGATCCTGCTCCTCTGTGTGTCCCGCCCCCTCTGACGCATGCCCGCGAGATCACTCACTTTGTCTTTCAGCGTGGGATATCTCAGTCGGAAGGCCCTCCCCATCAAACGCAACGATGCTGAACCCCTCACCCGAGAGGACGTCCAGTTTGATCTTCTCCATCACATCTTCTCCGACACAAAGACCGTCTTCACTAGTCAAGCCCCGGGCACCTCCAAGGTTCACTTTTGCGATCTCTATGTCAATGCCCTCTACCACTCCAGCAAATGTTCAAAAGTCCTCAAAGACAAAATGATCGAAACACCTGCATTCGCGGTCGAGCTAGCCAAGATCTCTTTGTTGACAAACGTGGGACGTATCAACACAACGATGGCGTGTATGCACTACGCCACAGCTCGTGCATTAGTACTTGATCGCTCTGACCATGCCCCCAGTTTTTCCAGAAATGAAGACCGCTCTTAGGACGTATCACCCTGTTCCATCTCTACAAAAGACCGACGGCAATGCCCAAGACGCTCCTCGCATCAAGAATTGTTTGAAAGCTGCTCTCCTTCCGTCGGAACTCAAGTCAATGCCACCTTCTACTCCGGAAGAGATTCTTCAGAAAAGCGTACGTTTTCAAAATGTCGATGATCTGCCAGCTTCTAATGGTTCACTTTCCAGCGAGCACGCCAACTCCCTCCTACAAGTATTGTAAATCTAATATTTGTTCTCGCTAATCATGCAGCTGTAAGTGTTCGTGCTGCCAACTGACCTTGAGCTAAGTCAAAAGCTCGTTACTCGTATAAAGCCTCTCGCTGCCACCCACTTTGATCCCCCATTAAATTTCCTTGATCTCTTTCTCCCCATCAACACGTCATCCGCCGACAGGGCGAGAGCTTTTCTTTGGCTGATCTTTCACTATCTCGAGGGCCCCGATCAACCGAATCCGTACGACGACGACCACTCGCGTGAGAATCTTGGAAAAGTTCCATGGCTCCGACGACTAACAGACGCTGAAATGGCTGAAGAGAACGTCGACACACCTGAAGAAATCGAGTGGGGAAAAACCATGTCTGCTCAACGTAATTCATTTTTGCAACGGCTCGTGAACTCACTTGAAAACGAGAAGAAGGCGAAAAATGCATTCGCCTCGTCCTCTTCACAGAGAGGTACTTGTTCATGACATAGATGACGATTGATTTGCTGACTCTGCGCAGTCGGCGAGTCCATTTCACATCGTTCGCGTCTGCTGCGACTGCCTCATGATGGCCCCCGTGAGAAGCCATACATTCATTATATGCCACCCCAGCGACCTCCACCAGTATCACAGCCCGCAGGTTAGTCTTTGCCGTAGAACATTTTCACTTGCGAGATTCATGGATGCCACAGAGCGACCTGGAGGTAGTAGCTCGCTTGGGTCCCAGCGAACGATGCTGCAGCGTGAGTGCTTGAGTGTGATATCGATATCTTCCGTCGAATCCTGAATGACTATCCTGCGAGCAGATGCCTGGCACGTTGTGGCATCTACTGATCCCTTGGCTGATTCAGATGAAGAGTTAATGGACGAACATGTCAGGAATGACTATAGTAAGTGCCTCGGACGAGTCCCTGCCTGGAAACTACACCTGAGGAACATGGCAGATCACCGTGTCGCCGTCATCGCTAGACTTCGGGGAAGGGTGCCAACTCCGCCGCCAGAGCCAATGCTTATCGATGGTGCTGCGTATCGTATAAGCTCTGATACCGGTGAACATCGGTGGCGAACTGTGGAATCATGGAAGTAATACCAGATATACCTGACTAATGCAGCAGTATGTGACGAGGAATGAACTCAGTCTATCATGTTGTCATTGGGGTGACAGATCATAAATCTCGCTCAGCAACAAATTGTCAAGCGGCAGTTGTGCATATGGACGTCAAGGACATGTAAACGACAGTAGGGAGGAAAACACCTCCAAAAGTCTGTCATCGAAACAATCTACCATTCCAGATGTTAGAACAATGCCAACAATGCCACAAAGTTCGTCTACCCCACCCCACCACACAAAATGTCCTGGCGAGCGCGGAAAGAACAAACAAACAAGACGTCAAGTACTCCTCTGTTATTTCAAAAGCCCCCTGGCATCGACAACATTGCATTGGCAAAGCCAGCTCGCCCGCTAACTTGTAGCTCGGCCGGGGAACTGTGTCTCCTCAGCTTGGTGCTGGTTTGTGTGCCGGCGTAGTACCCCAGGCCGGGGGGTGGGGGAGAGTTGCGCCGCTTGAGAGTCTGTATCATGTCTCGCGCGGTGTTTGAGCGACTAAAAGCACGCAGATTGGACTCGTTGAGTGCAATTGGTGCGACACTGACAGTGCGTGGGACGAGAGTAGTCTTCACTTCTGATGATTTCGGTGTACAGGGGTCAAGGGACTGCAGTGGGATAAGTCGTTGAACCGGGGCAGTGTGAAACTTTGCATCGTTCATAGAGAGGGTTCGAATGGGCAACTGGAGCCTCCCAACGCTTATCTTGTGTCGGGCTTCCGCGGGAGCAGGCGAAGACAAACGACTGGCAGTCTTCAGGAAGCTAGGCAGCCGAGACTGACAGTTGGACTGCTTAGTAGATTTATCTGCCGGCTTCAGACGAGCAGTGATCTCGTCCAAAGAAGGTGTAGCCTTGTTCGACTTTGTTTGCGTGGTAGGAGCTAGCTTGGTATTTGCTTTGGCCGCAGCGTAAGGCTGCTTACCAACGGGCAAGAGGAACTCGACCTGCTCGACCCACCCTTGATGGATCTTCGAATCAATGTAATTGATATCAAGCAGGTTTTCGGAGCCCTTCATTACAGACTCGAAGGCTAAGTTCGGGGACTTGGGCTCGGGAGATGGAACAGAACAGTGGAAGATCGAGGGTGACTCTGGGAGCATCTTCGGAGTCGAAACCGCCGTAGGAGACAGTGGTTCTTTGACTTTGGACAGGAAATGAGCGCGGCGCTCGACTGTTTTCGCGAGGCCAAGTGACTAAATGATCACTGATACTACAAGGAAAACACAACACATACGCTGCTTATTCCTCTGATTCTTGAGTGCCAACTCCTTGCGTAGGTCAGGGGTCTTCTGCGTTCCTAACAGTGCTCTCCGGTCACGCGACGCCTTGAGCAGCAACTCAAATTGATCTCTGTTGACTCCTTTCGGGACGGGACAGTCGGCAGGTCGCAGAGGAGAAGAATGTATTGGAGAGGCAATGGCTTTAGGGGGTGGTGTCAAATGCTTCGCTCTAAACCCATCGCCGCCTTCGCCATCCAGCTTTCCAAACGTGATTGGAGAATAGGGTTCCGGATAGCCTTTCTCCGGCGACGCTAGGGAGATGCATATGGAAGGGACAGGAGAGGTGGCCGATGGCATGAGGCTCGGAAAGGCGGACTGGACTGAAACTTGCATGGCGAAAGAACTAAGGCGACCGGCGCCAGTGAAAAGCAACGAGAGAACTAATAACAGGAAGAGTCCGAGTCTAGAGGATTAAAAGAAAGTGGGCAGCAAACACGTTGTGTGAGGCCACGAACAACGAGCTCGCGCAGCAAACTGGAAAGGAAAAAAAGCAAACGAAGCGGCGGCGATGCTTTTACTCACCCCTCAAACCGGCGCAACGGCTTCAAATAACAAACACAAAGTATGAGTATGGCGAGGAAACGCTGTCCGTCCATGTCGACAACGCGTTTACCTCGATGTATATGGCAACGAGCACCGGAATCTGTGACATGATCAAGACAACATTGCATCCAGATATACATCAATACACTATTTACTTTTTGTCACCCTAGCTGCTCACAGGCCCTCTACTTCCTTCGCTTCTGCTAGTTTTTGTTTGAAGAGTCTCTCAGCGTCAGTCCAAATCCGTGCACTCGGCTTCTGGGTGAGCTCTAAAAGTGAGGGAAGTAGATCTGAGCTGAATTGCTCTGATGCTTCTCGGGGGAGCAGCGTAGGCAAGTGGTCGATCGACACTACGGAAAGAGCCGGCAGCCCCCGCCTAATCAGAGGGTCAACATCCCAGTAATGTAATAAATGGTTCGAACCCATAACTCACTCCAGTTCGACATAAGTGGTGGGGTTCGAGAACGTCGTATTGATGTTATAGATAGGTATCGGATTGAACGGATTCGTGGTGTCACAGCTGACATCCACAACTACTGATAACTTCCTCGAAGCGCCAGCTAGGTTGATCTGTTCCTTTGTCAAGAAAGCAGGGATAAATGACGACAAATAGATGCAATTGACGAAGATATCAACATCGAGGATCTCTTGGAACGGACCGCCCTTGGCAGTCTCGGCCATATCCCACTTAATGATATCGTCCCTGAGGGTGAGCATTAGCCACCAATCAGTCCGCCAATGAGAGCACCCACTCGTCAAGGCCAATCTTGCAAAATAGATCAACTGCACCGCGTCCACATCTCCCAAGAGCACCGATCACTAGGGCTTTGACACCCTTACCACTGCCACCAAGGATCTCCTTGACGTGGTTGACCATAGCAGCTTCATTTTCATATGGCTCAAGACGACCGAGCTCCTCACCCTTTCTTTGAGCCGCCAACGCAAGCGCGCCAGCAGCTGCTCCCGCGAAACCGGCATGGAAACCAAAAGCCGCAACACGGCGACCGGTCGCATCCGTCAAAAACTCTAGATCATACAGCATACCTCCTCCCTTGTGAAATCGGGCTAGAACAGATGACCACCCAGCCTGCTTCTTGTAACAGTGCGCGAATTGGATGTGGGTGTGATGCAAGGGTTCATCTGAAGTTGGGAGTTCCTTTAATCCGATTATCGGGACATGGGGCGGAGCAGTGGGCCATGAATTATTTGCAGCCAGCTTGCATCCAACACTGTAATCATGATATGATAAATAGGAACGTAGTATCAGTGATGAGATGCATACGCTTCGAATTCAAAGTCGTCAAAGATGCGTTGTTCATCGCGCTCTACAGTGATTTCGAACCCAGCATCAATTAGCTTCTTGGCGGTAGTAGGGGTCAAAGCCGAGCGCCGTTCGAACTCCTTCTTCTCGCATCGAAGCCAGAGTTGTTGGGACGTTTTATGCATGGATGATATGTCAAAGAGGATAACAGCTAGCAATCTTGCTAGTGCTATTATATAGTCGACTTTGCGATTGACTAGACGTGACTCGGGTAGATTTTAGGTCCTAGCGGAGTACGAAAACATAATCTACCGGAACCCCCACGCCGCACGGCCCGCCGCCTACCCTGATTCCTTTGTCTGTGTTGGAGGCCAAAGGTTTGGCCGTTTCTCCCCTCGATTTAATTCATTTAATTGTTCGATGGTTCGTACAAGTATAAATACAGTGCCCATCCATCCAGCCCCTGGAGCTCAGACTCCACAAGGCTACAAAGCATGGCGATCAGACAGCCGCATCAACATCATTGTCATGGAGGAAAGATCTCCACGACGTGCACGTTCTTCTCCGTTAGCTGCCCGTCGATTGTCAGACTCCAACTGTGCAAGGCGACTTTGGTTGCGCAATTGTTCGGAACAATAGGCGCGGGGGTGATAGTGAGGTCGGACGTAGTAGGTAGTCGTGTATACGAATGCAGGACGGCCTCCTGAGGCAAAGGTGGACACTCAAGACCAGGATACTCCGACCTTGAGCGTACTATCAAGGTTGATAATCTCAGGTTTGGTGAAATTGAAATGATGCTGAATCCTACTAGGGAACGTGGCTGGATCGAACTAGAGTAGAAAGTCGGATGTGCGTAAACACTGTCAGAAATGCACCTGACGGACCTCGGGGATAGATTTTGACAATGTTTCCGACTGCGGATTTTAGTGCCGGGCGGTCTGACATCGAACCCGACTGCCTCGAGTCTTCCCTTGCTTGACGGCGACCGCACACGATGACGGTCGATTTGGAGGCAAGGTCAAGGATGACCAACGCGAGATGACGACGGATGCCTGGCGCGGAGCCAATGGTAGACACACCTATTGTCGTTGATAAAAGGCATGGTGAGATACATACGACGAAACTACGTGAGAGTTGGGTACGAGTTAATGGAGATAGTAAGTTCAACGTTCAACAATAATGGGCCCTAAGCCGTTTATACTACGAAAAGTAGCCATAATGCACATCAAAAAAATCAAAAACAGGTCAGTTTTAGTCTCGTTCCCGACGCGGACGCCTTAGGTCGAGCACATTGGAATTCTGAATCAGCGAGCACTTACTCCTCCGCCTCCACAATCGGCAACATCCGATGGCTGACACCACACAACCATCTGACAGTGTTTCCTCTTCATCACAAACAAACCCACTGGCCGAGGAGCTGCAAGACCTCGTTGCCGTCAAGGTAAGTTCCTACTGCCTAAAACTTGCCAGCACCTTCCAATCAATTTGCGGCGTTGATACACAGCAACATCTTGGCAAGGCCGATGATTTAAAGATCGAAGGAAACAAGTTGTTCAAAGCGAGCAAGTGGAGCGAAGCCCTAGTATCTTACAGAACAGCACTCAGCCAACTGCCTTCACGGCAGCGATCGGCTGAGCGGGATATTGATCCCTCCGACACAGATGTAGACACGCACGCAGACCATGAGCGACCATCAGGTGAAGGCACCAGTGCATCCGCTTCACCAGAAAGCGAGCTTGGAACGGAGTGCTCGAAAGCCCGAGCAGTCTTGTATGCAAACATTGGTGCATGTTTGCTGAAGCTGGTAAGCCCGAATGAGTTCTCGGCTGCGTTGGAAACCGATCAGAATGTCAGGATGATCACAAAGGAGTTGTAGATGCGTGCACTCAAGGCAAGTACAGTACGATACATCAAACATAGGGAATCTCAGCTGTAGGTCGTAGCTCTTCGTGACGACCCACACTATGTCAAGGCACTCCAACGAAGGGCCGCATCCAGCGAGAAGATTGACACGTGGACGTCGCTCAGTCGTGCTCAACAAGGTTTGCCTTCATGTTCAACTGCGCTCCAGTCGCTATGAGTGACGCTGTTCCCAGATTATAAGCTGCTAGTCGATCTGCTGCCTGCTGGTTCACTGGAATTGACTCGGACAAGGAAAGCTCTCCAGTTGTTAGAGCCCCGAGTGCAAGCAGCTCAAAACAAAGAGACAACGGAGATGATGGATAAATTGAAAGGTCTTGGCAACACCATCCTTGGTATGTGGCTGATTCCTTTCACCTTAGTAGCATGAGTTAATTTTGCACCAGGTAAATTTGGACTCTCCACAGACAACTTCAAGTTCGAACCCAATGGCCAAGGAGGTTATTCCATGAACTTCGTTCAGTGACAGAAACTGTAGTGATTTGACCGCATCCACACTGCGCAACACTTGATATAGCAGTAATACTTTGCTTCCTCCCTCACTAATGGACACCTCGAGTCCTCCTATCGTGCCATCTTATCTTGCATTTAATGCTCGTCGATGTATGTAGCCTCGGGAGTGAAGATCTTGAACCTATTGAATGGAAACACCTGCAAAGAAGATTGACTCCACCTCAGGCATAGTGAGGGGAAGAGGCGTACCCTGGCGACGATTCTGCCTCTTATCAGAGCCGCCGACACAGGGCCATAGTCTCTTGAGTCGATTGAACACGATGTGTTATCCCCTGCGATCCAGATATGACCCTTGGGAATAAATACATGTTCCGTCGACGACGCTTTCAAGCCCGTCGGATCCACACAGACAATGTCACCTGGAAGGCCGATTACTCTTTTGCAGATGATTCTATTCGGATTTACGGGAGACTTGAGCGAAATGAGCTCTCCTCGAGCTAAATTATGAGGGGCAAGCCGGTGAGAAATGATACTTTCAATCGCAATTTCGCCAGTGGACTCGAAAGTGGGGAGCATGGATGGACCATCCGTCTTTCATGTTGTCAGTCTCGGTTACAAGCCGTGAATGAGGATACCGCACCAAGCAAGGGCTTCCGACATTTTCTTTGAAGAGATGGAGGAAACACGCGAGGTTAATGGTCTGTTGGTGGATTGAAGTCAGTCAAAGCGGGTTTTTACACAATATAGACGAACATGGAGACACCCAAGGCCGAGTTTCTTTAGCAATCTAAGTTGTAAAACATGATTAAAAAACCATGGAGGTGTCATTGATATGCATCTTCGACTCGGAGTTCACTTAAGTATAATTAAGCGCTACCGTTCCGAAAACGGGCGCTTCAGTACGTATAAACGTCAAGTTGAGACTATCTCACTTCAAGCTAGGTCCTGTTCAAGAGGAGGCCTATCTGGTTACTATGCTGATGCTCCGACCTGCCATCACCAACGCTTACTGACTTGGATGGTCGAAATAGTTGCTATCGGTATACCACGGGGTCGGTTGGCGTGACCTCACAAACTGGCACATGGCAAATGGAGGGCACCCTTTAACAATGGGTCTCACCATAGTGCTGCCAAGCTCTTCTCCCGAATTCATCACGTCTGGCCAACATGTCACTGAAACTACCTATGCCAACAACCGCGGACCTTAATCGCATGACCTACGAAGGAGCAGCCAAGCTCAGGGAAGAAATGTCCCAGCCTGGCGGTCAGCCAGAGAAGCTAAACTTTGGTGTTATGCCAATATGCAGTAACTGTGATGCACCCATAATGGCGCAGAAGGTTCTTTTCAGGGGTTCAACCTACGTCGCGTTACGAAGATACTGATCGCGGCTGATAGCCATTGGTATGTTCTGGATGCAAGTCTGCCATTTACTGCTCCAAGAAAGTGGGTATATGTTTGTTGATGCCATGAAATTCGCTGAGAACAATCAATATCGCAGTGTCATGTAGCAAATTGGAAAATCGGGCGATACGGAACAGAGAGTCATAAATTACTCTGCGAAAGGAACAAGGTCAGTGAAGATCAGATCAGGTCAAAGTTTAAGATCATCAGGCAACTTTCCTGTCCTCCAGCGTCACATGCAAAAAATTCCACAGGTCCAAGCAATTCTCAAGCTTTTTCCTTGGGGAAGATTAGAGTCGGATGGCACTTTCGCTGAACCTTTCATACGTGCTTACTATGGTGTTCTCGGAGCTGAAGGCTTTGGATACTGGAGTACATCGGGTGGCACCGCTCCCCATCAACTTCAGCCAAGTACCAGGGCCACGGATGCCGGCGATGCATTTCGCGTTGGTCCGGTCGGGGGTTACCAGGACGGATATCTACTCCTCTCTGATCGGCACATTGACGAGAAGGCGGGATGGAAGCTCGAAAAGAGACTCGTTCCTAAGCTGTGTTTCGAGCCTAGCTCTGAACCAGTGATCGCTTCTTCGGTGAATTTGGTTGACTGGAAATCATGGTACCAATAGCGTGGCTTGCCGCTGGAGTCTCCGGCAGCGCTCCTCATGCACTACCCCCTGACGGTATACCAGCTGCTGGTCCACGTTCTGAATATCACAAGCCCCACACGTAACTCTCCTGAGCATCGTCAAATACTTAATGTTCACTACCTCGGAGCAGAATCTGAGCTCAATATGCTTCCCCTGTGAGTCAATACACAGGACTCTTCGCCTCCACATCCGAATCATCGAATTGTAGCTTCTCAGAACTGGCGTTGCTATTGCCATATACCGACATCAAGCTTACATTCTTCGGGTTCGCTGTGCACGGCATCGTGCAGCAGGCAAAGAAGAAAAGCATCGCCGCAAAAGCAAAACGGAATGAGCCTGTGTACACTTATACCAGTCCCGCATCCATGGGAGGCAGTACTTTGTTGATCTACCTCCATGGAGAACACGAGAATTGGGACCCACGTTTTGCCTCTATCACAGACGACACACCTGATGCCATCGTAGCCCTTAACGCCGGTTTACTTGCCTACAAGGCATGGGCGTACGTTATCCTCTACTGCCACATCGAAAATATGCCGTTCGGCGTCACCGAGTATGCAGAGCAGTCCGCAGAGCTGCAGAGGGATTCGTTCTCGGAGATGATCAACAATGCAATACCGAGCCTTGGGCCACGGCTGAGCACGGCTGAGCTTGAGAATCTGGTGAAGCCACGTCAATACCCTATCGTATTTAATCAGTTCCAGCGGCCAGGTCAACGAAACATTAGCACGACGCGGTTACCTAGCGTTTCCAATGGCTTCACCATCAAAGTTATCGGGAAGGATTCTGAGGAGGGGAAGAAAGAGGTGACAGAAAATCATAATTCGGCTTCTATGCCTTTGGTCGTGTCATCGGAAGTGCGACAGTTGTTTGATAAAGCCAAGGATATGTTGTTGAACGATCTGGATTAGTTGACGTAGGATTGTACTATCGTTACTGCTAAGCAGTCTTCACATATGTGCGCAGTACCTGAGGAGGCATGAGGCATGATTAGATCGTGTGCCATGTGATTGGCCGCTGAGGTGCATTGCAAGCAACTCCGCGATCATTACACAACTGACACAGATCCAAGTCGAAACTTGACGAAGATGAGCTCGGAGTCTTGATTCATCAATATCTAATCAAGAGTATGTCTTCGTTTCAGCGGAAGGTACCATCTAAACAGGTCACTTTACCATCGGGGACCCGTGCATCTTCCTCACCCCCGTCGACGATCCTGACCTCCTCCGGGATCCCGTCTCTTGACGACATTCTAGGTGGAGGGTTGCCTCTTTCATGTTTGCTGATGGTGCTCGCACCTGATAACCATTCTGCCTACGGCGAATTGGTACAAAAATACTTTGTCGCTCAGGGCATTGCATGTGGTCAAACAGTGTGCATCGTGCACGACGATGCATTGTCCTTTGCGACAGAATGCATGTGGATTACAAGCTCGTCCTCGAACACTCGAACACCCTCTCCTCCCGTAAACGACGATGACGACGACGAAGAAAATGTGGCCCAGAACGAAGATAAGATTAAGATCGCATGGCGGTATGAGCAGATGAAGCGATTCCAGACGACAGTGATGTCCAGAAGCTTGTATGTAAGTCCCCAGATGAATGAGACCGAAGCATCTGTAATCGTTCGTTTCAGATCAGCAGACGACTTCTGCAACACGTTTGATCTGACTAACCGCATCCCCATGACAGTGATAGACGATGCCCGAAATGCAAAGCAGCTCTTGTTATTGAACTTGAATGCAATTTGCGATGTTGAATCCTCAATGACGGGGGTCACTAGACATATACAACATATCCTTGCCGCGACATCACCGACTCAAGTTGTTCGACTGTGCATACCCTCTTTGGGGTCTCCTGAATGGGTGGGACAGAGCCCGACTGTACGACGCCACCATTTTCAGGTGCCACCTGGCTGACCATGGCACACAGGGTATTCTGCACTTCCTACATTCCTTGCGCCGTTTGCTGCGTCAGTATCCGCTTGCTTGCGCTTGTGTTTCCCTTTCCCCACACCTCTGTACCGACTCTTGGGGAGGACCAGGATGGGTCCAGAAGGTTGGATGGGTGACAGACGCAGCCATCTCGATGGCAGGCTTCGGTGGTGCGCATAACACGGAAAATTGGTTCACTGAGCGTGTACTGACAGCCCTGCAGCTAACCCGTCGCTTGCAGCTCTCTTCCCTTCCCACCATGGCCTGCTTCAGATACATAAACTGCCCGCGGCGCATACTATCCTCCCTGCGAGCGACAAATACTCGATGCTGCGGGGTTTATCATCTTCTGCAGGGGCAAGCGTCGGTAGTGGAGAGAACAACCTTGCATTCAAGTGTATGCGAAAAAGACTCGTTTTTGAGACGATGCATCTTGACTTGGAGGGAGGCGTTATAGAGAGACGGACTACTCCGTCATCCAACACGGTCAGCTTAGATGCTGGAATTGCTCATACGGATAAAGTGCATCGGATCGCCGACGAAGAACGCAGCCGCTCGCTCGCTACCGTGCAAGTGGAATTCGAGAGAACTACTAGTACTACGGAGATAAAGGGTGGTTTTTCGGAGAGCCCTGCACTATCGCAGTCTGCTGCCGATATCCCCACCACCCCTTCGAAGTCGAAGAAGCCGAAGAAGAAAGTAGCTTTTCATTCGGACAGGCCAGACTTGTATGATTTTTGACGAGTTTAATGTAAACCCTCACTAAGTTACCTGCTGGGGACGTGCCATCACGCAGCCGCTTGTATCAGAGGTTACAGGTAGGACAAGTTCAAGTTGGCGGTAGTGGTATGACAACCGATGTCATCACTGACTCGTCAGAGTGGACCGTATGGCCGGTGTGCCTCGTTGTGGAAGTACCAACCCCGATCATCTTGTCAAGTCCATCGAGACGCCGCTCCAGCGCCGTCAACCAAATGCTCAAAGGCGCGGCAAGAGGGCAAAAAGCGAGAAAACCGAGGAGATATGTTTTCAAAGTTAACACCTTGCGCAGAGAGCCGTGGAACGAGTATGGTAAGTAGGGTACGGAACTCTAAATCATGATAGCCTCGGAGTTCTGACAGATCCTCTGACCCTCGAATTTTTCGATGTCAAAAATGAGATGCTGCCAGTGGGAGTTAAAGGACACTTTCAGGGTTCCCAGTCCTGCGATAATCGATAAGTAGTCCATACCGATACCATAATCGCCTGTCGATAGCAGGGACATGATGTCTCCTCACATCTCTGTGAGGTATCCGGTGGCATCGCATCATTCGTTGTCACCTGGGGAGCTGAAATAGGTCTCCGAAAGGGACACTCGACGTAGAGTTAAATGCTGCGAATTATCGGTTTTGCCAGAATGACACAAGGTTCCGTTGTATGTCATGGTGATGCACTTGTGGGCTGTAGTAACGGTTCCATCAAATATCTGGGAAAGACGAGCTTTTACATAAATGAAATATTGGGTTGGGGGACAGTACATAATATGCTGTCTGATTTTTGGTGCATTCCTTGCCGACTTTAGGCGTTAGTGTTCGTTTTCCTCTACTTCTCTCACTGCCAGTAGTGGTGCTGTTGCACGGATCGGAAGAGGTTCAAGTTGGAGGAAGTTCTCGCCCTGGGTAGATAGCAAAACTTCTTTGACACGGCGGCGCACTCGAGTTACGGACGACTATCAAGCCAGGCAAGCCCAGTGATAGCTACTGTCGCAATGGCCATGTAAGTTGAGAGAGAGAAGCTTGAGTGTCCTGAATCCTGATATGACCACACGACCTCGACTTTTGTCCACTGCAGGAATCAGCACCCTCGCGCTCTTCTCCCTTGTGAGAAATCAGCATCAGCACCAAGTTCGCCAAAGGCTTCGTCATCATATACGAACGTTCACGACAAACCACTTCCAGTTCCACCAATGCTGGGGCTCAAAGACATGCTCAGCGCCTCCGAGATGGATTCCCAGCATCAATTGGTTCGCCCAACGAGCTGGGTAGATATGGAGAACTCAGAAGGGGAACATCCTGGTAAGAATAATTGTGGTCGTTTCCATTTTTATGGCATTTAAGGCTATGATATATGATACGTCCGTTTCCATCATTTGGGTTGATGAATATGCATGATTGCTGGCAGTAGTAGTTGTCCTCTGCCATCAGTTTAGTTATATGAGGTGTATCTATTTACCACGATCCCTTTTACTGTCGCTACTGTACCTACTTTGTATTTCTCCTCCTCCTCTTCGCCTCCATTCGAACCTGAACTGACTCTTTCTTTCTTCCAAGATCTAGATTTTCTCGTTGCCCATCCCTCCGCCGCATTACCCCATTCGCCAAATTCGGCAGATTCCCGTCCACGTGCACCGACACCTTCAGTTCTTGGTGAAAACGAAATCTGGTCGCCAGAACACAATACCCAGAGTTTCAGCGCCATGGCAGTCGTAGACGGTGTAGTTCCCGAACAGTCCCCGTCACTGCCAGACAACACATCGGCTGTATCATCACAATCGGTGAACTCATTTTCGCGTTTTGTTATTGCTAGGTCCGTGTCCGAGAGCGAAGCCTTTCGTTTTGATTCTTCACCCCCACGGTCTTTCGCACGCCCGCCAAAAGTTCCGTCCATAGACCCTTCCCAGTTCCCAGACCCGTATCCTCAGCGTTTGCCATACAGCCGCACTTCAGACAGACTATCATCAACTCTCCCTGCACTCTCATCAGCTGGTTCGTCTTCCGCATCTGCTCGCTCTTCGGCGTATACGAGCTCCGGGAGTGCACTGGCTGCAAGTGATCACGGACACGTGCACATCGTATCTGGAGAAGACGAAGAAATTGGAGTTGCTGTGGGAATCACATCGGACGATGTGGCTAGGGTGCTCGCAGGCGAAAATAGTACTTCGTCCTCTGCAGGAAGAACACCAATAGACCAAACACGGTGGTCAGAATACTCTGCAAGCATCAGATCGAGATCCTCTTCCATTGGACTTAGTAACACCAACAGTCTACACGAGAGTGGCGCACCACGGCTTCGAGAAAATCCTAGCTTTGACATGGGTTGGCAGACAGTGGACGAGAGAGACGAAGTCGGGTTAACCAGTGGGGACGAAACAGACGATTTTTGCGACGGTGAAGATGGGAACGACCGCAAGGACGAAGAGCGCACATCTGCCATAGTGGTGGCAGAGGAAGGTCGGGGTCTTATTATCAAGGGAGATGGCGTCCCAATTGTGCAGCTGAGAGTTGAACCAGGTGCGGTCCGTGCATAAGCTCATGATATTGCTCTTACTGACTCGACAATTACTCTAGGCACCACTCACCTACTTGTCGGGTCTTCCAGCACGCCCAACTCGATGCCTGCTTTCCTCACGAACACGCTGCCTCAAATTTGTCACTCCCTTCTGGCTCTAGACATCTCTGCAAACTTCCTAGTCGCATTACCTCCTGCGCTCGCTTCTTGCGAGAATCTGGAGGAGTTGAATGTTGCATCCAACCCGCTACGCGTGTTACCAGACTTTTTGTCCCATCTCGTGGCTCTACGAGTGCTCATTGCGGACGCCACTGGACTTAGTACACTTCCAGACTCACTATGTGGACTTGATAGACTCGATACTCTCAGCATTCGGAGAAACAAGATGCATTCCCTTCCCAGTTGGCTGTGTCTATTGCGGTCTCTTCAAGAACTATATCTCGACGGGAATCCGTTCCAAGGGCCCTGGCAAGCTTTGGTTGAGCCACTCCTTGCCAAGATGCCCATGGCTCTGGTTTATCCGCCTTCCACACCTTTGATCCCCTCATCTTCCGCGTCCCTTCCCGATCCATCTGCTGGAGTTGAGACTGACACGGAAGATTCGGAACCTCCCAGCGCTGACCGTGAAGCGGGCTTCCCACTCTTCCAAGAAGATGATACCATCACTCCGGCGCGAGCACTTCCCCTGGGACGATCCGCCACCTCCCCTGCTATCATACCCCCAGTTCCTCCCGTCCCCGAGCGTGGTCTTACGCGAACAAGGACCGCCCCGAACCGATCTTATCAAGCAAAGACACGCCCACGTACTGGAACTGCCTTTGATGGATCCAGCTCAGCAAAGGCGTCAACACGCGCGGATGACTCTGGATATTACACCGATCATGAGCTTCGGAAGATGAAGAGTGCAGGAGAGCTCCGCACAAGCCTTGAGCGACCTCGTGAAATGGTGCAGGATTCTGATTCTGCAATAGCAACACCTGCCCGGCCGCCCGTGTCATCCTACTCAGCCTCGGCTTCCAGTTCCAACCTGCTCAGCACGCCAGGAGAATCCCCTGAGTCTGAGCGCCTCATCATTCCTAAGCGTTATGCGAGCTTGGGTGTCTCTGGCCTCACACCGACTCGCGGTCCTTCTCGGCCAGCCCTCTCACAAAGCCTCTTCGATGCTACCTGGGAGAGCGGAGAGAGCGCTACGGAATCGGCGCGTTCCTCGATTGTTTCTCCCCCTACTTCTCCGCCTCGCTCAGCAGTTCCCCGAGAAACCCTTCACAGCACACCTAACCCCGCAGATCGGCAGAGTACCTTGCGTGGTCGCTGGGGGTTCCTCAAAAAGATGTCGATGGGGAAGATCAAGTCTGACTCGCCTGTGTCCTCTCGTTTAAACACAAATACTGCTTATGGCCGCGCTTCACGGCCCGAAACTATCGCTGCCACGACGTCAAGTCCTCCACGACTCCCGACAAGCACTTTGCCTCAACTTGATGTGCGGTTCTCAACGAGTGGATTCTTGAGTCATATGCCGAACCCTACCCCAACTGTTGCACTTTCTCCACCAGTGAAGGAGGAAGATGACGCATCCATGACGAACGCGCCCCCGTCAGCGCCAGCGCCTTCCGGCAAATTCCTTGCTCCAGCGTCTCCTTCTCCGCGTGCTGCCAAGCGCAGGAGTTTCTTGCCTGTAGATGGCAGTGCAATATCAAGTTTGATTATTCCTTCGCCGACTAATTTCATTCAGGAAGCTTCTGTCGCCAGCGTATCCGACGAAGTGGACGAACCGAGAGCGAGCCCGAGCCCCACTCTTGTTGTTGATATGGGTGACTTTGCTGTTCCTAGGGAAGAAGAGAGAGCGAGAGAGGTGTATACCCGGGCTCTACGCTCCATAATGGCATATCTAAAGGATATGAACGACTTGAGCCTTTCTCAAGGCCCTAGTCTCTCGATGTACGGAGGATCACCTGAGGAGTTGCCCGGTATCGCGCGCTCTCGAAGACCCACCGTCGTAGAGAGTAGAGCGAACTCTGAAAACACGATCTCCCGCGCATCCTCAATTTCTGGTCAGCTGCGGTCACCAGAAACCATGGCAGGATCACGAAGTGGGACGACCTCTCGGACCATCAGCATTGCGACGACCGATAGTAGTGGCTCCTCTGAAGAAAGGAAGTACAAGGATGATAAGGGCAAGCGGGCGCTCGTCGTCCGGGAGATCGTAGAGTGAGCTCCTTCTACATGGCTGCGGAAGAGCGATGCTGACACCTCAAATAGGACCGAAAGGACATATGTCAAAGGGTTGCAGGAACTAGTTGATATCTATATCAAGCCTAGCGCAGCGCCGGTCAACCTCATCAGTGGCGTCGGTTCTGGCAAAGAAACCGTCATTCCTGCATCAGAGAGGAAGATTGTCTTTAGTGGTGTTGAGGCGTTGTTCTCCTTCCACAAAGAAAGCTTCCTTCCGGCTCTTGAGTCAGCCGCAGCCCCCTTGATGAAGAAACTGCCTGCGAATGAAGAGCTTGACGCAGATGGACAGCTGTCGATCGAAGTGACCAAAGCGGTTTCTGGAATTTTCTTGAAGCATACTGCGTTCATGAAGATGTACTCATCCTACATCAAGTATGTGTGGATCTGACTGACGATCAAATCTGGTTTGCTGACCCTCTTTCTCCAGCAACTTCGATAATTCTGTACAGCGGATCAAGCACTGGATGACTGACAGAGCACCCGCAGGGACTACTAGTCCAGGATCTACCTTGTCCCCGACCAGCAATGGTAGTGCTCATCCCGTTGGCACCCTTCCAAGCGCTGCAAGTGACTCGAGTGGAATTGCTAATCTCACATCTGGTCAGCGAAAGCGTGTTAAAACATTCCTTAAACGATGCCGTATGAACCCTCGTCACTCCCAACTCAACATGGAGGGTTACTTGCTTTTGCCTGTCCAAAGGATACCACGTTATCGGTTACTTGTGAGCCTCAACTTCTCAACATCTCTACCTCAAAGCTGATGTTTGTACAGCTCGAGGAGCTAATCCGAAGCACACCCCCTACTTATTCATTCATGGACGACGCACTGGATAGAGCGTTAGCAGAGATATCGTCGCTGGCGAACAACATGAACGAAGGAAAGCGAGAGGCCGAGTCACGGCGGAAACTCGTGCAATGGCAGACTAGAATTCGGGGGAGATTCCCTAGTCCCCTTGTCCAGCCTCACAGGTAAGTGCCATAATTGTTGCCCCTTTACTGCTATTGATTTTTCGAAGGCGTCTTATCATGGATGGACCATTGATGTTGACTCGCGTTGTCCGCAAGACCGTTATATCCTTTGAAACTGTCACCGCTCAGGGCGATGTTTCCGTTGTGCAGGTTGACTGTCTAGCTCCTGAGTTGACTCCTCGACCTCTGATTGGTATCCTGTGCAACGACCTTTTGGTTCTTTGCCGTGATCCGAGCGAAGGTAGGGCCCCTATGTCCGCAGTAGACCTTTGGGCAGTGCTGCGCATGCAGACCCTGCCGCAACCAGCTAGTATTGTTCATGGTAACGGTGAGATCCATTCATAGATGCTGACGAATTACACCTGATTCTCGTGTCCAGCATTGCGCATTGTTGATAACAAGGCTATCCTCTACTTTGATGCACCCTCACCCTCTGATGCCCTGAATTGGTTTAGAGGTAAGGGGGACCCCATGTTTCGAACGACGTGTACTGAACTAACGGCATGGTCTACAGCTATTAACCTTCATATTCCTTCGTCCAATGCATAGACAGTTAACACTCATTCACGCACTCTCTTCGTTCGTGCGCATATCTCATCACATCGATTCCTCTGGCTGAACTCGCTGGAAGGGTCCCAGTCGTTCGTATATATACAATCATTAAGTTTCCTTGCATGTTGCATTCTTTTTACGCCATCATGTGTTCACTGTATCACCCACATCGCTTTCTTTTTTTTCCTTTCTCCTTCATATGAAACAGGTAAAGTAGCACCAACTAAAATGAGATTGAACATATCTATGAACGATGTCAGCGGTGCGAAACGTCTGCTAAAGTACTGGTATGCCAGGAGCGTGATTTCGAGGGGTATTATTACAGCGATATTAGGGGAGGAGTACAACGACAAGACGTTATCTCAAATACCCAACAGCTGGACTTGTTCAATCCGTCACAAGGGCAGTGTTACATCTGCCGGAGATAATGTGAGAAAGCAACACTGGAATAGTCAAGAATGCGAAGCTCACCAGCCATCTCCAGAATGCCTCCATCTTGTTTTTTGGTGGAGGGTCTTCGACCTCATCAGCCTCGATTTGGGCAAGGTCGCTCACGAAATCCATTTCATGGGGCTTAACAGGCGGAATGCGGTAGTATAACCTAGATCCGACATATAGGATGGGGAACAGAGCGAGAGGAAGGTAGCTGGTGACAAAGGTCGCAGCATTCCATTCGCCCTTGAGGAACACGCTCCAGCCGTTGAACTATGGTAACATGAAGATGATGATATCCAGAGAAGAAGTAGGGGGCATACCAGACAGATGACCAAGGTTGCAATGCATGCGTACCACGCGGCGAATGGCTGGATACGGGTATAGTACGGCAGAGTCGTGCGATCGATGCCTTGCGCCTTGAGACCCTTGTGGAAGCGGATATAGGTTATAGAGATACCGAACCAGGTCATAAGACCAGCGACGGATGTCATGTTGGAAAACCAGTCAAACACCTTCCCGGCACCGCTGGACACGGCCATAAAGGCAAGCGTGGTGTACAGTGCGCAAAAGATGACGGAAACATAAGGCAAGCCAGACTTGGAAGTTTTCATGAAGATTCTGGGTGCATTGCCGGAGATAGCCAGACCATCTGTTCGTCCACCAAGAAATTCAGTACACAAAAAGTTCCAATTTAGGAAGATTGTAGAACATACAGAGAGCTCGTGAAGACGTGTACAAGTCACTGGACGCGGCGGACCAAGCTGAACTCAACAAACAGGCATTGATGATCTACTTTACGTTGAGCATTGTTAGTGAATCGAAGCGTATTGCTACTCACCGAGGGGAGGGATTTGATTCCGGCCTTCTGGATTGCAATGACGAAAGGTGAAGCTGCGGTTCCACTTGCGAGGACCAATTGTGAGTTGTTGGAGGGAACAAGCAGACCAATTACGGCAGTGCCGAGGATGTAGAACAGAAGGATGCGGATGTATACCCGGCGAATAGCTTTAGGCAGATTACGACGAGGGTTCTTTGCCTCTCCAGCAGCAATCTGGGACGGGAAATGAACTCAAATAATGGAGTGTGACATGACCAAACTTACAGCCACGATCTCAGTGCCGATGAAGGAAAAAGCAGCGTTGTTGAGGACGGCCCACCAGCCAAGGAACCGGCCCTTTGCACCAGATATTCCCTTGAACTGAACGAATGGACCCGGGTCTTTCCAGTACCGGAAACCGATACGATCGTGGTCAGGGCCACCTCCGAGGTCAATGACGACACCAAGTATGATGAGTCCGGTGATGGTGAGTACCTTGATGGAACTGGAAGGTGACATCAATAAGAATTGGAAGAAAAAGCAGTGTAATGAGAGTACTTACGCGAAAACGAATTCTGCCTCTCCATAAGCACCAGCGCCCAGCATATTGATGGTGACCACGACGATGATACACGTCATCACGAAAACTGCATTGTTGACATTTGGGTGCCAGTAATCGATCAAGATGGCAGCAGCGGATAACTCGGCTGGAAATGACTTGTTATGAGATGGGACATGACATAAGTACCACTAAATAATCACCAGGAGCTGTGTACGGGAGATTAAGACATTGGGCAACCAAGTGATAGTGAAGGGGGGAACGCACCGACGATTGTCCAGTTATACCAGTAATTCCAACCCATGGCAAAGGACATTGCGGGATCCACAAACCGTTCTGCCAGTCTAATGTGACCACCTGGGATTGGGAGGAAGGCGATCATTTCACCCAAGGATACCTGATTAGTGATGATGAATTGCGGTGGTGTAGCAATGAGTGGAGATGACTTGCCATGACGGACAGTACGATTGTGCCCATCGTTATGTAGCCCAGTAGCAGACCGACAGGTCCACCCTCTGCCAGGGAGTTGGCTGTACCGACGAAAAGACCGGTACCGATGACGCCACCGATACTGAAGGGGGGAGTTAGCGGACAAGGAGGAGTGAGTGAATGAATTATTGTGAAGATACCTGATCATGGCGATGTGTCGATTCTTGAGCTGCCTGTGAAGTTGACCTGGCGGGGGAGGAAGGGTAGACTCGGCATCGTGAGCAGAGCCTTCGGATGAGGCCTTGTAGAAGAGCTTTGGGTCGTTCTTCTCAGAAACCATTCTCCTGGGAGTGTGGGGGGAAGAGAGAAATGATGAGAAGAAGTGTAAGCACCTACCAAATATAAGTACTGTGGGGGGTCCAGGCTTACATACGTGGCAGTATACTGGATACTCGGTGAGATAAATGAGGTAAGCCATAGTAGTAGTATCCTCTGACCAGGGCGTGTAGCATGTGTGCGCCGATCCGGGCGTCTCGTCAATCTCTTGGCGTTGCACAGGCGGATGATGATGAAGATGATGATGATGGTGATGCCAACACTTGGTGGTCCTACTAGCACCACATTCAGGATTAATCCATTCGGTCGACACTCAAGCCCAGTAGTGTCTTTATTGTCGTGCGTCGAGATACTAACACTACACACACGGTTGAACGTTGAACGTTGACAACTTTGTCAGTCTACTGATTGGCGAAGAAACCATAGGGATGAAATGATACAGTGCCTCCATTTCTTTGAAAGATCTGGATATCGGCTCTTTCTCTCCCCCGCGATGGACCCCTTGACATTTTTCATTTTTGGCTGGTTCGTTTGCACGCTATAGTAGGTACATATCATCCTGTGGACTCTGACATGTGCATGTAGGGCCACTCACTCCCATGCTAGACTTGGCAATAATAACTACGCTACTAGTAACAGGGGACACAGCAAACACTACGGCTACTTCGTCCAAGGCCCGTCCGGTACATACAGCACCGAACCCCAAGGCAGTATCTAGTAAGCCAATCGACGTGAGACAAGTCATCGGTAACAAGGTCACAGTATCCCAGTTTCCACTCCAGCAGTCTACATCAGATTCTGATTTGTGGAGTGCAGAAGCTCTGCCACCGTGTCGTGCCATACCACTAAAGCAACCAAGGGTCGATATCGATCAAGTGCGTTCCCGTTCAGGGGAGGAAGCAAAGTATTAACAAGGAATACAACTGTACGGATGAAAAATTCATGCTAAGAAGATAGAACGAATCGTTATGAAACCTACGTCTCCAACTATCAATGAGCCCACGGCAACAACGAACCAACGAGTGTAGAAAGGGTTCTGAGCGAGGGCAGAGTAAAATCAACCATCTCTGGTCGTCCACGGTCGACCTTTGGGCGCTTATGAGGCCAAGGGTACACAATATCCCCTGGTCGTCGGCCGATTGGTAATTCAGGTGACGGCGCACGCCCTCTTGAATTCGAAAAAGAGGCGAGGCGAGTTGAGAAACGAAGTCTCTTACAAGGAGAGGGAACGTCAGATGCGGTTGTCGCCTTGTCGTTAAGATCCGGCGCATTGGGTGCAGAAAGTGGATCATCATCTCGCCTTCTCTTCAAAATGCCCCTTACAGCCCTGCTGGAGGACCGGAGGATTCCCTCACGTCTCGACTCCTCATCTGAGGTATTTGGAACGTGCATCGCAATATATGCGTTCCTGGGATATTTTTGGCGCAGGTAGTCGCGAGGTACGACGGTGTTCTCGATGTATCTCGTAGACGGGGGCATTTTCTCATCTCCACGTCTGCGAAGCGTACCACTGAGGGCAGCGATCTTGTGCCTCCGCTGGCGACTGCCAAGAAGACGATGTCCAGGAGCAATATCCCCCCTTTCATTTAGCCTGGAGTGGGGGGATTGGTATCGACGGTATCGAGAGAGGTTCTCGTCCTTGATACGAGAAGCAGCCGCTGGAAGAGGTGCATAGTTTCGGGAATATGGCAAAGACACGTTTCCAGGATCTTCTGGATCATCGGAATACCACATATGCGCTCGAGCGTTCGAGGGAACTCGAGGCGATGGTTGTGGGCGGCAACGCTTGGTCGGCGAAGAAGCAGATGAGGATTCTGCAGGAAGTTTACGTTTGAGCCGAGCGGGAGGCATTGAATCGTCCGGGATGGGTTTGAAAGGGGTAGTGGAGGGAGGTATTGAGCGCATCTCTCCTAGTATCCGAATGAATGCTTGAACCTCGTTCGCGAGCGCTTGGGGGGCCTGGCCAGGAACGACGATGCGCATGGGCGTATCATCCGAAGCTGTGATCCAGTCTTCTTGGAAGTCTTGAGCGTTCACCGGTGGTTCCAGTTTATATTCCTCCGGGTCCTCCTCGTATGGCGGAATGGGCCCCACGCGCTCCCCCTTTGCACGACGTTGCCACAGATCGGATGTCTTTCTGTTCTTCCTCACTCGCCGGAGGTAGTCGTCAACCTTCTCCCCCTCCTTCTTCCGCGCTCCCATATAGTCAAGCTTATACTTGACCTTGCGCATTTCCAATCTAAACTCCTCAGGCTCCGCCCTCTCGATGTCGACAGATTCATGTTCTCTGACCGCCCGACTCATGCCAAAGTCGATTATCATAACGCTGCCATCTGCGCCGATGAGCATATGCCGCAACTCCGGATCGCCGTGGAGGACCCCCTGAGCATGGATCTTCTCAAAGGCCGCTATAACCCTTTCCTTCAGTATATCAGGCATACTCGGAGAGGACTCTATCCAGAACGAGGAATGCGGGATTTCCATGGTCACGCTGATGGCTTCGGGCATGAGGTGCACACCGATGATATGGGGAACGACATCGCCTTGAAGGGGTTTGAGGTATCGCTCTGATTTGTAGAGGGCAAGCTATGGACGTCATCGATCAAGTCATTATACTTGGCGTGGATAAGACTTACCTCTGAATAGAAGCCATACCACTCCTTCTGTTTACTCGTTTTCCATCTGACTTGTACGTCAGCATCGCTAAAGACCGCAAAGCACGGCAAAAGCTTACCTTCTGCAGATATACTTGATCTCTTTGTCAGCGATGGACCCGGTATCAATCGAAGCAGAGCATTGAGCGCCCTCTGGTGGTGAATGAGTTTCGAGTGATGCAGACACATGAAATAACTGCTTACTCCGCAATGATAGCAGTTGCTTTGGGTTGTCGATAGGAAAGCCACGTGTCCAAGCCCAACGGCCATGTGGTTGATAGATGGGCTGGTCAAGCTCACTTGCTGGCTGTGAATTCGTCGCTGACGCTGCACACGGATCTGAGGACATCTTCTCATTGGTTTCATGATCCGACGTCCAGTTGATCATTGCACTACATCTGGCTTTATCCTCGGGGCGAGGTTGCGAGCGGTGCCATGGAGGGATTTCAGTGGGGGGGCGATAAGGCGCAGTGAGGACTTGGAAGAATACGGAGGTTCGATCGAGACAAGAAGGGATATCAAAGTCGTCCGGTAGGATGGACGGTGTGGCGCCATAAGTTGGTTCGCCATCCCATGAAGCCCGTCTAGATGATAATGATAATTGAGCTGGGGCACGAGGTATGCTGGGGCCAGCCTCCGGCTGAGTATGTGCAACGGTCGAGGGCATCGTTGTGGGACTGTGAGGGATTTAGGGAGATGAAGTTCGGGAAGAAGATAGCGAGATGGAGGGGATGGGTGATATATAGTGCATTGTCTCCCTTGTACTCTGATCCTTATAAGTTACCGAAAGCGTGTCAAAGCGGTACCTACAAGAGTGAGAGACACGACTTGCTTTGGCCCATCATCGCCCACGAGGACGACGCATCCTGAACAACTGCCTTTTTCGGACAATGGCATGACTTAACGACCTTGTTCTGTCAAAGCACCTACACCTTGTCCTCGACGTCCTCCAGTAGCTAATACTGTATTACACAATGTCAACATCCTATACAAGTTACAAATCGACTACAGTACAGTTGGTTGATGTATTAAATTACATGGTGGATCCCAGTGTTTGGCGATGATACAATAAATAGTACATCCTCCAGCATCCTCTAACTTAATTGCACAGTGAAACAGTAGCGCTGAATGCGCTGATCAACAGTCCTGAAAGAGAGGTGGGCTCCCATGCCGCGAATACTCAGCTAAATGTCCACCCGCCAGGCATGCTGAGCTCTCGAGATTTCTTGCTTGTCAAACATCTCTTCACGTTGGGGTAAACGCTTGGTTTCTCCTTGCACGCAATGACCAAATCGAAAGACTGAGAAGGCAACCGAGGCAGTGAGCTGAATCGCGAAGGAGTGGCGAGAAATTCGGAAGAGAACGAGGGTGAAGATGTCCCCGGCTGTGTGGGCATCATCAGTAGGTCCCGGCTATCGAATGGCATCGCCGTGCGGAACACCTTGAGGTGCTTGAGGTGCTCGCACATCACATTTGGGAACCCGTCTGACGCATGCAGATTACAGCCTTTGACGCCACATACCCATTCTCCGTCGTGAGGACGCAGATCAAGCCAACTGCCTATCAACTCATATTCTTCCACTGACATCTCTCCAGGAGAGTCCTCGGCAACCTCAGGCGTCGTAGTACGTCGCTCTGCGAGCCAGGTGGAAAGCATCTTCGAGTCAGAGGAGGCGAACGATGCCAGGGAGCGGTGAGAGCATGAGGTCTCGGGTCGGGCGGAAGGCGATGGATCGGCAGTGGGAGTCATATTAGATTTATAAGAGGTGGTGGTGCCATTTTCGTCGTATGTGCACGGGATGTCTTGGCTATTGGATAAGGATTTTCTAGATCTCCCGAGGTGTGTGACGACGCTTTTCACTCCTTTCTTGATGGAATTCTTGAAACTCTTCCAGGAGCTGGAGAGCTTCTCCTTTCCGGATTTCTTGTGGGTTTCCAAAAACGTCTCTGATGCCCAAGGTTCCGGTGCGACTGCGCCACTGCGGGAGCCACGAGAGGAGAGAAGCACAGAAGAGGTAGGGAGTGGAGATGACGGGGGGAGGATGCGTCGTCGGACGGGAGACGTCCAAGGGATGTATGGACTATTAGGGTGGTGGAAAGCGGGAATCCAGTGGGGACCCTCGTAAACCTTTTTGTTCTTAGTTTTGCGTATGACCACACGTCTACGGGAAGATACTGGTGTCGAAGAGACACGGAACAAGATAGACGCAGGGAGAGAAGAAGTTGAATGGTGAGGCTGCGGTTCTGCGGGAGGCGTGAGTGACTGGATGGAAAAATTGAGGAAAGAAGGCAATTGGAGCGTGGAAGCTGAAGGTAACGGAGGCAGGGGCCGGAAAGAGCTAGTATCAGCAGGTGAGCGCCTAACACGTGGGGGAGTGGCATCTTTGACAGGGAGGAGCTTAATCTCGCTCGTTGGACAGCAAGGAACATTGAGCAGCATGGGACTAATCACCGTCTCCTTGGGGGGTGGATAGAGAGCCTAAAAGGAAAGGATGAACGGGCGGGTGAACAAGTGCAGGATAATTACATACGACGTTGTTAGAAGACGTCTTTTCAGCCAAAGGACGCCGGCTCGCCCGCGGAGGTTTGGGCTTCTTGATCCCCTTGACGCTGATGTATGGGTCATGGTCGAGGGTATGATTAGAGATTATTGTAGGTAATTTTGAAGGAGCGCTGATCTTCAATATCATATTGTCGAGGCCAGCAAGACGTTCTGTAGAGAAGTGGAACATGGATGAAGGAGTGGGAATGTTAGTGAGCGATGGGACAAGCAGAAGGAGCTAGTCGGATACGGAGAAGGGAAAGGAGAGGAAGTACTTTAAATCTAGAAAGCGGTGTTGAAGTCGGGGGGATGGCAAGTCGAGGTCTTACATATCCTTATACTTAAAGTCTAACGTAAACAACGCGTACACAAAAGACACGTCTCAACAATAGACACTTTCGGTAATTTATACCCCACACACTCGCCGACCGTCGAGGCATCCCGAAGACAACTGGTTGAATCATAATTTCATAGACTTCATGCTAACTCATATCCTTGTCGCTGTCCTTGAACATTTCCCCACAAGAACTTCGCTGCCGGAAATCGTTCCAATTCTCAAGCATCCTTCCATTCACTCTCCCAAACCTAGGGGAATTGCCCGTCAGAACATCATCAGAAATAATATGTTGGTTGGACTACTTCAAAAAAACGACGGCGATCTGCAACTTTGATCCCGCGACAACTAGTAAGATCAAGCTTCTCAAGTCGCACGCACGCATCGATGATCGAGAACACCCCACTGCCTGTTAAAACGCCTTCAGACTCATCAAAGACAGCAACCACGCGGAACGAACTTGTCAATTTGGTACCTGCGACTTCTAGTGTAACGAGTGACGAACAGCACGAAAGAAATGGCGCAGCCTCGTCGTCAATGCCAGTATGGTTTAAAATGAGTTCTTCCACTCTGGGTGGACCTTCATCCATCGTCTCCGACATCAGCCCAGACAGATCTTGCGACCTCAGATAAGGTATCCCCGACAAATTAAGGTGCTGCAACAAATCAATAAATAATTATACAGGGCCATGCCACATGCCTTGCACTTTCGTCCGACCCTGCAGATAAAGTTTGATAATGCGCCATGCCCACGGGACGTGAGCCCCAGTTTGGTGTTACCAACGAGGCTGACTTTCTCGAGGTCATCAAAGTTCTCGATAATGTCAGTGAGAGCTTTGAGAGTCTCGTCGGTCATGGTCATGGCGGATATGTTTATGTTGCCCATGGAAGCAGATGAGCCTTGTCCACCCCCTAGTGCGCCTAGGTATAGCATCTGTAATTTAGGAAGAGCGGCAGTCAACGAAACAACATCTGTGCATGAGATCATCGTAGATGTGAGTGACAACTTTTCCAGGGAAGGCACGAAGGCTGTAGTTGACGATGGAATGCGGTGGACACGGGTGAAAGAAATATCCAAGCGCTTCAAGTTTGGGCAACGAGATATGAATGGATATATCGAGGTTTCAGAGAGACCAAGCTGGCGAAATTTGATATTTCTCATGTTTCTCAGCGCAAGGTCCGGTTCGCGAGCGAGACCAGCTAGAAGCTTTGCGAACGATGCATCTGTCTGTGGATATCGACATTCAAAAGTTCAGCGTATAGTCACGTCAACACTCATATTCATATTTATTCACCCAGTTAGGTATGCCCGCCACCTTAAGGACTTCCAAGTCAATGCACGAAGTTAGGACTTTGACGAGGGAGACAGGGGAGACGGAGGTATAGTTGAGGTTGATAGTAGTCAATAAAGGACATGCATCACCCATCGCTTCCGCAGTCTTTGCACCAACCTTAGAGCATCCGCTGGGAAAGTGTCAGCGAGCCAGACAACGAGGACAGTATACCTCACCGAAGCACAAGAATGCGTAGACCTGGCAGAGAATGCACGAGTGAAGCGAAGACTGTGTCAGCAAATTTGTCGAAGCCAGTCAAGTGAAGCTCGCGAAGTGCATTGTTTTTTGCAATAGAGGCTATGGTCTGCCTTTGCACACCGGGCAAATCGACGGATAGTGCGAGAGAAGGGCCACGCAAGAAATACTCGAAACCAGGGTCTCAGTCAGAAGAGAAATAATAAAATGATATGTAATCCTACCAAAACGATGAATCCGTGCGACAGAACTGCTGGACAAGCGGATCTTAACATGGAGAACAGTTTTGGTACCAGCATGTCAGGCAAGAGCTTTAACCATCGTTTGGTATGATCCCATGTCTCCTCGTTTCGGGTAAGCACCTGGAGATGCGTAACGAAGGAACGGGCAGCAAGCGAGGACAGTGAAGGTATAGCGCCCTTTGAAGGGAGCACGCGAGTGGACAACGCAGAGGCCGAAGGGATTTGACTGGGTTGCAATAGAGGTGAATCATCTCCACTGGGAGCACCAAAGGCTGGCAAATTAGTTCCGCGCCGCCGTTTCACAGGTAACGAAGTCGACGATTGCTGCTTGCGCTTGCGCATTACAAAGGATGCTTGGTAGATATTTGCTGCGCAACGGTGGTCCTGACTGTGAAAGTATGAGTTGGACGTGGTATCTACCTCCATAACTATCTACTGTACATATCGGGCATTCCTACCCAACAACCACACATTAACGTTGTTGAACGTAACCTTCCCCTTCCTCTGAATCTTCAAGCTCAAGTTCAGCGGTATATTCACAATGAGCACCCATGAGCCATTATTGCAGACCATAGAGCCTGATGACCTGTCTGTCGAAAATACCCCCCGCAAACCTTTTTCTCAGCAAAGAACCGTCACACCAGTTGTGCTGACACCCACTAGTAATTCAACAATGGCCTCGAATCGCAACGACGCAGAGTCAGGTAAATTCTCTCTACACCCATCTTTTCAGTCTCATCATGGGCTACATTCAGGAATTGCTGGAATATTTAGACAGGTTGGGGAATTTTCATGATCATCTTTCTCCAGGTTGCGATCCTAACCTAGCAATCAAGTCTGCACATCCTGCTGCACTGTTCTGCATGTATTTCTTTCGAATAACAGCTATCGCTGTATATGTTCTTTGCGGTCTTTTCACCGACAATTATGTCCTCTCCGTATGTATGCTTCTGCCCCTGACCCTACTGCTTACACAACTCCACTCGGCGCAGACGGTCGCCGTAGTCGTATTACTGGCCATGGATTTCTGGAACTGCAGGGTAAGCCTTTTTTTGCTCACTTGTCACATTAAATACGTGACAAGTGAACCCTGAAGAACGTTGCTGGTCGCACATTAGTTGGACTGCGGTTCTGGAACCAGGTATGTTCATGCTCATCCGCGAGGTGTCTTGCAACTTACCACAATGTGCTATCCAGGTTGATGAAGATGGGGAAAGCTACTGGGTATTTGAAAGTAGAGATGTGAGTCATACTCCGTTGCAGCATCCTTGCGTTGACATCTAATTCACGACAGGCTTCCCGGCCAGCCAACCCCGTGGACTCCAAGTGGGTGTTTTCATTCTTTCGAGTTGGTCAATACTGAAGGTACGTTCTACCCGCGATTTCAGGATGTTTTGGGTGCGTCCGCGTCAACTATCAGATGGTGATTCACGATCTAATGCCTCATCAGATTGCTCTCTATACCTTCCCAGCGTTTTGGCTGCTCCTGTTTGTGGTCTCTATCGTGAGATTCAATCTTGTGTGAGTACCTCTGGCATGCACTTTTCGATCCCTACTTACCGCTGTTCAGCTTTGTACCGATCGTGATCCTAGCATTAGTATTTAATATCACGAATGCTGTGGGCTTCACTTATGCGTGAGTCCAGATCTAGTATGAATGCTCAACTCCTGCTCACAGTGCCGGTACCAGTGACAGGGATGCAAAGCAGCGCTGGGCGAACAGTGTTGCAAATTCAGGATGGAGTATGGGAATGGGAGGCTTCGGTGGGCAAATCTTGACCAGCGCCATGAAGAATAGTGTTGGGAGAATTTTCGGGTAGCTGGCATATCTCACTCGAAATCAAACGTCATGTAACATTATTCTCGAGCAAATCCTCAGAGCAGTAACAAACATCATGCATGACAACTATCCACAATGGAAAAAATGCTACCTAAAACGACAACAGTGAAGTGCAGGACTGATGTACAAAAATGCGAAGGTTGCAATCGAACGCGCTAACGACGAAGTGCAATAAAAATCAGCTCGTAAAGGCCAGTCCAAGGCAAGCGAGAGAAAGTACAACATAGGACGAAAGAGAAACGCGAACATGCTATCTACGTGGGTGGTGGGCAATCACGGTGCCCGCAATCATGAAATTAATTATGACGTATAGGCCGGCCGATGAGCATCCACCGCTGGCTCACTCCAGCCCAACCCAGCCTCGTGCATCAACGCGTGAGTAAGCTGTGGTAGGAACCACGGAAGCGCCCAGCCCGATGAACGATCGTGTACGACCATGTGACCTCGAGGTCGCCACACGTGGTGTTGTTTGGGAAGGGAACGGGTAAGCGTTGGTGTTCACATTGGATGTTACAGTCATGGTAGCGGGCGTCCGCATAGCGGTCGCAGTTGCAACCGTAGGAGAGGGTGGGAAAACAAAGAGGGTCTGTGATAGTGCCGCAGAAACGGGGAGTCTCGGGGATGTGGTTTTTGTAGGAAAAGATATATGGCTGGTATCACCTTCCAGTTTAAGCGGAGGCGGTGCCTGCCTTCGGGAAAAATGTCTTCGGCGACGAGGCGACGGTCGGTTGTCCTGTACAGCGATCGGGGTTACAGGGGAAGGAGGAACAGGAGGGAGTAGACCAAGAGGAGGTGGGCGTCGCTTGGCCTTGCCAGGAATAGTTTTGAACGATAGATTGGGAAGAGGTAAGCGAGGTGCACTGAAGGAGAGCTGTGTAGCTGGTGCTGAAGGTAGAGAAGCAAGGTGTCGGCGAGGAAAGGATGGACGAGCTACATGAGGATTGAACGTAAGGGTAGCTTGAGTACTGGACTCGTTCGGAGAACCGGGAGATTCACTAGACAAGGATGGGCTTCGACGTGGCTCCAGAGCATCATCGAAGCCACCACCAACACCCAAAAGCTCCGATTCTTCCTCAGCCTCGACGAGGTCTTCACTCAACACGCTGCCTGTCGTATGTATGCTGGCAATTGATCCGGTACGCTTTCGCCCGTATCTGTTTCTCCACGCCGAACCCATGCCCACTCCCGAATTAACGGATGAGCCAGACGACTTGCGGGCGATGATGCGTTCCTCCATTGCGCGATCGAGATTCTTGGCCTCCTGCTGAATGGCATCAATTTCCTCGTCTTCGTCAGCAAAAGCACTTCGGCGGCGTCCCCACTCCGTCTCTTCTTCACTGGCTGCTGAAGTTTGGTCTGATGGTGTGGGAGAAGTGCCTCCACCCTGCAGAGCCTTTTCATAGTCAAGCAATTGGTATATTAGGCTATGGAAGCAATGTTTGAAATTAAACATGTGGAGAAAACATGTATGCTTACGACATGTTGGGTCCCACATGCTTACTCTTCTCTTTCACAAAAGAGTATGCTGCCTGCATGCCCTTGAGGTCCCAGACATCTGGTGGGACAGTCGCCAAGCGCATTGCTGCAGCTCGCATCACGATTGCGATCATCAAAGTCGCTGAACGAGATACCCCACATTGACAGCTGGCATATGGAGTGAGAGATGAGCATGTATTCTGGACCCCACGTACTGTATGAGGACACCTTCGTTGCGCTCGAGGGCTGCATCAACGAACGCCATGGCCGTGGGAAAGCCATTAGTGACCAAGTCACGCTGACCGTGAGACCACTCCAGCTTGAGATAATGCATACCCGGTCGGCCAGAGGGTATGTGAGGAGGATAGTAGGTCGAGTTGGATTCCCTGGTACGATTATTTTTCAAATTAGGGGTTGATGCAAAGGGACGGAGAGGCTGGGCGGCGGCTGCGTCGAAAGGGGACGTGACCTCCTTGGCAACATTCAGGATGGCTTTGATACGACATTCCAGTAGTCCAGTCCAGTCACGGGCGTTGTCTTCGGAACCGAGCCAGATGCCAGGCAGGACCTGTATAGGGCCATCGAAGTAGGGAACAGTCGGAGAACCATCCTCGTCTTTCCTGTGAAGTGCAGTCGTTATAGAAGTATTTGGGAGAGACAAGACGGATGGGCGCCTCGGACGTGAAGTGTGAAACATATCAAGTTTTGGGGGGTCGACAGCACTCTGAGGTTCTGAGAGGGGTGAGAGGAGTGAATTGGTAGAAGACTGTGCTGATGGGAGATTTATCGATAGCTTTTTCATGTTACGGAGAGAGCGAGGCTTTTGTGAGGGAAGTATGGGGCTCTCTGTGAGTTCAGAAGTAGGCGAGGACAGGGCAGATGTAGAGCTTGGGTCGTCTGCAGCGAGGACTATAAGGGGGTTATGTGCAGGAGTGTCAATGCGGAGGGCTGTGGGGGGGCATCTTCTGCGTGGCATGAACGGGACCTGGACCGCCTGTGGTTGTAATTGATTGTTCGTCGATTGCATGATAAAACTTGATTGAACTTGATTGAAATCTCGATTGATTATGAGTATTTGCACGACCAGCGTGTTTCGTGATTGGTTTCAAAGTGATAAAACTGGGTTAAAGTTTCCAGTGAACGAAGGACGGGCGTAAAGGGAGGTATCCACAGGATGATAAAACGGTGAAAAAAATATGAGAATTCACAGAGAAGAAGAAGAAATTAAAAGGGGGTCCCTGGATGAAGAGACTTGGGGAAAAGCAGACGCCAGAGAACAACGATAATAGTCCTTGCAGGCAGTCCTTGTGTATTTGACAACCGTTCCACTCCCACTATGCTCATGTAAGCACAATCAACTGATTTGGTCTTATTTGTACACAGTCATTCCACTACGACCCCTAACAACTTTTGCTGACATGCCCACGTACCACGGTGACGATGCATTGGGCCATGCTGTCTGTCGCTGTGGCTTCATTGAAGCTGTACATGTAATTACCACCTGCTAACCGGCTGTACCAGCGCAGACCGGCGTAGACTCTCATTTGACCACTATACTCTCTCATGAGGCCTCCAAAGTTACCTGGGTTCTCTCCAACCCACAACTCTCCGTACTACTCGTGGGACATCAGTCATTTCACTTCTCGTTTCTCGTCCATTCATTTCCCTGGCCCCGGTTCCGCATGTCACCGACCACCCCCATGTATTCCTACACTCGGTCTAGTGCACTCTTCATTGTCTGTTGCGTGGCGCTGATCACTCACGTGACTTTTCCTATACAAGGAAAGTAACGTATCACGGTTGCCAACCCACAATATTGCAATGCTCAAGCATTGTACCCTGGGACACCTCGTTTGCTGGCAAGGGTGACTTCCCGTCTCATATCGACACGTTCGTGGCCATTTGCATCTGCGGAAATGGCCTGGTACCTGCGATATGAAATTTCTTCACGTCTAGCAAGGTCACTTTGGCAGCATGTCTCTCATCACACCGCCGGACATTGAGTAACATTTCAATTGCCCTTATCATGTAGCCTATGTGCGCCGTGGGCCTATCTTGGAAGCATCATCTCCCCTGACTATCTTCTGCACACTCTTCGCACAGCCTAATGAACCGCTCTGTTCGCTTTTTTCATCTAGGCAACCATAACATGTTCACAGAGTTGAGGGAATTATGTTCGCCCTCCGATGATTACCATCGGTCAGTTAAGTTAGGTTTGCTCCGTCCTGATCGCTGCGATGAGACTCTTTTTACCTCTCATGGCCTCTGTTCACATCGTCACTATGTTGCACCATTCCAAGTACGGGCCCAGGCAACACCATTCAGTCTTGTCGATAACCTGCTGTTATCCAGCTGAGGTATCTGCCACAGCCTATCCATGACCTTACCAACTAGCCGATTTGTTGGAGTTGTGAGGTGTCTAATTGAGACGTCAGCGAGAACTCCGACACCCCAGACCATGTTCAGCCTGTCCTACCGCCCGCATGCTGCTACATCCACACTATTTCTCTTAGCAGCTCTTATGTATAGTCGAGACTTGGCAGTGCAGCCGATGCTCGGAAGCTTTTGCGGATACATAACACGAAATTATGTATGTACTTGGTTCAAATCGTAAGATGAACCGCGACCAGCGTCTTTTCATCTTTTCGTTCCTTACCACCCTTTCGGCGCTCTGGTACGGCTCCTACATCCTCCAGTCTAAACTCAAGGAACTAGGCTACGACGTTTCACGATTGATACTCATTGGACTCGAACCTGTTGTGAAGGATAACACTATCCGACCAGAACGAGATAGCACCGGGGCGACAATGAGTGGATACACGCAACTTATCGCTCTGGCGCTGGCTATCGCCAGTAGTGCTTTCATTTACGCCAAGTTCGCGTCATCAAGTCTGTTTTCACTCATGTGCTGTTGTTTCTAGCACTCACCTCAGTTGACTTGTGGCATGCAGAACGGAAGCCAGTGCTTAACCCCAAAGAATTCCAGGAGTTTGCTCTGCAAGAAAAAATTTTCGTGTCGCCCAACACTGCTACGTGAGTGTCTGATCTTTAGGTCGTTGCAACGGCTCTGACCACGCGTCCATAGTTATCGGTTTGCTTTGCCTCGTCCGGATGACGTCCTCGGTCTACCCATAGGTCAGCACATATCCCTTTCAGCGGAAATCAATGGCAAGGAAATCATGCGGAGCTACACACCAACGAGTAGCGACGACGACCTTGGGCACTTTGACCTCTTGATTAAGGTACGTGTCACTTCCTTCCGAATATCTTGCTCAGGTTGTTGACACGTACCTATTAGTCATACGAGAAGGGCAACATTTCGCGCTACGTCTCGCTCCTGAAAATCGGTGACAAGGTCAAAGTCCGTGGACCCAAGGGCTTCTTCAAGTACACCCCCACTCTGTCTCGCCGCATTGGCATGATCGCTGGTGGTACCGGTATAACGCCCATGCTCCAGATCATCAGGGCTGCCTTGAAGAACCCTGCCGACAGGACGAAGCTGAGCCTGATCTATGCGAACGTCAACCTCGAGGACATTCTTCTCAAGGAGGAGCTCGACAGTCTCGCTGCGAAGCACCCTCATCGCTTCACTCTTTACTACGTGCTCAATAACCCTCCAGAAGGCTGGACCGGTGGTGTTGGATTTGTTTCGAAGGAGCAAATTGAGGGATACCTGCCACCTTCAAGTGACGATATCAAGGTTCTCATGTGTGGTGTGTACACCTTTGTTTCGAGACAATCATTCAAGTTGAGAATTCTCCTCTAGGACCTCCACCGATGATGACCGCGATGAAGTATGTAGAATTTGTGCTCAATTGCATTATTATCATTATTATTTTCTTTTAGGAAACACCTCGCTGAGTTGAATTACCCCGCCCCACGCTCAGTCAGCAAACTCGAGGACCAAGCAAGTGCATCATACACACGAGTAACGAATACTAATTGGCATTCTCCTAGGTCTTCTTGTTCTAACACAGTTGTTGGCGCAATTATTCCCTAGAATTACTGTGAGGGCAGATACATCAAATGTCTCAATTGTAGTACAGTACCCATATAGTCATCGTCGTTGTGAGATCGGTGACCGGTGATGTATCACTCTCTCCACCCTCCTCACTCCGCAAGCAAACGTCGTATTAATGCCTGTCTTCGTTGATCAACCAGTCCCGACTAGTAAAAGGTTGCCACGTCGCCGAAGATGTGTGTCATAGATCGATAAACTTGATATAGAAGAGCGAAGGGAAATGTCTGCATGAGGTCGTCGTGACGCAGACATCACATCCACCTATTTGAATTCAGGGTCACGGTGTTGAGGGATCGTTGTCTCTTCGACTGCTTCGTAGTCGTGCCTGTTCAATGGAACCAATTGATACGCTGACAAGAATTCACTGCGTCGCAGCTTTGGCTGCCAGCCCTGCCTTACGATATGTAGCACCATACTTGGGCTGGATTGAGCTGAAGCTAACGGCAACCATAAGGGGCTTGGTGTCATCGAAGGCCAGGGGAAAGCGCGACAAGGCTTCACACAACATTGTAAGGCATTACAAAGTCATTGGGCAAGGGAAAATCATGGTTATACAAACTCTTATAATGCCATATCAAGGTATCCTACGCGTGTCGATGGTATGGACACTCTTTGGGTCGCCTTAGCCGGTCTCGCGGTGAGCCATCATTTATTGATCCCCTCAAATATCCTGGGCAGTGTTGTGGAAGCCGCAAGCTTGAACATGCTCCGGACATAGGGAAGTTATGGACCTTGCGTGAACCAGGTGAAAGATGATTTCCACCTTGGTGCCCGGGTGGCTCAAATTGCGTTCGTCGCGGGGGCGGAAAAGAACAGACGGGATTCGGGCCCTGAAAGAAGGATTTTGGGACCGGGGTCGAGCTTCACCTAAAAGCCTCCGGTTATTAGAAAACGTTCAGCTCCAGGAAGAGTTGGCAAGAAGTATAGCGTTGAAGGCTTACATCAGGTATTCGTCGTGTCGGTAACGAGTAAATGTGAAGTGTAAAAGGGTTAATATAGGACGTCAAGAGAGTGTATTATGGACAACCACCGACTATAAATTGATAGATTGGGACGAAACATTCAGCTGTATTCTAGACTCCTCGAGCATCTCGATGCGACAGTCGTTCAAGCTGAACAAGTCAATTATGTCTTAGTTGAAAGGTGTGAAGAATGTTATGCCAGCCTTACATCCTGCGTATCTCGTCGGCCGCTTGGAGGCCAAGCAAAAACTCGTCTTCGTTTGGTCCCCTATCCCAAGTGCGCGCAAGCTGTATGGCAGAGTCGTAATAATGTAGTTGTGTTAGTCCCTCGTCATCCTTTGGCAAGAGAGGGAGGATGAATCGGAAATGATGTATCATGCGAGAATGTGGCTTTAAAGGGGGGAGATTGGGTATGATGAGGTGCGCTCGGGCATCTATACACCAGTCAGGACGATATCTCACTTCGAAAGACATTAACGCGGACCGATATCAGCAATGGTATCCAGTAAAGTACGTCGAAATCGAGTGCCACCATGTTCTGTACCTGGTCTGCCCCAACCAGCATGGATGGTATCCCGTGGTTGAGACTCATAAGACACTAAACACGAACGCGCAAACTCTTGCGAGATGTACTCGTGAACAGGCTGGATAGAATATGAGAACACTGACAAGACAAAATCAAAATCGCTTGAAATCATCTTGCCTTCGGAGCATCATTTCTGTTGATTCTACTGTGTGCTGTTGATATCCGTTGTAATCTCCTCCAAACGGTAATGCGACGCTTGATGCACAAAGCGATGGAAAGAACAAGCTGTGAGATAGAATTCAATCACGGAGCACGGAGCGATTGAAAAGTAGACACCGACCACCAATAAATATGTCGCGCCGATGGTCACTGTATCCAAGTTGTTCGACCAAGAATGATTTGGAGCGGTTCGCACAGCTTGCTCGAGTAGCGCAAAACATGAAATGGCGAAGAAACATCCCGTGATGATAATTAGCAAGGCATAGCAGGCCTCTGAAATCCAGAAGAAGAGCGTTCTCGATGATGGCCTCCACATTGGAAGATGTGGCATTACGTAATTATACAGTTTCGACGCTGTTAATTTGTATCGAAATATTAGTTGGTACTGGCTTTCGTCACCAAACTCCCAGATCGACGTTGTGCAGGAAGGAAAAGCAAAGATAATGATGTTTTTATTCGCAAGGATTATCTCGGTGGTGGAAACACTAGTGATAATGTCGTTGATCACGATAACAATGGACCGGAGAGGGTTCCTACACCTCTGGGAATGTGTTGGAACACATCGTATACAAAAGAGGGGGTCGCAGCTATATAAAAAAACAAATTTATAGCCTGAAGGACATTGATCTGTTGTCCGCTTGTCGATGCCGCTACTCCTGGGGGGAAGCATGATTGAACATCTTCAAAGCGCGAGATAAAAAGAGAATGAGCTAGGCAGCGTAGGGTGATGACATGGATGTAAGAATCAACCACTTACTGGCAAATGAGCCGAAGCAAAAAGATCCCCACCGAAGACACATACATTGTAATCCCGAGCACGCTGGTTATACAACAAACGTCGGCTTCCAAGAGGTTCACTTCGAACCTCGATACGGTCGAATGGAGTAAATTCGCAGTGGCTCGCCCGGAAGCCAGCAAGGAGAGCCAGAACACGAGCCTGCGGTCAGAGCTCGCTGATGAAGGGGAAGGGTTGACGGAGACATTCCATGGCTCGCAGCTAGTGCCTTAAATTGAGCTGCGAAAACAGAATAAGTAAGATAAAGCGATTGTCAGTAGGTTGAATGAAGCGGAATCATTTGGGGGCGCGAAGAGACGGAGGGAGGGAGTGTTTGTTTATGGACTTGCAGGCGCGTCAGTGGCAACCCGAATCTGACACAGCAAAATTTTAACCACACAGGCACCTGCAGCTGGTGGCGACACAAACCAACCAAGGACATTTCTTCACCAGGAAAAACTCACTTCACGGATGCTTCACTAGCACTTGAGGTGTACGATGAACAAATTCTTGACGGCAGTCGTTGATGACAGAGCTACGGTCCACAGGTCGTTATTTTCTTGCTCCCACAGTCTACAGGATGATTCTTGGGTCTTGCAGCAGTTGGTAGGTTCACAGGACGACTCATGAAGCCTTGAAGGCCATTACATGCGGCCAACCGGCAGCAACCACACCAATTTTCACGGTCAAAAAATCGTCAACGTTCGACTTATCTTCGATACATCGACGTCTTGTAGCGTCAGCGCTAGATTTGTCCCAGCATCGATGCGCGACTTGACGGTCTGAAAGTCGCTGGAGGGGCCGTATGGTAATTACTCAGTGATCTCGCACGGTTGCAAGCAGTGGATGCTTTTCAGCTTCGTTTTGACTACGCTCAGCGTAGGGATGTATTCTGTGAGTCTGGTCCTTTTTGTTTGATCATTGTTCTCTTGAGGCAGAGCGTCGACTGGCTGGTTACTTTGTTGTATGAGGAGGGACGCATGCGTTGCTCTTTTGATGCCATCGGATGTTATGCATTTGGAACAGCTTGATTTTGATGGATATTGGCACGAGCGGCCACATGCATGGTTGGGCTCATGAGCTCAATATTATCGTCGATGTGGGCTTGGACTGACGATTCGCGCAATGTCCGTGTGACCGTGACATGCGAGTTTTGGTCACTCACCGTGTCACGTCACGTTCGTGTCACTGGAGGTGGTTTGCTTTAGGTGGACGGGCGGCCACCTGGAGCATCCTGCGTGGTTACCCAAAGTGATTTTGGGCGAGGTGGTAGTCATTGACCATGTGTTGGGCTATGACGTTGTTGCTGACCATAATGCACAGTCTGGCTATCATGAGCTCTCACTTTGCGACAATTTCACATCGTCCTCCGCTATGCTGGCAGGGTTTGGTCGGATTCTAATGGTCCTCTTTTTAGGTTCGTGAGCCCTGATGAGAGTATCGTCTTATGCGATGAATATGACCTATACGGGATTGCATGGGTTTGAATGTCAGTTGGTCCAGGACCTCTGTAGCGGTTAGTCTCACATGTTCGGACAATGCTCTGAGCAGGTCATCTGTTGACAGCAGTACGAACTAAGAAAGCTTTGCATTTCTCCGGTTCATGAAAAGAAAACTCACGGCAATATTAGCAATTGGGTCCGTGGAAGCAGATTGACTCGAGTCGTCTTGATCATATCCGAATCCAGAGAACGGCCAAGTCACTAAGAGGAATGCCGCCTTACATAGTATGAAATTCCGTTTCAGGGTTCAAGATAGCTCGGCACTATCTTTCCCTTTTACATGACCTTTCTCCGTTTTTTTTTTTCACCTCTGGTTCTTGTTTGAACTTTGAGCGCCTTTCGCTGCCTGCCTGCTCTTACACTCCACTCCTTGAAATGCGCTCTCGAGACGTCCCCCTCCCTTCTTTTTCTTTTGTTCTTACTCAAAATCAATCTAACACGCCTAACGCAGTCCATCCACGTAACCGTTCCCGGCGGACCTCGGGATCTTCCCCGCACTCACGCGTCGTTGACGACGAGCTTATGGTAGGTTCACCCCTTGCCGGAATAACGCTCGCAATTGATAGACACGAACCTCAAGAGGACTGTCGACGACCGTCTTTTAAGTGACAGATGGCTAAACTCTAGACATGGACACGCCAACCGAATCTCACTTGTAGGTCACCTAGTTGTTCCGGGTAGACAGAGCCCCTGATAACGGGTATAAAGCCAACTATATCTGAGCAGGACGAAGCCGCTGTGACCATTGATGCAGCGCTCCATCCTCACGCTCCCGACCACAGTGTCGGTAGGAAGAGGCGCATCAGCTTGACAGACATAGTCATTGTAAGCTATAACACTCAATTACCAGTTCTGTCTCATCCTTTGCACTCAGGACCTCGCTGTTGCTGTCATGCGCAAATTCTTGTATTGAGTCCACAAACTATCCACCACTAGAGATAGCCGCACGCAATCTATCCTATCAATATCAGCAAGTCGAAGTTGGCCAAATCACACTCCTTTCTCTATAAGACGATATTCGCGGGATGAGATACACCTGTATTCAATTCAGTATGTGCACTCTGGGGCCTCGCCTACAACAACAGGATCAGAAATATTATACATTTCCATTACAAGTTCTCCCTGAATGTCGTCAGACATGGGGCGCAAAGACGGAATGCGTACACTCGCGAGAACTCTCCGATCACATTGCCTGCTGGCCAATCAAAACATACCCAGATGTGTGGTTGACTTCCAGTTGTGTCCGGTGGGAGGGTGTGGGTTCTTAGGGTCGTATTGAGCTATCTAGATGCTGGAGAGATTCTCTTTTATGATCAGCGACTGTCCAGAATGCGCAGCCCCCGCTACAATCAGCCCAATAACGGGCCTGAGAGTGCCTCCCGAGTCGGCAAACACACAACCCAGGATTGGGCGACATTGACTAGAGCATCATTCCAAACTAGCGATGCGGCCCTGTACTGAGCCCTTTCGTTATTATGGCCGTCCAGGGACTCCTGAATGTCGTCAGCACTTGCACGTGTGATCAACTGAAAGGATAGCGGGGGGGTACTTGGTACTTGACTCGAACCGCGGACTTCGAGATAACAAACCTTTCTGGCAGCAAGGCTTGAACAAGAAGAAGGCTCGCGCCGACTGTGAGGAAAGCAAACATACCAGGCTTATAGAAAGAATAGTGCATCAGACAGTCGCGAAATTTGAGGTAGGGATCCTGCAGGCTTGTAGACTTCGTTGCACGACCATACGCAGACTTGTCATTTTTAAGCCATGACCATTGTGTCAAGAGGTAGTCGTCTTGCTTTCGAAACCTGATCAAGCCCGCGGGCCCGGAAGCCAAGGATAATCATGACTATGGAACTTGACAGATCGGTCGACCGTCGACATAGAATCGATTGCGATTTCGTAGTCTGTAGTTTCCTTCGAGTCCCCTCGAATTTCCCTAATTACTAGCAGTTGCTGAGCGGGGAGGACTGTTAAGACGGCTGCCGCACTGATACGAACATCACCTTAACTAACCAAGAGACCTGACGCTCTAACCGTGCATCACTTGATTGATGTTTCCATACCATGGACATGACGGTCGATTGAACAGTCAGGCGTGGTTGGACTCCGCAGACTCACTGGCTACATACTGGCAGAGCAGTGGTCTCAGGGTGCACACCAACTCCACCCAATGGCTTCTTCTGGACCACCATATTATATTATCGTCGCACACTCCTCTCTTCAGCATATCTCATCCTGTCAGAGTTCCAGTACGCTGGCACACGCCGACATAGAATATCGTTACAACGATGACTCTCCTCTATTGCTGCTGCCCCGGCATCCTGACGAACATGTGCTTGTGCTCAATCATGATCCCGCCAACCCCACTAGACCGACTGTCAAGAGCGCTTCTAGTCAACTGGCTCTATCTGGCATGAAGGTTTTGCCCGCACCAGGAGCTAGCGCGGACGAAGACGCTAACAGGAACGATCATATGTATGTTCTAGAAGTAGCGTCTACCTCAGATGACCAGTGCGCCAGAATATTCATCAAACTTGGATGCATGCTCAAGAACGTGATAACCCTAGCACCAGTGTGGAGTCATCCCAGGTCTATCTGCATAACCCTCAGGTAATAGTCGCTCGGTTTAAACAGAGGTGCGATCATACGCTGTAATGTATTGTACCCAGCTTATTTACTGACAGGAATGCTGCTCTCCGTCACATTCTCGAGTGCCCCGACGTTCTTACGGGGGATCGGCCCCCTTCTCGGCCAAACCCCCAGCTGAAGTCCCCAGCTTGAGGCGGGTTGGCTTGATAGGAGCTGAACTCGAATAACCTTTCCCTATATGCCTTCAGCTATCAGGTGTTCATTCGGTATATGTCCTGAGAAACCCGAATATTATATGCCACACCGTATCAACAGGCGCGTAGTACCTAATCTAAGTCAGCGCCGTTTGTTACCCTTTCCAACTTTCCGCTGCTGCACTGTTGATCCGTTTACTGGGGGTCTTGATCCCGTTGCCGAAGCTTTTGATTCCTCCTCGGCAGCCAGCAGCTCCGACAGTCTGCTCACTCCCGGTTAAGCACGTGTACCAAGTAATATAACGTCGACGTACCCAGACTTGATGTCCCCGTTCTGCATGGAATTTTGGAGGTTTGAGATCTGCCCGTGTTGCCCTTTGAGTTCCTCCAGAGTTTGTGAGTCCAAGTTTTTCTATCACTCAAGGTGAACAAAGAGTCCAGCGATCCAATTGGCAGAGTTACCATTATATATGGCATCCCAAGCATCATGAGCCCGGTTAGCACCATGATCATCATCATTGGATTCTGGAACATGCCCAACAAGTTGAATGACTCGCGTGGCTTGAAGTAGTTGTTCTTATGTCGAGGCGTCAGGATGACCGGGTATGGTAGGGATACAGATATGGAGGATGTCAAGGGCGTTCCAACTATGTAGGACTTGATGTCTGGTGGTTGAGAGGAGTCCGAGATATCTACGCGTACCTTGGCGGAACAGCTGGAGATCAGCGAAACGCAGCAGGAAAGGTGAGAGATGGCGTACTTGATCAAACACATAGTGGTGTGACAACACGGACAGGACGTATGTTCCTGGGTCCACGTCTGGTCTGACACAACAAGATGTTAGCAATGACCACGACGTATGGAAATATACTTACATTGAGAAGTTCCCGCCCCGGGTTACGCGACCGGAGTATCGACCTGTGTCGAGAATTATTTTGGTAGGACCAAGCGCTTGATAATCTTTATTCTTTGTGTTAACGATTATCGTGGAGTAGAAACAAACACTCACCGGGACAAAGGGCATTCCAATGGACATGTCCAACGAAGTCGAGGCAAAGCGCAGAGCTAGGTAAAGTAAAGTGGTCATGATCTGGCCAGCTATCCTGAATACATTAACAGAGAAAAAATCACCTCGTCAGTATTGACAAGATGCCTAGAAAGCGCATGAAATTCATGTTAGAGGTGTGGGTGATGCGTAATGATTTGGACTCTGAAGTTGCCAGTGAGGCTCTTGGAAAACAAAGCCAAATACGCACCACTGACGATAATCGCAAGTTCTGGTATGAGCGGCTGAAATCGCAGGGTCTCTATTCAAGAAAACTATCGATACTGCCCATTATGAGGCAAAAAAGGGCGAAGACATATCGGAAGCTCATGGCGTCGTACTGCTTATCCTTTGGGTTCCGGCAGCCTTACCAAGTTCTAGGTAAGTTCATTTCGTGACCATACAATTCAAGCTCATGTGCCCTTAGTTGACTCGGAGATGTGCAGATTGGCCACGGAGGCCAAGACTGACCTGCAAAAGCAGCTGAGCACCGTGCTCCAAGGGAACGTCAAGCCCAGTAAGACAATCGTCGCTTTGGCCTCTGGTCCCCACAGGTCTGGCTGACCACCACATCTAGTGATCACGCAGTGTTGCATCCACGAACTTTATTTGCAGGGAAAGTCGCAGCAGGCAACTGTTGACCTCGCAAAATCATTCGAACGCAGGAAATGTAATCACAGAGAAGTGATACCCGGGGACGAATGTCTTACAAATGTGGTTGGTAAGTATATTGTTTTCAGTCGAACCTCCTTCTGGACAATTCTGTAGGCGACTCCAACAAGCACCGCTATGTCATAGCGACTCAATCACAACCTCTTCGCGCCAAATTTCGACTGATACCCGCCGTACCGATTGTCCACATCAATCGCGCCGTCATGATCCTTGAACCCCCAAGTGACATAACACTGAAAATCAAGCAGCGGGTAAGCTTTGCGCTAGATCTCGTTACTGTATCTACTAAATTGAGTTTGATCTAGAACGAAGAACAAGCACTCGGACCAAGTGTTGCAGAACGTGCTGCCCTCCCCTCTCAAAGCCTACCCGATCCACCGCATCGAAACAAGGGTCGCAAGGGCCCAAATCCCCTCAGCATCAAGAAGAAAATGGTGGCAGCCAATCCTGGAAGACCGTCACGAACTGTCATGACTGCTAGCAGCAGGCTTTCCAGCGTGCCTATTGATGTCCATACGGGCGAAAAACGGAAGCGGGATGACGACGAGGAAGATACAGCTGTGGTACCAGGTACGCGAAAGAGGAAGAGACGGCGGAAGCACAATAAGGGCGAAGCCTCACAGGACTCCTAAGAGTTTGCTATTTCGTAGATGTAGCTAAGAACCTCGGAGTAACAACAAACACAGTCCAAGCACAGACATCTTCAAGCCCTCAGCTGTTTTCATCAGCAACGTTCGGCGTTGATCGTTAATCGCCTTTAGACTTGGCAAGTACTTGCATTGTAAAGCTTCCAATAGGTTGCGGTGTCTGACACTCATTGTAATATGCGATACATCTCAACCACTTCACAATATTGTATTAGACGAGATGGGTGTTATGCTCCAACAATACACGACGGCAACATGAATAATACACTGAGACGAAGAACGACTGCGACTCTTCAAGGACAAGCAATCAACATCCACCACGCAGACGAAGGACTGGAATGAAATGACCATGAGCACCTAACCCATACTCGAACAAGGGAGACTGACCAAGGTGCAACGTGCTCTCCTTCTGAATGTTGTAGTCGGAAAGAGTGCGCCCGTCCTCGAGCTGCTTTCCAGCGAAAATCAAACGTTGCTGGTCCGGGGGAATACCCTCCTTGTCCTGAATCTTTGCCTTCACGTTGTCGATCGTGTCCGAAGACTCAACCTCCAACGTGATAGTCTTCCCAGTGAGAGTCTTGACGAAGATTTGCATACCACCGCGCAGACGAAGAACCAAGTGAAGGGTCGACTCCTTCTGAATGTTGTAGTCCGAAAGGGTGCGGCCGTCCTCGAGTTGCTTCCCGGCAAAGATGAGACGCTGTTGGTCGGGAGGGATACCCTCCTTGTCCTGGATTTTCGCCTTGACATTGTCAATGGTGTCGGAGGACTCGACCTCCAAGGTGATTGTCTTGCCAGTAAGAGTCTTGACGAAGATCTGCATACCACCACGGAGACGGAGAACTTCAGGACAGTAAGTACCCAGGTTTTCGCATCATACTGATAAGAAGCGTACCAAGGTGCAAGGTGGACTCCTTCTGGATGTTGTAGTCCGAAAGAGTACGACCATCCTCCAACTGCTTTCCAGCGAAGATGAGGCGTTGTTGGTCAGGGGGGATACCCTCCTTGTCTTGGATCTTGGCCTTGACATTATCGATAGTGTCAGAGGATTCGACCTCGAGAGTGATGGTCTTTCCAGTCAAGGTCTTGACGAAAATTTGCATGCCTCCACGGAGACGAAGGACAAGGTGAAGAGTGGACTCTTTTTGGATGTTGTAATCTGAAAGAGTGCGACCATCCTCGAGCTGTTTACCGGCGAAGATCAGGCGCTGCTGGTCGGGAGGGATGCTGTAAGCACAGGTAAGTTGAGCGTTCAAATGCTGTGGAGATCTGGATGCGAGGCTACTCACCCCTCCTTGTCTTGGATCTTAGCCTTGACGTTATCGATGGTATCGGAAGACTCGACCTCAAGGGTGATGGTCTTTCCGGTCAAAGTCTTAACGAAGATCTGCATTCTGTTGGCGAGTATGAAAATGTGTGGTTGTTTAGTAGCACGATGTTGATACTCACGTAGATATGTGTGGTTGGCGAGTGAGTTTGGTTGTAGCGGGTAAGGCTGAGGGGGCAGGCTTATATATACCTTGATTTGTCGGAGTTTCAACTGACCAGGATGGTGCGCTGACTCAATCAGTGGAATCTGCTGGCACTTTCTGCTGGGGTCCCGGCTAACTAAGGCAGCTGGTCCTTTATCAACTCTTTTTGACAAGGCCAACAGGACGATGTCAACGTCTCTAGCTCACGCAACCTCTACGTACTCGAGATAGGTGTCATTGTCATGTACTAGGTACTAGTAATCGCTTTGAACAATGATTACACATCCCCTCTGAATGTCACTGTTCGGAGTATCGACACAGCTTCCTTGTAGTACCTGGACATGCACGCTCAATTGAGAGCCATGGTGCCAATTGTCACTGAGCCATAGCCTATTATAAGCTATCCACTGCTTTCACGACTCATCATACCACAGCCTGATGGTAAGATCCTTCTCCATTGACGCAGACGCGATGATTGCACGCACTGGATGGGTCTGTTCCGCAGTCAGTTAGCCGATGTGATCACAAAGATCACCTAAGAAGCACTCACCGCCACGGCCAATACCACGTCTGTACACCACAAGTGTGACACTATGCACTGTGATCAATGACATGAAGGCAACTCACCCCTGTGGCCTTCGAGGACCTGTAGGACCTCGCGGCTCTGCAAATCCCAAATATAGACCTTTGCATCTTCGCTCCCGCTCACCACATAATCACCTTTTGCCATACTGAAACTTGTGAAAAGACAATAAGTTCGGTTGGTATGTCCAGTGTACGTCTTCACACAGCGAGAATTCTGGTAATTCCAGAGCCGAATCGTAGAGTCCTGCGTAGCTGCCAGTATAAATTTAGAGTTCAGCGAGAACTTCACATGGGAGCTGCACCAACAACAATTAGAAACTGACATCGATAGTGATTGACCACACGGACCATATTGGATTATCATCGTCCACCAGCGTCTTCAGACATTGTCCCGAATCAGAGTCCCACATTCGACTGAGGTAACGCAATCAGTTGTCTATCAAGCTTATGCACAGTAATACTTACATCAATCCATCCATGGAACATGACACTATGAGTGTACCGTCGTGATTGAAGCCAACAGCTGTCACAGGGTCAGAATGCGCAGGCAGCACCTTCAATGATCTCCCTAGAAGAGGCTGAGCCAAGTCGTACGCAAACCTTTCCGTGAGGGGACATGTTACCTCTAGCCACATCCCAGACACGTACTGTTTCATCATACCCTCCAGAAACTAAGAGATTTGATCTCGGGTTGAAGTTTACACAGAAGACGAAGTTGGTATGGCCACGGAGTGTTTTAGCAATGCTCCCCTAGTGGATGAGAGTAAACATGAAGCCAGCCTGGAATAATACACCCTTACCAGCTCCATGCTCCAAATAATAATTGATTTGTCGTCCGATGCCGATGCAAGGAACTCTCCGTCACTAGACCACGCAACATCGTTCACGCCTTCATAATGGCCCTCATATGTTTTCATGATGTGGCCAGAATATGTGTCCCAGATCTTGACTAGCTTGTCGGCGGCTTGCTTCCATAGATACCATGTCACAGAAAGTCAACGGGGACAAGATGTGTAAAGACGCACCGGAAGATGCAAGCAAGGTGCCATCCGGACTGAAATTCAAGGAGGACACGGCCATTGTGTGTCCGCTCAGGATGAACTTTGCGCGGTAACTTGGTTTACCTGCTGATGGCTCCTGTTCCTTGACACAGCCCTCCCCTGATGTTCCGTTGACTATTGGTGGAGGTGGTGCATTCTCTGAGGGACGATCTAGTGACGTGGCATCGGTTTGGTCAACGTCCGCTGCTGCAGCCAGCTGGCGCTCTGTTTCGGCGTCCATCATCTCTGGATAAATAATTGTTCGAGATCAAAACACGGGAGATGAGAGTCGTGGTGTATGAAGGGCTTCACTCATCCATCAAGCTTACAGTCAATAGACTATAGTAGCTTGAAGGGCGCCGAAATACCTGCACAATGTGCCCAGCTTGTTGAGTTGGGACGTTAATGAGTATGTATTCCCGCCTTGGCCGATTGAATCGATGAGGGTTGGTCCAAGGTAGCAGTTCCGGGGTCTTAGCACGGTTTTGTGATCACAAATTTGTGTCTCGACCACCACTGCGGTCAGTTATCGAATCGACAAGAAATGGCCTCAGCGACAGTGGAATGGCTAACACCGCTCACGCGAACGGAGCTGATTGAAAACCTTGTATCGGGCGTCGGTGCGTCAATTTTCGGTGAGAATGATTGACAGTTCCTTGGACTTGGGGTGATTCCTAGACCGTTATAACCCATCTAATGTTGGGATCCTTGAGGACTACCTCTATCATCAAATCAGGAGCGAGGAATACGATTGTCTCGCCAATATTGCTATCCTCAAACTGTAGGCTGTGATCTCTCGGGATGCTTGCTCGGAATTGACCTCCTAGCAGCTACCAATTCAACCCCGACCTCTTCAACCCAGATGTGGTGGTCAATATCCTTCTAAAAGCTCTGACTGCCGAGCCCTTCCCCGATTTCAACCTCTGCATATCCCTTTTAGACGACAGACCGCCCAATGTCAACACCGACGAACCCGACCCTCTTCCAATACTCCTTCCCATACTCACGAACCTCTACGATTTCCTCCATCAGTGCCGCTTCCCTGCCTTCTGGACTTTTTACAAGTCCGAACAGCTGGAGTCATTGAGAGAGAACTATACTATTGAATGTGTGGGCTTCGAGGATGCCATTCGGGAGGTTGCTGCACGTGCGGTGAAGGCTACTTTCACGCGAATAGGATTGGAGAGACTTGGAACATACGTCGACCTATCAGGGCCCGGGCTCGACGCTTGGGTTGCAAAACAGGGATGGGTTACTGACGGTGGTGTTGTCTCAATCCCTCCCAACCCGGACAACCAAATAGAATCTGTAGTCATCCGTGAAAACGTCAAGCTACCCCGTGAGTTTTCTTTCACTTTACCTTCTTGGACTGTTCAGCTCATCAGCCATCACAGAACTAGCAAAGGTCATTGCGCATTCCGTGCAAGCAAAATAGTTACAATATACATATCTCATGTACCTTGTCAAAGTTGCGGGCGATTGTGCCCATTGTCGCCTGCTACAATCTAGAATATCGTCGTCTGTGCTTCCTCTCCTCTGAACCAACAAGTGCTTGCGTCCATTGTGTACGACGAACGTCGTTCGTATCTCACGCCGTCCAGAACGCTGAGAATGTACCCCACACTGCCATCAGAGTCGACACACCCAGCAACGCGGCATCATACCATTGACATCGTCCAGTCAAGGCGATTTTTGCGGAAATCGGACCAATGACGCAGATGACAAAGGCAGAGAACGACCCCAGGAATGCCATCAAGGCGCTGAACTGCGGGACGACGACGGAAACGGCGATCGACATGACAGGCACCATGATACGCTCGGTAGCCACAAAAACTTGTTTCGTCAGCTGGTGACCTTTTTGGGATGTCGTCCCTTTTCCATCCTCGACGGAATGGGATCGGGGAGTTGATTCCAGGCTGAGCATAGTTTCAAGGATGGTATTAAGCTGAAGGCCGACGTGATCAGCAGATTAGATTACATGGCGGGCAGTGACAACACATACAGGTCTCGTGCTCAGTGCAAATTTTGACCTCAATGGAAAATCGTCAGATAGGGATGATCGTACGGAATACGGAGAGCCTACACTCACAAAGGAGTGATGACGAGTAACCACATCGCCAGCTGATTAAGCGTGAAATTATATCCAGGCGTGGCCAATAAGTCTCTACTTATCTACAACGCTTCGTTGAGCTGGTGCCTGAGAGTTGAGTCACACCACCTCACCTCATCGCTCACTGACGACCCAAACATTAGGTAGCCAGCGTAGCCGATAATGGCGTATATAAAGGTTGTGATCGTCTTCCCAAAATATCAGTCATAAACTCTTCAAACGCAATATAGTAAACTCACAAATGCCCAATTGGCCATGTGATTGAACTGAGACGGGTCTATCATATCGCGCGCTAGAGAGGGTATGACCACGTGACCCGAGAACTGGCGAAGAAGGTAAGCTCAAGCAGAAGTGACAAATGAGAAAACATCTACTCCAGCCATGAACAACCCAAACGCCACCCCCACTTGCTCAGGAGTCCCTGGAGAGAATGATGTTTGTGCTGGGCTCCAAATGCTTCCCGGACTGTCTGGTTTCGAAAATCCATCTATGAATATTACCGCTATGATGAGGAGAGTAGAGCTGATGCCCAGAAGCGATGTAAGGGAGAGTATAGACAGGGACATGAATGTCGTTGGTGCCAAACTGCATTATTCAAGCATGAGTGTCGTACTGAGGAAGTAGCGCAGGAGAACACATACACAAACACAGAAAATAATTTATATGTATTGGCGGAATGAGCAGGCCAAACGCCGTGTAAAGAATCAGCGGCTAGTGTGACAAGAACGACGCTGAAAAGTTTTAGTCGGTAAAGCTGAGACTGAGAACAGAAAGAGATGATATGCGTACCTCAGAGAAAAAAGCTCAAGACAAAACAAGCTATTTGTCAACAGGGAGGACTTGGGGCCAAATGCCTTGCGACCAATATCCGCGTAGGAACGCAAGCGGGGGTCCAGTAGTATCTCACGAGCAAGCAGTTTCGCACTGAATACTACGAATCAGACGTGGTCTCGAGAAATGGAGCAAGACTCACGTGTAACAGGTGACAACTCCAAAGAAGATAATGAGGGCTGTTCCCCAGAACCATCCAGCGTATGCAAATGCCAGTGGCTCGGAAAGCATGCCGATTCCTAAGAGGACTGCGATACAGTTGAATAGCTGGATACCAGTATTAATGTTACCTTGTAAGAACAACTTTTGAATGCTCACCGTCTGACCATAGGTGCTCTTTCCACCATAGTGGTGTTGAACCACCGTCCCAGGAGAGGCCGGGGATGAAGTCTGGGTCAGGATGCTGGGAGTCCCTGGGAGGCTCGTGGATTTATAGTTTACATGACCGACCCGAACCGAACGAGGTTGAGACGATACCGTAAAGGAAGCGGCTTTTCTCAGTAGAGGAGTAGTTTCACGACCACGGGATCGCGGGCCCGTTGGGTCTATCTGCATTTGGCGAGCTGACTCAGAGTGCTGAGACGAGGAACTGGGCTGGCAAGGGCTTGGAGGTGTCATGGGCACAGTCTCAGTGACCCTCTGAAACTCCCCTGCGGAAACGTTGAGTGAAACGGGATTAACCCCCCGAGCATGTTTTTCCGCCCATGGATTGTAAACACGAGGGCGTGGTGGCTCCGACGTCTGCAAGTCATCGTCTGATAAATCACTGGACAAGTCGGATGGATGCACACCAGAGCTGGCATAGTACTGTGAGCGGCGATCTGCAAGGTAGGTGAGCCAGGAACCATGACCCGAATTGTTGGTGATACTTGCACGAGACAAACGCATCCCGTACGCTATAGCTACTGGATGCGGAGCCGTAGGGGAATGAGGTTGGGAGAGATGTCATTAATTTCCTTGGACCTTCGAGATGCACGACAATGAGGAGTTTGAGAACAAGTTGGCTACTTCGCTGTTGGAGACCTACACAGATATACGGACTAGCTCCGCAAAAATTGCGTCCATTTCTGTGATAATCGGATCCACCTCGATGTTGGCAAAGACAAGGCTCCGCGGCATGATGTTCTGGCAACCAATCAAAAGCTACGACACCTAGCATACGAAAAATAAACAAATAAATAAATAATTGTCAGCCAGCCTTATTGACACTCCGCTCGGCACTCTCCCCTGAGCGCAGGGTGGCAAGTAAGTTAGGTGCAAGGACTCACGCTAGTATATAGTGCTTTAACAACAATAGCAGAACCAAAACTTGATACATTGTTTACTGGCACACCTGAACTTGGTCCAGCCTGATTCCAAGGCGTGCTCTGTTGGCTTGGATTGTTCAAAGTCGTCGTGAAATCTCACCAATCTGAGCCTTGAGGAAGTTGTTTTGTGAATTCGCACTCCGACTCAGCTACCCCAATGCCATCCCTGCTTTGACTATATACGCTGATTTCTTGCAAACTGACCAAGTATCAGATCGGTGATAGTACTACGGATAAATAGGATGCTTGCTGGATCTATGTATTGTATGGAGTGCAAACCAATAGTACCATCGAACAAACCATGGTGTATAACAAAACCCCCCTCAGTCAAACCGTTATTTGTCCCCAAAGGAAACAACACCTTAGACCGATTCCGAGGTCACCTGTCAGGATGAATTAACAGCTCGACGGTTTGTCCACGTCATGTACGGCTCCCGTGAAATATCGTGGCCCACGGCAGTTTTTACGCGTGTAGAGCGACGTGCCTCAGGAAGCTTGGCGCTGACGTTCAGGTCCTACGGCGAGTGATCAAATGATGCAACTCATCAAGGTGCAACAAGACGAACCGATAGACGTTTACGCATCCCTGGTGCAATGTGATTCCACCATTTTGTAAATGCATTCTTGAGCGCTAGCTCTCGGACTCCCTTCGGGTTTAGCCATGCCACGAACTCGTCCACCTGATACCAAGTCGTCAGCCGCTCGGAACTCAGTGATTGTGCGCCATCCCTACCTCCTCGGGTTCAGCGTACACTGCCCACTCTCCAGGAGTTAAGAGACCCTCCCCTTCCTCCTCCCCTCTCCTGGAATCAACATCGTTCTCCTCTCTTTTTGACATCATTTCCAGATCCACCTCCGCGGGGCCTTGCACAAATATTCGACCAGTCCCATACTGGACGACGCCTCCACTTCCCAAAAGCGACATAGAGCCCATGCCGTCAAACCACCAGATTCGATTGTGAAATCGGTCTTTGCCCAGCGGCTTGACTCTGATGGCTCCAAATAGCTTCCGAAACTCCCGCTCAATACTCTCCAGTCGGCGCTCAAGCTTGTTGACTTCCTCATCGAGACGTCGATGTTCTGCTTGTGCTTGCTTTTCAGCAGCAACCTTTGCCCGGGCGATTTCCCTTTGCTTCGCGTGCGCTTGAGCGTGAGCTCTCTGTCGGAGGTCTTTTTGACGTGATGAACTCTTCTGGCGACCGCTAGTAGCAGAGGCCGTCTCCGAGCCTTCCTCTGATGGCGCATCGGATAGGTCGCTGGAGTCGTGCATGGTAGCATCTTCCATCGTCCCGTTAGGCGTCGGCTCTTTCTTGACCTCCGTTTCCCCAATGAGAACGTTCATCTCCTCGGTGCTGTTGACAAGCATCACGTTTTTGTGTATCTTTATTTTTGTCAACGCACTTACTACTGCTTCTTTAAGCGGTTGATTTCGATTTTTTCCTTTCGCAATGCAGTTAACGACTCTTCGCATGATTCCATGTGGGTATGAATAGCCTTGCTAGACACAGAGAGGTTGCACATGAAAGCCAAGACGGCGATCCGATCAACAGGTAGAAGAGCATGATAACGTTCCCCAGGCGACGATGCAAGCGTTAACGGATGAGAGATAGGGCTAGAGACCCGTGAGCTGGACGAAGAGGTTGACGATTCCACATTCGGCTCAGGTGCAAACAACAATGTCGTGAGCACTTCTCGTAGGCGGGGGAAGTTCTCCACTGTTGCGTGCTGACAACGTGTTTCAGCAACAAAGAAGCTGAAAGAGGTGTGGCACCTACGTCTTTCAGACATCCAACCAAGGCATCTTCCCAACCAGCTCTCGTATCTTGGATTCGGAGTGGCACGCGTTCCCAGTTGTTCCCTACATCAGCCATTGCAGCTGCCAGCTGGTCGATCGTAATGCCAAAAACTTTGTGGTCTTCCTCCAGAATATCTTTCAAACGCAGTAAGGAAACGACGGCGCTATGGCGATTAAAAGGTACGGTGCGCAGGTTGTAAATGAGTGTGGCATGTATCTCGCAGAGCATAGGACACGGCGGTTCTATGACGGAATGTCGAAGTGCGTGTTCGAAATCGTCCATCGTCACAGGGGAGAGGTGTAATGGTTGGCTGTGGTGTAGGGTCTATCAGATGCTTTTGCTATGGAAGTTGATGCCAACTCACCCGTAGACGGCCAAGAAATTCCAAGCCATGAGGAAAGACTCAAAAGTGGCCTGATCTTCACCGAATGGCAAGAGCGCTCTACTAGGAGTCGGTTTCTTCTCATTTAGGCCGGCCTTCTTCTCCTTGTCTGAGATCCGAACATCCATATCCTCTGTCGGGTAGCGTATCGGTTTCTTTTTCTTCCTCTCCGCTGCGAGCCGCTCAGCCTCTTCTTTAGCTTTCTGCCTTTCTGCCTTCTCTCGTGCTTCGCGTTCCCGTTTTTCTGCAGCGGCGGCAAGGGCTTTCACCAGGAATTGTCGTCAAGACATATCAGAGCGTTACAGAGGATTCCAACTCACCCCTATCCTCTTGAGCTGCAGTCACCTTTTTTTGTTTCTTCGTTGGCGGTCCTTCCTTGTCCTCCCAGATCTTCTTTCGCTTGTCGATCTCGCCCTTCTTGATGTTCTCAACGCCTCTCCGGGTCTCTTCCGGCATGACGGAATCTACGCCATAGTGTTTGGCGATCGCCTCTTTCACCGTCCAAGGCGAGGCGACAGCTGCGTCACGGTCCACGCAGTCACGGATGAACCTTCGCAGTATCGACTTCGAGAAAGCCAGGCGGTCGCGACTGACGGAGAGGGACAAGCTAGGTGTTGTGGCTCGTCCAAGTCAATGATGACAACGCACCTCATAGCAGTACACTGAACGTCTATCAACCTGCCACTCCACTTCGCCTTATCCTTCAGACAGGCTTTTCCCTTTTCGTGACTTTTGTCATGTTGCTCCTCCAGAATTTGAACCTTGTAGAAGTACTTGAGCGGGTCATCTCGGGAAACGGCTTCTTTGGCAGGGATCTTGAGGTCTCCTCCGATTTTGTGTATCTGCAAGCTGTCCTCTGGAGCCGGCGGGGGAGTTTGAGGAGGAGATGTGGAAGAAGATGCTTGGTTTGGGGGTGAAGACTCCGTAACACCAGGGTCCGGTTTTTGTGGACAGACTTGTACAACTTTTGCATAGAATCTGGAGGACATGAGATAACCAGAGGGACAAACATTGCGATGCGCCGCTCACTTGTCTCCTTCGACATCAACAAAGACCTCTAATTCCACAAACGAAACTGGTCAGCGTTGATGAAACATTGCCTATGAACATGACATACTTTCATCCGCGAAATACCGGTCTTTGAACCGCTCGAAGACAGCCTCTACCAAGTGGTCCAAACGGCCCACGACCTCTACGAATATACCGATGTATGTCAGCCACAATGGTGGAGAAGAAGGTGAAAGGGGTGCATACGCCATTGTACGGCCTTGAGTACAGCAGCTTTAAGTGGTTCAGGGAACCTGGAATGCATTGTTTGTGCCTCCTGTAGTTCGCTCTCGAGCGCCTGGAAGTAGTCGAGGCCACTCTTGCCTGTGACCTCGCACTGGAACTGTTTGAGCCTGTAGAAAGACATTCTCGCAGCATATGCACTGTGTTCGGCAGGGAAGGAAAGCGAGAATCAGTCAAGATAGGAGCAGGAGGAGCGGTGTGGGTTTGCGTACTCATAAGTTTCGAATATCTCTCCGGTTTGTTGGAGATAATAAACCTCCTTGTCCAGGTTTGACTTTGCAGCCTGGAGAAGGGCTTGGGATGGTTCTGTGAGCACCACACGTTTGCGTCTGCATGTTGGCATTGTGGGATGGAAGGATGAAGAAAGAAAGAATGGCAGGAGGCGGGAAAGGGAAAGGGAGGGAATGGTCACGGGTGGCTATTGGGGAGGAAACGTTGGCGTGTAGCCGCTATAGCTCTCTGTGCATTTTTGCAACCTCTGCCTCCGTACTGCAAGAGACGCCACACCACCGACACGTCCTCTACTTTTTCTCTTGTTTCTCAGCTACTGGCGCTATCATCAAGTCCTACGATCCTGATCTATTCCGCGGTCACATTCACCAGAATGTCTCTATCTAGTCGCATTCTCAACCTGTTTGTTGCTGTGGTCATGATACGGGAGTATGTCTACCCCTTCTCACCCCGAGCAGGGAAGTTTCCAACTAGCACACTCGAAAACCGTCGTGTATCACACCAAGCCAGAACGTTCAAACGGGATAGACTCCATAAATTCCACGTAGATGACACGCAGGAGCCGCCTCCCCCCGTGTCCCCCACCTCCAGGATCACCTTGCACTCCTAACGCAGGTCTCCAGATCCCCGGACGCTCTCTAACCACTTCCCTCCTCGCAAGTGGTCCACACCCGGGATCACCCAGCGTTAACAGCGGTGCGTCGGTACGACGAAGTTTTTGCAAGTACGCAATGGTCCACCTGCCAGAAGTTGTGTATGCGATTTTGGGAATACTAACAGACACGTGACGAGGCCACGAGATCACGTGGACAAAACGCGCTATCAGATTTGTGAACGATGGTTTCGAAAGGAAGCAAGTACGCAAACGATGCTGATGAGCCGCCGCGAAGTCATCAGAGAATCAATTATCCTCTGTTACCCACTGAAAAAGCAAGGGGGCATCGTCTAACGTAGAGAAGGAAGGAATAGTGAATGAACGAGAGTAGATATTCCTGTGGAGATTCCAGATCAGAGTATGGTTTACAACGTGCAGAGATAAAGAAAACACGAAAGGGAGAGAAAAAGCAGAAACAATGAATGAATGCATTAATTAAGGTTGACGCGTACTCTGCCAGTGTCTGGTGGTTTCGATGGGGATTCTGATGTACCAAGACGAGTTAACTTGTTCCGGAAGCGCCCAGGGCGCGTGGTGTCTTTGCCTCGACTTTGCCCGCCTGTCGGAAGTTCGTGAGATCGAGTTTGCGTGAGCCGTGTATCATTTATCAGCTCCTCAGCTCCTCTCCCAGGCCGGGAAAACGACAAGAGACGGCGTAGACCCGAACCACTGGCTCTCCCTCTCGCACCCTTGCCATCTTTGGCGTCGATAACGACGATCGTTTTGGCTGCGGATGACATAGGTGCCTTCTCATTCATATGAGAAGTCTTGCGAGCACGGTCTTGATGTGGTATCGTAGGACTTGCCAGAGGAGAGGATGAATGTCCATTGGCGTGATCTTTGCTTTCCACATTGACTAGGACCCAACCATTACCACTGCCACTTCTACTCCCAGTTTTCGTTGGCGACGCAGGTGGATCATAGGAGCTGCCTTTTGACTTTCCAAGGCTATTTCTCGACGGCATGGGCAATGGTGGAGGAGGCAATCGAGGCGGCGAAATCATCCCTATCATTCCAGCTTCACTCTTGCGCACGGCCCCGTCACGGACAACCTCAGGTGAAGCAACCCGTGCATCGACATCATGCAGAGACCTGTCCGGGTGCCTGCCATGCTCCGGGCGAACAGTGACCTCGTCCGGCTTCGAAGACTCGTTCGCCTCAGGTCGTTCCTCCTCAGGTGTCATCGTCCATCCACCAGGTAATATTGGTGCTGGTGATGTGTAGTGAGGCTTAGGCTCGTCTGTAAACAACTCCTGTTCCTCCTCAATGTTTTCAATACCCTCTGGCTTACCCAAACCCGTCCATCTGATGGGAACGTCGCAAGACCCCGTGGTGTCAACAGAGTTAGATGAGAACGCTGAATCTCGAATGCGGAACATTCCTGGGCTGAGAAGTGCTGGGTTCTCGCCTACTGCAAGGAAATCCTGTGTCTGAGTCACGCCTGTTGCGGACCCGTTGGGAGGTGGTGAAGAAGTTCGAGGGTCGCGTGAATGTGATGTGAGCAAAGGCGGGGTTTTGGAGCGTGTTGATACTGGTCGCAGGGCATTGACCCGACGCTGTGGGGAAGGCGACCTCGACCTGCTGGCACGACGTCGTTCTGGAGGTGAGTGTATGGTCTCTTCGTCGTCGTGGTCAGGTTCTGGCGTCGTTCCGGAGTTCGCGGTGTAGAGGACATTGGAAGTAAATCTGTTCCGATTGATAGTGCCAATCCCAGTCATATTCTCACAACTACTTGGGACTGCGCTAGGCAGAGAGGTGCGGTAACGGTCACGTTCATCATCCTGCGCGTCGAAGTCGACGGAAACAGGTACTTGCGCCCTCGGAGCAGGTTTGCGCATACCAATGCCAGGGACTGCGCGTGGCGGTGACAACGACAGTGCGGTAGGAAATGGGGTTGGAAATCCGTTCGTCTCTGTAGTCGCTCGCACATGATGAGGAGGAGACGGGCTTTGCAAAGGGGGCAGCAGATGCTGAGGGGCAGTCGCTACCCGTCTGTGCAAGGAAGCAGGGATGATCCCCGCATCGGGGCTGCTCCCAGGCTCGGGTGTAGATACTCTGTTAGACCGCCGAACGTCCAACATTGAACCACACTGGCTGATGGGCGACTCTGGCCAATACTGATCGTATGTCTCAGAAGACCCTGGTCCGGTGAAGATCCACAAATCTTTTACTCGTGAGCGACCACAGATGGACAAAGACGTAACCATTGTACAAGCATGACCGTCGAGAGATGTAAGGAGAGAAAGGATTTGATGGAGCGAATCGGTTGCGAAGGTATCCTCGTTGAACCCTGAAAGAGCTGAGTCGGTAATAGTCACATTCCAGACGTATAGATACACACATCTGTACCCCTTAAGCTTGAACTCGTACGCTGAATCTCCGACCTTCCTTTCTGATACAACCCCTCTTGTCCATGAGCCACGAACTGCTTGCAATATGGCAGGGGTGGAATTCAGAGGAGGGTAGATGACACGCATGACGGTGCTGGAGACGAAAGATATTGCGAAAGGCATTTTCCTTTCGTGCTTCGAACCAGTACCATGAGATAAATTACTCCCAGAGCCAGCAGGGATTGGGGACTGAGGTGGAATTGATAGTGACGGAGCAGACAGGCGGGAGAATGAGATTGCCAGGCGATCATCGCGCTCGCGACCATAGTCGACGGTGGAGAGAATGGTATAGCTATGCTTATAAATAACAGCAAGGATCTCAAGGAGAATGCGCTCTGTTCGTGCGCTCTTTGGGGAAGCCCAAGGTTTACCGTGGAGTTGAAACTCGCATAGTTTCTGAGAAGCGTCCTCGCGGGAAGCGGCATTGAGGTAGAAGTGGTCAAAGAGACGACGTAGGTCTGCGATAACATCGAGAGGGAAGGAGTAAAGCCTGATGAAGCTTGAGCCCGAAATAGCCAGTAGGGAGAAATCTGAAGTTGCTCGCTGGTCGCGAATGAATTCTTTCCTTGGGATGAAACCAGAATCTGCCAATGTAGAGACTGGCAGCATGTCAGTGATGGTTAACTGGGGTGTGAATAGTGCAGTCGGGACGACTAGCACGGATAACCCTCGCCAAAACCTGAGCGGGATGGGAAACGTCAGGTAAACGGGTGGCAGAGGTTGGAATCAAAAGTGGAAAGAGGCAGGAATGAAACTTACGAGAAAACGTGCAAGACACGCAAGTCGGGAGTGTAAAGGCTTTGTGAACTTAGGCTATGTTAGGCTGGTGCCAGTGGTCAGCTTAGGCGATGACGGCGGGATAAACGTGTACTGGGTATTGGGCAGTCACTCAACCAGGTCAGTGATATTTGAATACTCGAAGCAACCAAGTTACAGTTTTAGGAACCCGTGGAGTCTGTGTAGTTGACTTGCAGCCGGAGGACAAACGACTCAGGGTGACATCACAACGCATCCCTCGCGTGCCAGTGGCAGTGCACGTGACAAGATGGCAAGTACTGCCATCCTTCAGACTCTTCCACCCACAGCGTGGATATTGACCGGAATTATGCTTTAACGCTCACGACTCAGTACTCAGTCCTGCAAGCAACTCCAATAATCCTTCAGCAGTATATATATATCTGCGAGCTCTCAGGTGCATACATAACAAGAGGTGTCAAACCACAGAGGTCGACTGATCTGTTGTGCTTCCATAAGCTTGTAGTTATGTTTCGCATCTGTACATGTAATGCTGTCGACCTCCCAGCACCCACGGTGCAACTGATATATTTTCGGGGTGGTTGAACGTTCGTTCACGTTTGGCTTGAGCTTTAGTGCGGGGAGAATGGCCGGGCCCACGGGCCACGACTCGACTCACGAGGTAATCACTATGCCGCGTACCCGCCGGGACAACCCAATCATGATTTTTTGCCAAGACGCCATGCGAATGCCAATGTAGGGATCCACAGCGCAGAGTGTCTGCACAGGACAGCTCTGGCATGGGTCACCAGTTAACGTCGTCAATGGCAAATGCACACCGACCTTGATCAGTTCCGAAATCCAAGCGCAAATTTTTTTTTTTTCCAGTCAGCGCCGAATTCCATCGCATTGTTTAGCTTTGGATTGTTCTCGGTCACTCAGACTTTCGGTCCGGAGTCATAATCGGCCCGCTTCGGACCTGACCTCCACCCTGACACCTTAAAGAGTCTGGAGATCTGCAATGGAGGTCCACCAGTTGTCTGTTCTCTCATTTGGATCGATCTCCTCTGTTCCTTTCAGCACAAGCTGTTGGCGTGAAATATGGCTAACCTCGGGAAGTTGAATGTTTTGATGTGTGCGTGCCAGTGGATTTAATCAATACTAACCCATTCCCGCTCCCAGCTGATCTCATCTCTTGATCAGGTGGTACAGTACGTTTATATACCTTTGAATCCATCACAGATGTGCATTATAAACTGCACCGCAGGGCGAGTACACAACAGGATGGACAGGCTCGGGGGCCTCGAAATCCGACAAGAAGGTGAGCTGACCTCCTGTACAACATTTACTTACTCGTTGACCCTTTGTCCATTTCCAGATCGGCGTACGTCCAGCCATGCTGTAGTTCCATTCTTCCGTAACGTGATTTGCAGGTGGTCGGGCTGACGATGTTTGATCTTCGGAGACTTGGCAAGGTAAGCATGAACTACTCCCTTCCCGTCGTTCACCTACAGCCTTACCCTACGGTGCTAGATCGGCAACCTTGGAATGGTTGGCGTTAACGGTTCCAAGTTCCCTGCAATTCGCCAACATCTGCAGGAGAACATTGGTAGTGTTTACAAAGACATGGACACTTCGTAAGGATTTTGAACCTCGCCCCTGCGGCACTCCCTAACATAAGTGTGACAGGTTTGAGGAATTCCCTAAAGGAGGCAAAGTCGATCCCGAAGCATGTCAGTCGTCAATCCACAAACCTGTCACGAAGCACTCAATTCACAGTCCCAGACAAAGAGGCTATTGACAATATGTCTCCTGGTGACGCCGTGATCATCTTCACCCCCGACAGTGGGTCTGCATACAAGTTTCTGAGCGACGGCTGATACTGTCCCCGATCTGATAGACACCCATTATCCCATCAGCTTGTACGCCATCAAACGCGGCATCCATGTCCTCGTCACCAAGCCGGCGACCCAACTCCTCTCTGACCACAACGAGCTCATCGAAGCTGCTCGGAAGCATAATGTCGTTTGCTTCGTCGAGCACCACAAACGTTTCGACCCCGTATACAGCGATGCCAAAGCACGAGCACAAGCGCTTGGGGAGTTCAACTTCTTCAACGCATGGATGAGCCAGCCGAAGAGCCAGCTAGAGACATTCAAGGCATGGGCTGGCAAAGACTCTGATATCAGGTAAAGCCACGCCATTCTATGATGAAGTCAGGGGCATTCATAAATTGGCTCTTCACAGCTACTATCTTTCTTCGCATCACATTGATATTTGCTGCTGGATCTTGCAAGACAAGGCCGTGCCTACCCGTGTTGTTGCCAGCGCTGCCACTGGTATCGCTACTGGGGAACCCTACAACTGTGTGCCTCAGACAGAGGACACGATAACACTTCTCGTTGATTGGCAGTCTTTGAACAGCCCAAGGCACAAGGGAACCGCGGTGTACACTGCGTCCTGGACAGCGCCCCTGACAGCTGGTGTTCACTCCGCTCAGCACTGGTATTATATGGGTGAGAAAGTGAGTCCAATGGATATTCTGTCGTTCTGACGCATACCGATGCAAGTTCATGTACCTGTGTGTTACAGGGAGATATCAACGTTGACCAGGCTCATCGTGGGTATGATATCACCGTGGATGAAACCGGGAAGACATGGTATAACCCATTCTAGTATGTCGCCTCTTCTCTCAATTCATGTCCCGGCTGCTGATATATTGGCCGTTAGTATGAAGTATTCCCCATCGGAAAGCGGTCATTTCGATGGGCAACGCGGGTACGGTTACATATCGATTGAAAAATTCGTCGATGCAGCCTGCAAAGTGAATGCAGGCACAGCCAAGCCAAGCGACTATGATACACATGGGTATCCCACCATCGCAAACACAGTGTTGACAACGGCAATCCTTAATGCCGGACGTATCAGTTTGGACGAGAAGCGGCCTGTAGGTATAAAGAAGAGTGGAGACCGTTGGCTCCTGGAATGACATTATGAAGGGAAGGTCACCGTTTCTTGACGATATGCAAAAACGGTTTACGAGTGCAAGGAGTTACTTACCTGGAGTTACGTTTGTGTACTAAGCTGATCTTATTGTTCTCAGACTAAAAAGGACAGGACAAGAAATTCCGGTTGCAATGTCATGGGGAACTGCGGCGCCCTCGGTGACGAGTGTTTGGTACGCTTGTCTTGAGAACATTCGGAGTTTTACGTGTAATGTGAAAAGTTACTGATTATTAGAAGTAGCGCTAAGTCGCGCTGGAATTGGCCGGACAGGAAGGGAGCCAATCCCCTCAAAGATGGCGGCTCGTCGACATCTTCGATGGGCCACATGTTGTCACCGATAAGTGGTGCATGCGTAGACCATCCTCCAGACGTTTTCGATTGGTGTTCCTGGCTCGTCCTTGAATTTTCCATTTTCGTCTTAGACTTCCAGTGTTTCAGAGACTAGTGCACCCGACTAATACCTCTTGTCGTCCGGCGTTCCTCAGAGCACTTTTGCTGTGTACAAAAATGATGGTCCGAGTGTCCATGGCGTACATCGCATGAATGGAGAACGGTGCCGAGCAGTCGCGGAGAAATGGCTAGGCACACGCATGAAACCTTGTAGCCCTTGAGATTGCAGATGGTATTGTGAAAAACAGAGTTCGAGTGTGGGTAGGAGATGCGGGAATGCTGCAACAGTACTAGTGACGAGATGGAATGTGTGACAAGTGCGCGGAAAACTAAATTAAAGTAGGCACAAGTGAAAGTTATACGGTTGGTGTCGGGGGGGGAGACAAACCGATGCAAAAAACCACACGCAACGAGCCAAAGGGGTCGACAAATGGATGAAGTGAGGGATGTGATAAAGTGAAGAATAATATAGAACGAATGCGGTTGACACTGAATTGGTGGGCGGAATCTGTCGACCTTGTCACGTGAGGAATATTGCGAGAAACTGTAGAGGAAAGGGAACGATGTGGCAGACGGTTATGCATAGAATAACAGAGATTGAATGAGGGCGGATGATTGCGCTTTGCTTGGCCAAGTCGACATGCGGCGACTCTCAGAGAGAAAGCGAGGGAGGGCCGACAAAAGGACTTGCCATGCATCAAGCCAAACGTCCTAGCTTGACCCTCATCCTCTCATAGGTTGTGTCGACGAATGTGGAGTGGTGACGAGAAAGGAGACTATTGCAAGGAAGGTGATGCATGGGTGATTGAGATGTAGAAACAGTGCACAAGGTAGCTGAGCGTGAAGGGTGGTATTACATTTTGAGACGCGTGAAAAGTTTTAGGCTTCGGAATGGGATGGTGCACTATGCGACGGCAGTCACTCGAGGAGAGCCATTAAGGTTGTGGAGTGCAGGACGACTATACGCAACAAACTCGTGGGGAAGATAATGCTCTGGAGGTACTTCGATACGTTGTTTGTTGACCGCAGGCTCAAACGTAGTAGAAAGATTCTCTTTGTCGTCTTCAGACAAGAAAGAACTTGAAAATGGATCCGACGAGAACGACGAAGGGCTCGTAGGCGTCAGGGGGAAGTCGTCGGAGACGTCAGAGATAGTTGTGGTAGCACTCATTGGTGTGCTTGTGCCCGACATCGAGGAACGCTTGGGTGTAACAGGGAAATGGATGATTTGTTGCCGATTGAAACGACCACCCTGAAGATAGTACTGTACAACGAAGGTCGCCGCCTTGGAGTAGAAGGCGTAAGAGTACTTCTTCACCAGCGTCTCGGAGAGATCATTGACGCGCTTGGCAAGGCGGTTATCCAAAAGCTCAACGATCTCCCTGCACTCCTCTGTCTCCTCGAAGAGGTGGCGAGATCTTCCACAGAGAAACCGCGCAAGTGTCAAGGCCCCCAGCGCTATTGATGACGGAAGATATTTGATGAATTCTCGATGGAAGAGCGTTATCTCCATGAGGAAACGCGCGACGTGCTGCACCTTCTCTTCCTCGACAAACGGATCACAACACATCAATCGTAGCCAAGCCTCTGCGGTAGGGTGGCCCAGCGTCCATTGGATCGTCGCAAGTACGTGACCCTCCATTTGAATGAAGGCGGATTCATCATACGTTTCCCGACAGATCTGCGCGAGCTCTTGAACCGTAGGGACGCGCTCCTTCGAATCTTCAAATTTGGCAGCGATCCACAGCGCTGCACAACCCACGAGCTGATAGTGCTTGATGTATACGATTCGACGAGACACATAACGATCCACTATGTTGAGTGTAAGATAGAGAGTCTCCGGTCGAAGGCGGAACGCAAAATGGATTTCCACGAGGAAGTCGACCAGACAAGGGCGCATGTGCCACCGTATTTCGGGTTGTTGGTCCATCGATTGTGACGAAGACACAGTGTATCTCTGGTATCACGAGACAGAAATCAGTACCGGGAAATAGGCAGCTTTCCTGCGCGACGCTAACCTCCATTTCATGCATGTAGAACCGGATGTCTTCCCGGTACTCTTCCTCCAGGAGCACTCCTTGTCGCCGAAGGGCAGCAATTTGTGCATCGCGTTGCCGCTGTTGCAGTAAAGCAGCCTTGGCAGAGTAAGGAGATTTGCGAACAGCGGGAAGAAAACCAAGGACGGGTGTCTTATGCGCTTTGGAGATGCCTGACGGGGAGGGGCGCTTCTTCGGATATGCAACATTTCGAGCGCTCCGATAAGAAGATGTCGAAATGTCTTTCATGTCCGAGTCAATGGGAGAGGAGTATGTGGGTTGGGAAGGATATTGAACCAACAAAAGGCTGGGAAGACGATCCGCAAGAAGAGAAGTAAAATCAGCATAAGCCAAATCACAAGGAGAAGGCGACGGAGTCAACATAGATATATAATCCGTGCCTAAGCAGGCCCAACTGACGGCGGGTAGAAAGTAGCGACACAACCGTGAATCTGTTTCCCAGAGCATGGGGAATATTCCGTGCACTTTGAAGGACAAGGGTCATTGGCGGACGCCGAATTGCGGCATTCAGAACGTCCCAACCGCCCCACTCAGCCGCACAGTTGGACTATGCCGGGCCATTTGGTATGCCATATGACGAGCGGAGATAAAAGATAGTATACAGTGGTACTCACCTAGGATAAGATAATAATCATGCAATGACGACGATGGCACTTTCGTGGACGACGTCTGTGTGGCGGGTGCGACAAGCCTGGTTTGTGTGGCGTACGAGAGAGGGTGAAACTGAGGATGTAATGAATCGTGGTCAGCGTGGATGGTCGTGAGTACAAGGAGGGGATGTGGAAGTGAAACACAAATGACTAGTTCGACGTTTTTTACAACGACGAGGAGCAGTTCAAGCCTTCTGAAATGAAGACTGAACAAGGAAGAGAAAGCAAAGACTACTCAAAATGAGTATAAAGAAGAGCAGCGGCACAACCGGCTCATTATGCTGGTAGATATGTAAATATTTATTAAAGGAGAAATTCAGAAAGGAAACACAAAACATTATTATCCACAGAAGCTTCCGGTTCAACAGCACGAAAGGCTGAAATAAATCAGATATGTCACGAAAAGTAGGGAAAAAATATGAACTATCAGCGCTCCCAGGACCCAAAGCACCATCCCTGTCACAATATAACGACACTGTCAGGTCCGTCGTAATCGATTAATCCAGGATCATCATCCGAGACATGCCAGACGCGTTATCTGTATGTCCTGTGACCGCACCTTACTGCACTTCACATCGATAGATTGTGATGATGAGGGTGATGCCGTCAAACCAACATCACTGTTTCCTCCAAGTTCTGGCTATATGCAACCAGGAGGACGCCCGCAAGCCTAGGGGTGTCTGATAGCTGCAGGACAGACGAAGCAATATACTGTACTGTCCGCAAAGGCTGTAGGCCGTTGCCAGTACACGCACTGTCCCAAAAGTGGACAGCTTTTGTGTGCCACGTGGCGACAGAACTACCGCCGCATTGGGCGGCTTTTCCCACGACCCCACGTTTTACAGCGTCGAGAACAATATGACGTAAGATCTTAACTCACCTTTTGGGGGAGGATTCAACGTCGGTGTGTCTGCTGGAACTTCACTTGCCTCAGAACTTCACTTCAACAGGAGTGATAAGGAACGAGCTTACAAGCAATGACCACGACCTCAGTCTTGAAAAATGAATGCTGGGGCTTCACCCCCGATTTAGTCAGTCACTAGTTATGCACACACATGTGCAACTCACCTGTAACCAATCGATTTATTTTCGCGAAAGACAATGCAAGAGCACTGATTTTCAACGGTGAAAAGACAACCTTGGTGTGTGATTAGGACGGAATTAAAGAGATGTGTCGGTAGGCGGGACAAAGTGTAAAGCGAGAGACAGTGTAAAGGAGAGACTGGTGAGTTGGATACTTTCTAGGCTGGACGCAGCGCAACGACTGTAGGAAAAATCGACTCGAAGTTAATCGAGCGCGTGGTGTATCACGAGCAGAAAAAGCACGTTGGAACGGCTTGGTACTCGTAAAATGGATTGGGCTGGGATGGAGGTTGGTAGAGGTTGGCTGGAGGATGTAAGTCAAGATTTTACCTCTCGCAATACGTGAAAAGCGTGTACCGGTTATCCCTTTGTCGTCTCAAGCGGACATGCGGCGTGTTACGATTCTCGGTGATATTTGAGACTTTCAGATTTGGCACTGTGATAACTCCACGTTGTCTGCCTGCAGGCAATAGATGTTAGGTAACTATCTACTTTATGTAACCTCGAGCTCTTCTCTGGAAAAGTAGTCGGTTTATAGGCTGGTGTAAGAGTAAGTAATCGTTGTATATGAGGTTATTGTTATTAACCTCTGGAACTGCTTTCAATCGCGATTGTCTTGGCCGTAGCTCAAAATGCTGGTCTCAAGTCGAGAAATTCTCACCCGTCATCTGTCACCACGCTGTTTGGGTTGGCTCCCACAGCGCACCTCCCATCAGTCACTTCTTATCGGGCGTTCATCATCGGTCCATATAGGTCCACGCATCGTTCATCGAAGGCTACAGCGTCCCTAGCGGATTCCCAAATTATGATCTAACGGTGTACTGCATCAACTGATTTCCGTGACAGTTAGAGCGCCCGTCTAGGCGGCATGCTGCCCTGGTCGGGGACCGAGTAGAAGTTCTGGTTATCGTCGCCAGGGCGTGAGCACTGGGCACTGGTTAATTATGGCCCTTGTTGGAGCACATAAAGGTTTGTTGGGTAACCAGATCCGACAGACATCCTGGCAGGCAACAATTCAGGCAAACTCATGTACCGCGATGGGGATAAGGTGTCGCTCGAAACTCCACGGTGTTCCGATATACGGAAAGATTAACAGCGCCGCTGGCCTGGTGGTTGCCACGGAAGAATAGAAGCCTTCGTGCATAAGTAAACTCTCAGCGAACTGAAGCCCTCCTGGCCAGATTGGGATTTGCCGAGTCTGACCTACATGCTAGCCAGCTTATTATCCTGTTACTAACAACTTTGTATCATTGTCATTGTCAGATCATCGATCGTGCCCCACAACATACATTCCTTTAGCTCTGACTCTACCTGAAAAACTCTTATGCCCGACCACCTGACCGTTCTGGCTTTCATTGTTGGAGGAGGTCGGGAGGTAGCACTCACTCGCCCATCTTGCCCGCGGTGCAACATGCGCTGGCAGCTCGGAGTGAAGCTTCCATATGCCGTGGGTGCGCGGGCACTCGTGAACCTTATGACGATCGCCGCTACTTACAAAGCGCGTTTATCAAGTTGTGCGCAGAATTTATACTTCGTAATGTACGATTGCCAAACAAATCAGTGAGAAAAGCAGAAGAAACAATATGACACTATGTATCAATAAGGAATGTAGGCGTGTCCAGATGGAAGAATTCAGTGAACAGTACGATGTGGAATCAAAGTGGGACACTAGTCGAAGGAGAGTATATTCAGCCATAACTCAGTCTCTGCGCGCGCCGCTCATTAGTAAAGCCATCAAATCATGAGCGGGTTGGTTGTTAGCACCGCCACCGAAGCCTTGTTGCTGCAGGTGAAGGGGAAGCATGTGGGGAGGGATTTGTTGCTGAGATTGCTGGTGCTGCCTCATCGCCATATGAGGAGGTTGAACCTGAGGACCTTGTTGCCCGAATCCTCCACCAGGCCCGCGGAGACCCCCTGGGATTCCATTGGCGGCGAGGCCCAACAACTGTGCCTGACTTGATCCAAGGTTACCAGTGGGGACAAGCCCCTGCAACGGGTTGTGCCCCAATGTGCTTTGCATGTGATGCGCTGCTGGGTGGGGTCCGCGCATCTGCGGGCCGCCACCAAAGCCTAGCCCGGCAGATTGCTGGAAGTTATTGAACGGCTGCTGAGACGCGCCGCTGCTGTGCACTGAGCCATGAAGGCCACCGTTCGTCATCCCAATAGACGAGTTGACGTATTGGTTGGGCTCGTGAGGGGGACGTCCACCTAGATTAGCGAGACCAGGCGGTAGGCGCTGTGCTGCAGCAAGGTGGTTGGGAGATGGAGCGCTGCGGAACTGAGCAGCCTGTATTGGCATTCCTCCACTTCGCCCCATGTTGCCGTGTTGCAGATGGATCGAGGGCACTGGGCCGTGATACATCTGTGCAGGACCACGTTGACCGTTAAATTGTATGGGCTCCTCAGGGAAGTCAGAAAACATGGCACTGTTCTGTCGACTACGAGGAGGGGGAACGGATCGAAGACCAGGTACCATACCATCTGGCACGAAATTTCTGTCATCTAGACGACTGTCGTAAAGGGAGTCCAAACGACTGTGGTTAGGTAGGAGCGGATGAGTTTGTGGGTTTTGTAACGCATGCAAATTGGAAGGAGAGCCGTAGCCCACATCCAAATTTGATAATTCTGGTGCAGCGTTGTGTATCTGGGCCTATGGAGGCATCAGAAGTGCTACGAAGCTGTCACAATCGACACTTACCTGCGCAGAGTTGTTAAGCATCGCAAAGATATCCTCCATCGCCCTGGCTTCATGATTATGAGGTGGGAGCAAGCCCAACACGTCCATTTTTTGGGGAGCAGTGGATTGCGACGGTCCCAATGTCCCAATTGAACCTTGACTCAAGCCGATGGCCTGGTTATCTTTCCCCTTCCCATCAAAGAACTTCGCAAACCGACTGCCCTTTGCAGCGGCAATCCCGGGACCAATAGGCTCAAACGACTGGGTAGGGTGGCTCCCACCAAGCCCAGGCTCGGGAGTCCGTACTTGTTCCGTGGCAAAAATGTTTCGATCACCCGAAAAGGGACCTCGATGAATTACACCAGACGACGTTAAAAGGGCTGGTGCATCTCGGTGTTCCTCGAAGGGCGAGAATCCGTTGCTCGCGCGCACGCTTTCAACCGCAGGTGAAAAGTGTGGAGGGAGCTCGCCGATGTGGGAATTGAGGTTGACTGCAGTACTTATGCCTGTATTCGAGCCAATGGTACCGTTCTTCTGAGTAAAGGAAACTGGGCTTTGAGAAGACGCAGAGCGCGCAGACAGCCCAACTGCGATTTGTGGAGTCCGAGATCCTAGGGCAAGGAGTCGGGATCCGGCGGGGTGATGAGATTGGGGTATGTGGTTTGGAGCAATGATTGCTTCCACGGATGGCTTCGCCGTTGCCTGGGGTGCAGGCAACTGCAATGAGAGTGGAGTAGAAAACAATCGTGAACTCGATGGCTTCAGTTTATCTGTGGAATCAAGTTCTTGCCTACTGAAAGTCGCTGCGACAGAGGGCTGTGGAGAAGGGGTCGAGAGAGCGGATGGAAGAACACTGACACTGTCAGCGCCTTTCTGAGCCGATCCATCTGGTTGGCGAGTTGATGAAAAAGAGGAGGTCTGGGAATGGCCTTTGCTTAGCAACGCGGGGGCGAGTGTCAAATTTGCGCCAATCTCCTGTGCCGACGCATGGTCTACCATCACAATCAGTATAAGCAACATCCGCTGAGCAAGGCGGCGCACCTTCTGAGTCGAGATCTTCATTACCTGCTAAGGAGCTTTCAGAGGCTATGCTGGGTGGATGGAGGATCAAAGGAGAATCTGATTTTTTCTTCTCTTCTTCTCTCTTCATCATCAAACGGAAGAGTTGGATTTCGTCTAGCTGGCTTTCTGGAGGTTGAACAGGTAAAGCAGCTTTGACCTGTGACTCCGCTGTGAGGTCAGCATTGCTCGGCGACGTGGATTTATCCTTCTGTTGCATCTCCTTTCTAAACGCTTGAATACCATCAAGCTCACCCCCGGGGCGCTGGCCCCCGATAACTCCTCCGTTGCTGTTGCTTGGGATATAGGTATCCATCCAGGCGGGCTCTTTCTCGCGATCCTTGCGGTCCTCACGGTCTTTGACATCATCACCGACTCTCCTATCCTTGCCACCCAGTTTCTTTCCCCGATTGTCACGATCATCTCCAGCCCAGCGTCTGTCGGAACGGTCGGTCCCTTCCCATGCCGGTCGGTCGCGACGATCACGCAGCTCTCTTTCACGTTCACGCTCGCGATTTTCCCTTTCGCGCCTGGCAGCCATGCGTTCATCTCTCTTCCCATCATCTCTCCATCGTCTGGGATCGTCAAGTTCAGAGTCTCTGTCAAGGTCCCTATCACGGTCCTCCTTGTCCCTTCGGTGACCACCGTATCCGTCATCGCGGTCCGTGCGTCGGTCGTCACGCCTTGAAGATGGTGACCCCTCACGATGTGTCCTGGAGGAATCTCGCACTCTGGAACGGGGGCGTTCCCGTTCCCGATCGTCACGATCCCTGCGGCCGTTCTCTGGTCATTGTAAAAACAGTAAGCACTTGGATACAGGGTAGTTCACAATACATACGATCCCTACCCATTCGAGGCTGGTCCGTGCCTGTTATAATAACGTCAGCAGACCTGTTAGTGCAAAGTTACTAGTCGAGAATGCACACCTCTCCGCCAGTCCTCGTTAGACTCTCCTTCCTTCTTCCTTGGAGGGTCTCGGGAATCACTTACACGTGATGAGGCTGTGTGTTGACCTTGGGAAGTAACCCTTGAGCCAGGATTCACGAGATGCGGAGCTAGCTCTCGGTCTTTGGGTCGCATTTGTGATAGGGACGACAAGGCCCGACGATCACGATCATACTTGTCGGACAACTAAAACAGGGGGTTAAATAAGCCGAGGCCGCTATTATGACTTCTACCCACGTTGCGTAGCCGTTCTTGACCTTCTTTGAGTTTGTCTCGGTCTTGCTCCCTTTCACAATCTTTGTCGCGGTCGCGGTCTGTTGCACGAATTGACTGGTGTTTGAAATTTCCCATCTGAGAAGGCTGTGTAATAGCGGCTCCTCGGAAAGATTGCCTTGCGGAAGCTTGCAATATATTAGACAGGTCTCAAACCGCGAGTCAAGATAAATACCACCGTCTTCAGCGTCTCTACGGAATCTAAATGACCATGGCTAAGCAGGCGACTCTGGCAATGAAACGATAGCTACCTACCGTCGGTCTCGTGCATTGCCAGCTGGCACAGGTGCTTCAAAATCTTTTTTAGCACTTGCTTGGTCATTTTCGGTTCTAGTCCTCACTATAAGCAAGATGCAGATGGAACGAGAGCAAGTACATACCCGAACCAATCTTTCAGCGCTGGCATGCCAGATGGAAGTTGAACCAAAGGAGATTTGTGAAGGAAAAGGAGCTGCGACCGAGAATACATAGTGAAAGGCCGGGATCCCGAATTATTTTGAATGGAGGTTGGTGAATCTTGAGAAATTGAGGAGACGTTGTCTCCTTGAATGGAGACATTGGCAAGACCGTCAGAAATAGCCTCCACGACAGTTGGCTGTTGAGTACGTGAGTCTTGAACGGTTACTGCATCGTCTGATGAGGACATTGCGGATGATAAGAAAAGAAAAGAAAGATGCTGGATGAGGAGTGCAAGATGGCTACAAAGCGTGGCCCCAATTGCAATGCCAGCACGGGACTTGAAAGAGCAAAAGCAAGACAGTGCCACTTCGTAGTAAAACCTTTGAAAGCCAGCCACAATTTCCACTTGGAGGGCAGGTCATGACTGGCAGCCTGCCTACTAGTACAACTTGAAGATTTGCTACTATGTTGAGTCTCAAGCACTTCATCTTGCAAAAGAGGGTCCTCAACTTCTATCGTTTCGCTATCAGGACTTCACGGTGTGCGAGCCATCCTTTCCGCTCTCACAACCTGCCTCACCCTCCTCTGAAAGGTTTACCTGACCAAAGAGCACGAGCTGAGACTATTGCTTGGTTCCGCAGTGAGATCGAGCGGAATAAGCACCTCACTGATCTTGTGAGTATCTTTTTTGTGCTCGACAAATAGCTCTCATGCTGGTGCAGGATGCAATAGAAAACAAGCTAAATGTTGGCATGCGAGAGGTTGAGCAGGTCTTGCGATCGTCCTAGTCGTTCTACGGCGTTGAGAGTTCTACCGACTGTCACGGACTAAAGCAGGACTTACCTGTACCTTCTCGAGTTCACTGACATCCGCGTACAGGATCCTGCGTGTCAACGGTGCCGCAGGGTCTTACCCATTCAACTCCTGTCAAGGTCACGTTGGTTACCGTGAATACTTATCGACCAGTGGTCGGTCGCAATTTACATGGACTCTATACGAGACCCGGAGGTATGTTGGCTCATAACGGGCTGGATTTAAGTTTTCCTTCATTGGCCCTCCATGTGCCTTTGTGAGCTTCACGCGCGGTATTTAACAAGCAATACCAGCAGACCTTAGCAACTTTCCCGTCAAGCTGACAAGGTACAACACGGATTCCGGATTCCAAAAACCTCTGGGCCACACCCGCGACATCCGAGTCTTTCTTAACCCCTATCAGCCCACCTGCTCACAACCTACATCACACACATCAAAGGCACGTCTTTGCCCCATAGTGCTGCGAATGAGACGCGAACTGCGACATTCTGGCGGTGTGTCGTCTCGCAGTGGCACCAAACCTTCGTTGACAAAGATAGTCGCTTTTTTTCAAGTCGACTCGCTCACGATGACGATGTCATAGAAATGGAAATGTTCCAGTTCTAGCATCGGATCAGGAGCACTGTAAAGCACAAATGTAGGACGTTTACCGCAGGGACGTGGTACTAGCTCCCCGAACCTGGTTGCAAGAGAAAAACCCATTCAAAGACATCACCCGATCACTTGATGACATATACCTCGCTCTTGGTTGGGACTGCAGCCATTTACCCTAGTTCAAATGTGGAATTCAACAAATTTCACGCAGTCCTTGCTCCCACTGGAGCTCGCTTGGAGGGACTCTGTACGGAGACGTCGAACAGCGTTTTGTACACCATCAAGACCACTTTATGCGCGCGTTACACCCATAGATGGGGACAGCAGCAAGTTTCGTAGTGACCACAATATCAATGCGCAGGACTTCGTCAGGTGCCGCTTCAGTGCCATCTTGTATCACGGTCTCACAATCGTGGTACAACCTTGAATCCATTGCACACCCATAGCCCTGTCTGGTTCACCCGCCTAACCACCACGCTCAGGCTGGCCAACGCCAAGACCATCATTCGCAGTCTTCGGACAATTTACCCAATGATCCTGACCTGTTTCGCGCGATACGGTGCACGTATCTCCGTGACGTTTACGCCGACAGAGAGTAAAACCTCTGCCGAAGCCGAGGAGATCATCTCTATCGATAACATCCTCTGCAATGGACATTTCTCTACCGACGAGGTTGGCACCGTCTCTCCCAGCGGCCGCGACTTGGCGGACCCTACCGCAGGTTGGCAGGGAATGAACACTGCGGTAACTCACCTGTGTGCATTCCACATGCGTTTCATGCGGTCAAAGGGTGTGATCAGCCCTGACCACCTCTTGCAAGGCCGCGTTATCTGCGTCAGATTATTATCAAGTTCGAGGGTTCTGTCGCAATCCTTCTCCAAACTTGGCAATTCCTTCCTGAATCGACCTTTGATTGTATTTCTAGAGGGATTAAGAGTCACTTGCGCAACTCTCTAGAAGCGTCGGACAAAGGCCATCGAGGGTGTGCGAAGCCCTGTTGCGAGTTTCGAGCGTGCTGGCTATCTTCTAGAAGTCGGTCTCCGAGTCGGTGTGAGTTTTTGCTTACCACATGTTTTTAGCTTTCTGTCACCATACTCTATGACACACCCCATAGAATGCCTGAGCATGGAGTCCATCACATCCTCAGAGAGATTAAGTATCGAGTGCATATTATATTCCCATCCTCGGGCCTGGTAGTTCGCGCAAAGAAATCAAGTTGTATCACCTCCATCTAAATCTCTTCCCCTAGAGTAAGAGGACACTGGACAGGGTCGTAAATCTCCAATAAGTTCCTGGACATAGTACTTTGGTCGAGGCCGAGTGTTGTCATAGAGTGGTTGGTGTGGGTCAATGTCATGAAGGGGTCTGCCTGCCGGAGCGTTGACAACTTGCACATTGCCCAGGCGAATCATCAGAGATCAAGCAATGAACATCGATCCTTCAAAGCTTCAATTGAAGGTGTTTCCACGACTCGGACCATCATGTTTTGGATAACGTGTGCAGGCGGAATTTATCTCTTCGTTCAGGGCAATCTGCAATGCCGACTACAATACACCGGAATTCACGCCCACGGAAACGAAAAGCTATCAAGACCAGTACCCTAAGAGATGTCGCCATTTTTGTAGTCGAATATATCACGATAACAAACGATGTAGGTGGGCAGTTCCTACGTGTGCAGACTATCCAGTCTATGGAGTTTAATGTAGATCGACCGCCAGACTGCCGACCACAGTGAGAAAGTGGTCGCCCAACCAAATCGCATGGACCCGATGTCTTTGGGCAACAAGCTCAAGGCAATTGTACCATAAATCTGGTAGCCTCGCAGCTGGGACTCGCAGAAGCCCGACTGGCGCACCGGAAACATGGGACCACATACCCAACGCTACACAAGTTGGAAGGCACTCGGACATCTCTTCCAAGCGATCAACCTGCCTCAGCTGCGGAAGACCAGTGCAACGATAGGCGATCGTCTAAGAGAGGATGCTGTATCCATTGGCTTCAAGAAGTTCAACCAGCCTCGGAGCACAGCTTATTTCGCTTCGAAAGGAAGAAACGAGTGCCCCAGCACAGCCGGGTGTTCGAGAATGTCAACTCTGCCCGTCCTCTGGCCTGTGAGAGACTCAAGTTGTTTTGGTCCGCATATGATTTCACTCGGCTGTCACGCAAGGGCGAGTTTAGAGCAAAGACACTGGGGCGGGTCTAACATGGTCATATGGATGATCTTCGATGCAATCAGTTTTGGATTTCGGAGTCTTGTACAAGTCTGATATATGACGCAAAATAGCTACAAAAGTGAAATGTACTGCACCCAGCCCTTCTGGCCGTCAACTACAGCATGTGCTATATGCGATGAACAGGTCGACAGTATTTTTTACTCGTGCAAGTATAGCGTATGAAACGGCTTGACGGATAAGGTGCTAATGGCCTTACGCTTGATTGCGAAGAACTGTGCGATATCAGTATGGAGGAGCTCTGAGATCTATCATGAACGCACTTAAAATGACGGAGTCTCCACTGTCTCAACGATCAGATCAATGTACACTGGCTAGGAGACCGCACATACCGCAGGAACATTTTACTGATGAAACGGTCTTTGTTAACGGGTTTCTTATTCTTACCCTTCGGTATCTCAGTCCACATCTGAAAGGCGTCAACAATGTAGTAGGGGAGATGATCGGAAGATCTCACCTCCTTGACATTTTCCAGCACCTAACATGACACACAGGACGTCAGCAACAGCAAAGAACACAAAGGTAAGACACACCATATTACTGTGTCGATCAAACGCCTTAACACGTGCAAGGAGTTTCTTGTTGTTCCGCAGGGAGATCAAGACTTGAGCGTGGTTGCGAACAGCTTGCTGCAAGACCGACAATGGACCCTGACTGATCTCATGCTCCTCAAGCTGGCGCAACTGAGCCTCATCTAGCTCGGATTTAGGGACATGAACGTACTGACTGAAATATCGGCGTTATAAATGATGTTTTCAGTGGGATGTCCAAAATCTTTGCGTTGATACTCACCTCATGATTATGGTGTTTCAAAGGAAGCGTGTTTGCACCTAACAAATAAGGATCAAGCCATTTTGGCACTTGGATCATTTAGAGTACTGGACTACATAGTACTCGATAGACCCTCACAGTAAAACTATCAAGAAACAATCATGGGCCGATTAAAACAGAAAGGAAAGGCCGGCGCAGCCAAGGCCTACGTGACCCGATCAACCGCCGTAAAAAAACTACAGTGCTCATTGGCTGACTTCCGCCGATTATGTATCCTCAAAGGTATGTCTGAACTGGTCCATGACGTGCCTCGTTTCTGGGTCTGACATAGAGCAGGGATCTTTCCACGCGAGCCACGGCACAAAAAGAAAGCCAACAAGGGGTCGACAGCTCCGACGTCGTTCTACTACGCGAAGGACATCGTATATCTGGCACATGAACCAGTTCTCAATAAGTTGCGGGAGCACAAGGCTTTTGCGAAGAAAATTTCTCGAGCACTCGGACGCGGCGACTGGACTATTGCAAAGAACTTGGAGGACAACAAACCTACCTACCATCTAGATCACATCATAAAGGAGAGGTCTGGCAACGGATCCTGTTAGGAGTGTCACAGGAGAACACTTACACACTTTTCAGATACCCTACTTTCATCGATGCTGTACGAGACATCGACGACGCACTGTGCATGATATTTCTTTTTGCCTCTCTACCATCAAATGATCGTGTTTCCCCATCACTAATTGCCAACTGTTCTCGCTTGGCCGCTGAATGGCAACTCTACACCATGCATTCCCGTTCGCTCAGGAAGGTCTTCCTCTCCATCAAGGGGATATATTACCAGGCGGAGATCGTGGACCAGGATGTTACCTGGCTTGTACCGTACCAGTTCACTCAGAACGTAAATATTGCATTGCGTTCCTGTATCTTGAGCGCTCAAAAAGTTGTTTATAGATCCCAACGGACGTCGACGTTCGAGTGATGCTCACATTCTTGGAACTATATCAGACACAACTTGGTTTCGTTTTCTTCAAGCTCTACACGGATGCCGGACTTGTCTACCCGCCGGCATTGGACGCCAACCGAGACGAAACTGGAGCAGGGATCGGGGCATTTAGCATTCAAACAGCAGAGAATGATATCGCCCCACTTCCAAAACTTGAAAACTCCACCAAAAAGGCGTCGACGAAGGAAGTGCGGCAGGCAATAAAAAATATCACCGCTGAATCATCATCCACCGCTCAAGACGTCAACATGGATTCTGTTGATGTCGGAAACACCACCGAAATTGATGAAGAGTTCATCCCTCATACGTCTGCTGCTGACGTGAACTTGACAATGTTGCCCACATTGCAGTCATTATCTGCAGTACCCAAGTTTGCTCTTACTTCACTCTTCTCGTCTTATACATTTTTCCTATCACGCGAAACCTCTCGACCCGTCTTCGAGTTCTTGGTGCGGTCGTTTGGAGGTCGAGTTGGTTGGCCAGCTTCGTCCGGCAGTGGGTCACCTATCGCAGAAACTGACGATTCTATCACACATGTTATCATCGATCGACCTGTTGTTGCCAAGCTTGAAGAGTCGCCAGAGGAGAAAGAGAGGCGGCGAAGGCGAAAATATGTCCAGCCCCAATGGGTCGTAGACTGTATTAACGCGGGGAAAATCTTGCTAGAAGGTCTCTACGCTCAAGGTGTTACGCTTCCTCCCCACCTCTCGCCGTTTGGTGATAAACCAGGGGCTTATGACCCAACTGTTGGTGTGTCGCAACTCGAGGATACTTCGGTGGAGGAGGTACCAGACAGCGAAGGCGAACCAGTCTCAGAGGATGACTCAAAGGACGGAGCTACTAACGCTAGCGGAGTTGTGTCCATCAGTACAAACGACCCGGAGTCTCTGCGTGCTGCCGAGCTGGCGGCTGAAGCGGCAGGGGTTGAGTACGGCGCTTTCGAACAAGAAATCCAGAGACTGCAGAAGCAGCAGAAACAAACGGAGAAATTTGTTGATTGCGACGAGGAGGACATGGGCAAGATGCTACTCAGCAACAAGAAACGCAAACTCTACGAGCGGATGAAGTATGGAGAAAAGAAACGGGCAGCAGAGGTTCGTATGAGTCGTATCATTGCATATTCACATATCTCACTCATAAACAGCGCGAAAACTTGGTGAACAAGCGCAAAAAGATTGTAGGGGAGAAGGGTCGGAAAGTTCAATCATGATACAATCTGGGTTCCACCACCAGCATGGTACTATGCTTGCGGGGAAGCAGGAGAGCCTCTGTCAAATGCATGTGTAGCCTGCATTAGCTTAGTTACGTAAGCTGATTTGACGTGTCTCGTTTTGTGTGCAGACTAGCTTGAGCACTGAAGTTACTTACTTATTGAATGAGCGCCTATGCCCACGACTGTTCGCAAGTCTCGTTCTCTTCACTGTTTTCATTACACTCCTCACCGTGCTCGACGTTGCTCTGCATCTAATTAACAGCTCTGGCAACATCACGGCAGAGTGTCAATCCCTGTAACTGCCCCTTCTCCAGGTCCCACAACTACTACACCATTAGAGATCATAATGGTTGGCATCCTTGGTATTGGAAACAGGAACTCCCCTTCGACAGACGTACGCCGTTCTGACGCTTCAGGTTCCATTGGAAATCCCCCATCCAACACATTACCAGCCAAACAGTTACAGGTTACTGCTTCAGCCAGCAATGACAATGCCAGCAGCGGTCTCCACTTCTCTCTACCGCATTGGACGCGTCGCATACTTCCTATATCCTTATCAGCGCGCAGGAGCATTGGAGGACTCCCACATGCAGGCGAGCACGGCGTGCTTCCACGCAGTCCATCCACTCATAAATTATTACTCGACAAGGAACTTCCACCGCCCCCTCTCGACTCTACTATGCAACCAAATTGCATAATTACTGGCGATGGAAGTGGGGTCCATCCCTGTCAGACCAACGTTGCGAACACAGAGACACCCCGTCTGTCTTCTTCTACCCAGTACATGGCAAGCACTCCTCCTGCGCAACCTACGATCCATCTAGATGTCTACCATAACACACCTATGCTACCCCCTGCCTCTCGGATAAACTCGATTGCTTTCGCTTCCCCTCCTGCCGCGAGACCTGAGAATCTCTTGCGAGCAAGTAGAAGCACACATTCACTGAGGTCAGGAGAACATAATCGAGTGCCTACAAGGAATCTCGAAGGGCATCGTAGTAGAGGTGTTTCGTTGACGCCAGTTCCAACAACCACGAAAAGAGAAGCCACTCTACCTGAAGACTCTTCCTCTACGCCATTAGTTCGAAAGTCCTCGTTTTGGTCACGAAAACCATCATCACAACATCTCGCTGTTCCAGTCGATTCGCCGTCACTCCCATCGGTGCAACCTACTTCTCCTTTTCGGGTGGACTTTCGATCTACATCTCCAGACTCCCCTGGACGGCAACGTACCAACGGTAGTGTTCCACGAATTTCCAGACGCCATTCAGAGCGAGCTTCTCATCATTCGTCGGCAGCTCATAGCAACGTTCCTGCCTTGCCGCACTCTCCAATTACTCCTGTCAGATCAAACAAACGTCCATCCACTGCCGGTCCACATTCACTCTCTTCGCAGTCTTCGTCTCTTTCGCCGCCGCGCCGTCCTACCACAGCTGATTCGGCAACTCGTTCACGTTCACGCTCACGCTCTTTCTTTCCTTTGTCACCGCAACCCGGAGCTTCTCTTATAGACAATGTTTCGAATCCTGGCAATCCCACTCATCGCTCTCTCAACAGTAGTTCATCGAATACCCGGCCTCGCTCGTCTACAAACCCGCCACTTTTGCATCGTCTTTCTGTTAATTTATTCGCATCTTCACCTCCTTCAGCTAGCAAAAACCTCGGCAATAGCGTCGCTTCGTCTCCCATCTCTCGGTCTCCTCGACCTACTTTGTCTCAAATCCCACCTGATATCTTAAAGCCTCAAGCGGGCGAACATCCCGAGATATTTGTCAAGAGGTTGACGTCCATAGTTTCCAAAGTTGATATAGCCGGAGTCCTGGCCTCCAGGTAAGACAATTGTTCAGATCGGCCTGTGCGTTCCCAACCATTTTCGATAGCGGAGACACCATATATGCCGACTCTCTTGAGTTGTTTATCAATCGCTTTGGGTTCAACGGCGATCCCCTCGACGTTGCGCTGCGTAGACTGCTGATGGACGTCGGTCTACCTCGAGAGACACAGCAAATCGACAGGGTCATTGAAGCATTCGCCACCAGGTACCTTTCGTGTAATCCTGACCTATTCGCATCTACAGGTACGTCATCCCTTCACTTTTCTTTTTTTGCTGATCAGTCACCATAACATCCTTTAAGATCATCCATACATTTTGGCTTTTAGTCTGATCATGTTACATACGGATGCTTTCAACAAGTCAAACCGACGGAAGATGACGAAGGCAGATTACATGAAGAACACGACCCTTCCAGGAATGATACCAGAGGTTCTTGATGTAAGCTCAGCCATTTAGAAATCCACCCTATGGGTTCCAGTAACAACGAATGATCCAGTGCTTCTACGACAACATTGTTTTTGCCCCCTTCGTCTTTATAGAGGATCCCTTAGAGCCCAACAGCAATATTGAAGGAAATCTTAGTAGACCCTTGACTTCTTCCGGTCTTCCTAGTCCGATGGTACAAAGTAGAAACATGTTACTCACCAGGTCGAAGATCGATCCTTACTATCTCATCACCAACGTGAGTGCCTTGAACAGATCCTATTGATCTTTCTAAAGTGGCCCTGTAGAGATTATTGGATCAACTCCGTGTCAATGTTGAGGGTCAAATTCCTTTGGAGAACCCCTTCCGATGGGATGGCACTGGTGCCACTTGGGATTATGATGAGATCCTCCTTGCTTTCACAAAGGGGCACGTAATCGAATTAACCTCTGCAGACGCGCGATTGCCTACGGCATTCTTTGGCTTGAGTGTTGGTGGTATTCCTAACCCATCCATCAATGGCGTTGGCGGCATGCCGCCTGCACCCTCCGAAATATGGAGCCTCAAGTTTATCAAAATTGCTGTGCTCAACCGCAAGGACGATCTCCTCGAAGGGGGGAAGAAGCCGTTGAATCGCAAGTGGTGGCCATTCAGCGTCGCGCTGACAGGATCACACCTCCTTCTGTTCCGTGATTTATCATGGACATCAACGATAATTTCTTGGACCGATCCACCAAAGAAAGCCCCTCTCCAATCGACGTCGTTCAGACCCGATGATGTTATCCCTTTGAAGGATGCGTTGGCTGTTTTTGATCGCTCGTATACTAAGGTAAGGTCCTAGTGAGAATGTTACACGTGTTTCAAATACTGAATATCTCTACGGTAGCACTTGAATACGTTCCGCCTCATCACTCACGACAGGCGTCACATTCTTTTCCAAACGACGGACGAGAAAGAGATGAACGAGTGGATTTCCCGCATAAACTATGCAAGCGCCTTCAAAACTGCTGGCATTCGTATGCGTCCCCTTGGAATGTCAGGCAGGGATGTCGAGCTCACTGGGGTAGCTGCTGCTACATCACATCTCCATGACTTGCGGTTGATGATTCCTGATCAACAAAGAATCCTGTCATGGGATCACCGTAATCTTCCTGAATTCGTGGACAAACCGCCTGGCGACATTGGTTCGCACGAAGCGCTTTCTAAAGAGTTGACAAATGGAACTCAGACTCTGGAAATGGAAGCACCATCTGCACCCGAAGTCGAAGGGGCATCACAATTCAAAGAGACATTTGACACGGTGAAAGCTGAGCTGGCAGCTACACGCCCTAACGCGGGTGATCTTTCAGCTGCCCCGGATGATCACCGTACTCGCACGGATAAGTCATCTCCAGCTAAGGCTGAGCCTGGACGCTTCACTTCCAGACCTCGGATGATCCATCCTCGTGTGGAGGATCTGGAAGCACGCATCTGCATTGCTAATTCACAGATCAATTCCAGTATGCACTTTGCCCGAAACCTTGCTGTCTTGGCACCGTTCCAAAAATCAACCCGCGATCGTTTGCAAGATGCTGTTCAGAATATGTCCAAGCAGATCCAGGCAATGCGACTAGACGTTACCAAACTCATCTGTCATCGCAATGTTCTTCTCAATGACCTCGCCGCCGAAGAGAGGTGTTTCAAACGGACAACCACACTGGCTCTACAAACCGCGAATGAGACGTTGCAAAATCGGCGTTCCGAGAAAAACTCCCTGTCGATGCCCTCCGCCCAGAACATTCACTCCAATGAATCACCACAAGAACACACAACTAGAACCGTTTCCCACTCCTTCGATTCATCTGTCTGCGACTCCTTTCGTTCCGCTCTTGACTTTGGTCCCGACTGGCCTTCGTCTGGCGAAGCATTTGCCGCGTCGACGTTCCTTGAACCGTCTTGCATCACCGATTCGCCCGTCACAGAAGCATGTGATAGTTCGATGGGCTGCTATCCATTCCCCGATGAGACCTCACATTTGTCATTGTCGACCATAAACCAGTCGCTCCAAGATACCTCGTTACCTGAGAAATTCTGTAGAGTACACGACTCCCCAGAAGAACAAGCGGAAGAGTGGGACAAAACCCGCGCGGCCAAACGCGTTTCATTGGTAAGACTACCATCCAGTCTCAGGTTGTCAACCCTCGCTGGCAAAACATCTCGACATCCTCAAGGGAACAGAATACTGAGCGAGGAACCTTCTTCTACCAGTGGGAGCAGAGCTCCCAAGCTACCAGACTTGCGGACATTCTGACGCATTATTTTTATTACTACAAAGCCAAAGTTACATCACATTACTATATTTTTTTTATGGCGATATACAATACGTTCTTTGGACTTGATCAATTCTGGGATTGTTGTACCTCTGATCCAGATCAATCTTCGAAACCGATGACGTGCTCTTGGTGAGTAGATCACTGCAAAGCAGACCCCAGCGACGAGTGGCTGGCGCTCAGCCCACAAGTAATTCGTTCTGCAGGCTGACTACTGTACCCCAGAAAATGCTCGAAATAAAGTCGCGAATCGTAGCCAAGTGTTGACCGAACCTACATGCCCTCACAAATTTAGCGACGATGAGTGGGAGAAGACGCAGAAATACGCATCTTCTATGAGATATGTTGGCTCAGCCAAGTTTAGAATGCAGTCCCAGTGCGGCTGACTGTGCTGAGTGCTGAGTGCCCGTGAACTGAACTGCCATTAGTAGTGGTATCCACCCTTGGCACAGATCCAATCGAAGTGGCCCTCCTAGCTGAGCGCTTAACTAGGTCACCCGCAACTTGCATCTAGGGTGAGTCGGGCCCTGGGTGAAAAGTGAACTCAAGTACTAATGACTGTGAGTAAGTACTTACGGATTCGAGGTTCAGTTGACATTGGGCACGACATGGTCCATGCTTTCCCACCCTAACGTTTCCTGGTTACAAGGTGTTCAGAAATGTTCCACCATCTACCGGTCATTTGATTTGCTTTCGTAGTCCACAGAACAGAGATGTGCCTGTCCATGTCTCGAATGCCAAAAGTTGCAACCCACACGGAGGAGCGTCCACTTCGGTATACAATAACCTTTCCAGCTACTTCTTTTGACAAGGAATGTCGAATAAACGTCTCAGCTCTCCATCTACTAGGTCTCAACACCCTGTCCTTCCTCCGTTCCTCCATCTAAATATCCTTCAACAAAATATCGTTTATGCAGATCAGGGATCCAAACCTATTGTTGGGAGCCTCAGCAGGGTCTTTTCAAGACGGTTAGGTCAGGTCGGCCACCTGGAAATGTGGCCAAGGTGGCGGTGGAGGATGAGTCTTCCCCCACTAGATCCCACCATTTCACGAAGCGCCAACCACTTCTCCGTGCGTCTGCTGATCGACTTTTGTTGAACTCCACCACCTCTCGATCGTCTTCTTCCCATATACCGGTCTTCCCACGTTCAACGAGAACGCTGACCAATTATTGTCCCTCGTTGAATATTGCGGATTTACCGCCTCAAAGTCCTACGAACAAGTCACCGTTTTCCGCAGTTCTACTCTTTGGGGAGAGCGAAGAAGATCAGGAGGATGATCCAGTACTCGCACTCTGGGATACAGAACAACTCCTCCGTGCCAGGTTAGCGCGACATTTAGGCGAGGAGACCCCTGCAGATATGGTGCTTGCTGGGCCCAACATTCCTGTCTCGGAGGGACCCTTGTTCCCGCGCTCATCCTCGTCGAGAGGGACGGTATTGCTATAAGCGCAAAAGCCCTGGCCCTTCTGCATTTTTACAAGGACCATCTGCTGCAGATTCTGTAGAAGGGTCTGGAAACCTGAGGAGAAGTAAATCATTATGGGCAAAAGACGATCACACTCCAAACCTATCAGTTATTCGAATATCTGCAAATGCTTCTGTCACAGATCCTGGAAGCATGGAGAGCGCCTGGGCGAGATCGCAGACTATGAATACCAAGGTTTCGGTAAGACACGCGATTCACTACTCCCATTGCATGGGATCTTATTTTCTGAGCTTAAACGGATGCGGACGCTGCATCCCATCCAGCGCCCACCCCCATCGTGACCCCCCTTCCTTTATTCCGAACATCTTCTGATAGCCATGTTCCATCACCTTTCGATCCATCCGGTGATATTGGAAGTGAGACCTCTTCAGCCTCGCCTCATCTCTCTCGTCTCCCTTCAAGATCCCCTCTGCGACAGCGGACGCGGCTCGGCGCGTAGAACAGTACAGTTGGCGAACTTCTTTGGTGTTGATGATGAATATTTGTTTGGCTTCATGGAGCTGCTCGAAGACTCCAAGTCCCGTCCTCCAACACTGCTGGAGACCTAGCAATTGGCATTCACGCTCCGCACTCACAGCTCGAAGTGGATGTGGAGATCATCAACAAGCCTTCACGATTTTGGAATTTCATAGACGGTAGGGCGATGATGAAGAGCATGCATCCGGACGACGTGATGATCATGAATAGGCTCAGAAGGATGAAAATTCCATAGAAACGAATCCACAACGCATTGCATATGGTCCCTGTAGCCGATCGTGAGCTAGCTTATATGTCGACGCTACATTTTTGCTCCAAATAAGTTATTTTACTGATTGCCCTCATCGGCACTGGTTATGAGCTTGTTTGCACTACAAATAAAACCCTAACCCTGTCCCAAGACCTAACCCTAAACCTAACCCGAACCTGGGTTTTGAGTGTCCACATCTATCACCGTAACCGCAGAAGCAGAAGTAATGGTGAGCCGCCTTCATGGCTGTTTTTTTTCCCTCGATGACGGGCGGTTGACCTCTGACAAATTATTCATCATCACTCTCTTCACGGTAGCCAATTTTTCAGGATGAGAATAGTTTAGCCGTCAAGTTCTTCATACAGAAGGACATCCCGCAAGAAATACAAGCGGAACTATGTGAAACGATTACCGTGAGTGGTGTCTGGCCATTGAATTGGACTAGCTTGACAAACGGAGCAGTCCCTTGGTGGGCGGGTTGAGAGCAAGGTACCCAGACAAGGTTATATACTAGTTCAACCTGGCACTGCGGAAGAGGAGCGTCTCCGCCTGTGCTGGACCAGTCCAGATCGACCCGAACGTCATTTCGTGCCCTACACTTATGTCGAGGCTTGCAAGATAGCCGGAATGCTGCTGAAGCAAATATTCGTCGAGAACGGGATCCCCATTAAGATGCACATACACCCCAGTATTGCTAACGTCAATGCCCGTGCTGCACTCAGTCAGCGCATCATGGTGAGTGAGACAGTCAGAGTCAGAGTCACTCAAGGTCTTATCGGAGTTTTGCGATGGCTCAAGCATTCTGGGGGAGACCCTACGGCCTCTCCTCAGTCCGCTCGTGTACTTCTCGCGGACCCGAACACAGAGGTCTTCCAACATCTTGTAAAGTCATATCAAGGAGTCCCAGATAAGTACATCGAGTCTTATCTATGGGTCAAGAAATGTGTCGAGAAAGGAGCTCTGGTTTATACGCCCTTGGTATATAAGAATCCAGGAGGTCGGCGTCCCGGTGAAGAGTGAGTCCTGGCACTTCTCTCATTGGTGACCCATGGTTGCTGAACAGGCACCACAGACGAACTCAATTTACCGAAGAGGACGAGGAACGCCTCTGCCAGTGGATAGCAACCAAAATTCCTTACAAGGAAACGGGCGGCAGAACTGGTAACCGTCTCTACCAACAGCTGTGTGAAATGGTTGGTCTCAGGATTTATGCAAAATGAACCATCGCCTAATCCCTTAAAGACTGTTGACCCGGAATATGCATGGGTGACCCGTCATACTTGGCAGTCATGGCGGGAGCGTTACAAGAAGAATTCTGTTCGCTTGGACAAAATGATCGCGACAATCGTCGACCAGAAGAAGCCGGCTCACGGGGAGAAGGGGCAATATGGTTACGTTCGGAAGGCCGAGGAGAAGCCCAAACGCGTCAGGAAGAAGCGCGACAAGGCAACGGAGGAGCCGTTTCACTCAGAGGAACAGATAATTGCGGGCATCAACATCAACGGCAACATGAATGGCGCACTCCCGATCGTCATCCTGACCCCCGACCAAATCCCCAGTAGATCACAGGCTTCGACATCAGCAATTTCTGCTCACCCTGACGAAGAGGAGATGGAGGATGGCGAAGAGAGTGAAGAATGGCAAGTTCGAATTGGCGATCAGCCTCCGCCACCATGGGGGAAACGCAAAGCAAGTGAAGATGGTGACAGTGAACCACATGCCGCAAAGAAAGCAAGGTTAATGTGAGTATTATTTTTTGGAATGTGACGCTGGACTCAAGTGCTTTGTAGTGATTTAAGCTCTCATCCAGATAGCTATCCCCCTCCGATCCCATTTGTCCCAGGAAACGAGCAAGCGGTGGTCCAAGTCAGCCTCCATTGTATTGATCAAGCAATTTGCGACATTGCCAACGAATACAGGTTTACTGTACAAGAAGTGAAAGAGTTTTACGATAAATGTGGTGAAATGGAACGTACACGGACCCGATTCCACAAAATGCGAGAGCTATTATCGAGTATTGAGGGGGGTGTCGGTGACAATACCAATGGTTTGTAGCATATATGTCCGTGTACGCCGCTGTTCTTTTCTGTATCTCTTACTATCTCGCCAGCGACCCCTCCTGTATAATTCTGATACTTATGAAAGCAGTGCGCGGTATAATGTTATGGCATGTCATTCTCTGCGAGTATGTTCGAATTGGCAGCCCGGAGAGGCGCTGAAGGACTGTCAAACGGCTTTTTGCGTCTAAGAACCGACAAGTCAGCACGTTCACCACGAGAATCAGGCCACGCTCACTTTTCACCGGCAGCAGCTGATGGGAATGAAGCAAAAAGGTCTGGGTGCTTGGGGAGAGGAGATTCGCTTTAGCCGATCTGTTAGTTTAATGAGGAGATTGATAGGTTTGTGCATTGACCTAAAATAAGGATGGCGAAGCGCTTCTTCAGCAGTGATGCGTTGCTCCGGATCGTATGTCAAGAAAGATATCAAAAGATCGATCCCAGAAGTTGACATGTACTGAAATCGTTGTCGAAACTGGTGAGTATGTGGGGAGGGAAGGCTGATAGTTTTGGCAAGGGGGAGACTGGAGTATTCTGGCCAAGACGAGCTCGTGGGAGGCCCGAGGAGCTTGAAGATCATAGAAAGGAGTTCAATCTCTCCTTTAGCCTGGAACAGTGGCTCCTTCGAGAGCAATTCGGCGAAGATACACCCCACGGACCACATATCGATGGCAGTCGAATATTTGGTAGCTCCTAAAAGTATTTCCGGGGCACTGTCGGCCCATGTAAGAGGGGACAGGAACGGGATAATACCGCCACTACAAACGCACCGATACCACAAGGTCACTACGAGTTGCGTCAAACCTCCCACACCAACGGGATCACCATATCTTCTTGCGAGACCAAAATCCGCTACCTTGATAGTCCCACGATTGTTCATCAGCAAGTTACTGGTTTTCAAGTCGCGGTGAAGAATCCAATTTGAATGACAATGGGCGACAGCAGACAGAAGCTGCAGCATGAGAGTCTTGATTTCCGATTGCAGGAAAGGGGAAGGCATTAGAGTCAAGAGCGTCTTGAGGTCATGCTCGATGAAATCCATGACTACATAGACTCTTCCAGCGGTTGTTCTGATCTCGGCCATAAAATCGACTAGACTGCTAAACTTACTGAGTCAAGGTGTCACCAACCACTACTTCGCGGATTCGAACCACATTTTCATGGTGACAGGCCATCAAAGCGTTGACCTCACGCAACGCCGTGATTGGGAAGCCGTGTTTCTCCTCGTCGAGTTTGAGTTTCTTAAGGGCAACTATCTCACCAGTTTCTTTATCCCTAGCACGGAATACCACGCCATAAGACCCTTCCTCTATTTGATTAAGTCGCTCGTAGCAGTAAACTGAGCGTGAAGGCTGGATTGAAGGGTGCGAATTCCTGGGGGGTACGAAGATGCTATGTGGAACAGGAAGGGTCGGGTGAAGTTGCTGAGAAGGTGAACAGTCCACGCGTATCGGACTGGCGTCATTTGAGCGTGTGCTCCGGGAAGATTTTATAAGACGTCTGAGAGCTTGTTGATGCCTCTGAATGGCTTCAGCTTCAGGATCTTCTTCGTCCCATTTGGAACGTTTCCGAGACGGTGTGGACGTTTCGCGGTCTGTAAGTGAACGTAACGATGTACTTTGCATGTCTTGCAGTCACTGCACGCAGAGTACCTGTGTATTATAACTATTGTTTCCCCGCTGCCATCACGTGAGTCTTGTGACACTTCGTATTCGGTCGTGTTCAGCATGATCAACTCAGTTGCACGCTGGCACAACTGCAACATAAACCTGGTCTTTCACTGCCTTTGATATTAGATATCCAGGATGGACAATTCAATGGACCCAGAATTGGCGTCAGAGATGGTGAAACTGCTCGCACAGGAGCTCAAGGTTGTTCGAGCCCAACTGCGCGAAGCTGAACGGGTAGGACCGGTCAATGTAGCCTACAACCCGAATTAACCATTCCTATGTGTCAGAGAACTTCTTCCCCAAGCATAGTTGACTCCACTCGGCTGACGAACGAGCGCGCACGAGCTCTTATCACCGAAAACGAGTCTCTCAAAGCAGACAACGCAGCGCTGCAAGCGAATGTATCCAGGCTTCAGGACGACCTTGCGCAATGGCCTCCTGTAAAAGCAGAGCCTGGTGCATCTCATGCTTTGCAATATGAACAGGTTGATCAGCTACTTTCGCCATACGCTGACCAAGGAGCGCTAACAGCTATTCCATTCAGTCAATGCGTCGAATGAAAGAAGAGCTTGTTACAGTCCTTGCAGAGAAAGAAGAACTTATCTGCGAAAAAGTGATAACAGAACGTCGTTTCATCATCATTGAATATTGACAAGGGCTCTGGTACAGGAAAAGGCCTCAGGGGTGCAGGAACAGCTGTCTAAGCTCCGAGAGAAATACAAACGGTCGAAAGCCGAGAGACGTGAAAACGCTGAAGTGCGCAGGCTTTGATTATACCACTATCATTATTAGACTTCTCTACAGGTTTTGAACGAGCTTCGCGTTGAGCTTTTGGATTCTGCACAGCAACTGGAGCAGGTACGTTGGTCATCCTGTCGCAATCCAGCAGCTGACACCGTTGTGGCAGTCCAGGAAGGCCGCACTTTCTGAGATTGATTTCAGGACCTTTCTTAAAGAGTTACCGTATAAACCTGTGGAGGGGCAACCAGAGCTGCCTTTGATACGACCATACTCTCGCGATTTTCACGCCAAGTTCCACAAGGTATTCACCCAACCACACTAGGGTCAGGTCGACGATGCTTATATGATTGGACAACAGAATCTTGTCGGCATGTGGTATGCATTGATCCCAGAACAATTTTCGCTGCCCTAAATATATTGAAAGTGAAGGTCCGTACTATATGAACAGTAACGAGGTCATATGGTCTGCCTCTGGAATCGCGTTCGGCCTTGTCATCAAGCCAATGTTCCAATACAACCCAAAAAGCAATGGAGGTACTTGGATGAAACTGAACAACGAATTCGACGTTGGTCAACGGATGGATATCTGCTACCTAACAGGCAAGGCATGGCATTACATAGGCACATATGAAAGGATAGGGGATTGTGGTGCTATGACGATCGCACCAGCAACTTTACAGCACTTGGTTCCAGGTGTACGTATTTTTTATGTTGCAAGATGCTGGAAGTTGATGGGCCTACAGAAAGTGGAGTACGCCTCGAAACGAACAACACTCTTCCCAGACTTGGTGCCCCCTTCGCAGACCCGGATGATTGAAAACATGTACACGAAAGGGGTCATCAAACTTCAGTGTTTTGGCATACGATGTGTTGGATTTAACCAGGCGTTCTCTAAAGAACTTTTAGACATGTTTGCACCTTCCCCACCGGAAAAGCGAAAAAGCAACACTGGCATCCCTATTTCACTGGACGCCAACAGAGAAGTTCCGAAGGCCAAACGAAAGATGGGATCGACGGACCACCCGACCAAAAGTAAGAAAATGAGGTCTGTAGCTAATTTCGCTGGGTGCAGTGTAACAAAATAGTTCCTAACACATCCCTGAAACTCTAGAAAGTAGAGACTTTCCATGCGTTTAGCCCACGTGGCACGTTGTGGAGCCATGTTGGATGTCGAACCCTTTGATGCTACCTTATGTCAGAGTGGTGCTCGCTGCATGTATTGACTACCACCCTCCGGAGCCGCGCACTTCGACATCCAGGCACTTGCGCAAATTATGATGAATTTCTCCTACTTCCCATGTAGCGATACCGGCTCCCTGACTCGTCCCTCCTACAAAAGGCTGAATGCAAACGATTCCCATAGCCTTGAACAAATCCTCGAGGATCCAAGTTAAGCGGGGGCCAGTCAGTTCGATGGCGGGTTCAGAATTAATTTCTAGAAGTTTGACTTGAAACCCGGCGGGCTCGTGTGAGACCAAAAAGTCAATACCGTAGAGCTCAAAAGCATTAGGTGACGGCTGCGGGCAAAGATTATAAACTCCACGACCAAAGAAAGAACGAGTTATCATGCCTGGAAATATACTGGTTGCTCAAGTGCAGCTCTGAATGTTTCCGAGAGGGTGTCGGCTATTTGCCGTTTAATTTCGTTGATACCTAGTGTACTCAGCACGAAATTGCCTAACTTCTCATCGCCTGACAGGATGTGACATCCAGTCAGCTCATCAAATAGATGTACACCCTCCTCGCCACGGTGGGTTTGCAGAGAAGTGTTAGTCAGATGAGGGGTGAGAGACACCCCAGAGTCATTGTCGGAACGTGTTGGAGACTGGTACGGTTCAGCGGAGAATAATGCGAGAATGCGTTCATACATGAACACTGTCACGGCACTTGAGGCAACGACGTATGTCCGCAAGTGAAACTGTAAGACCAAAAGTCATTCGAGAGTAGAGAGCATAAAGAAGTATAGTGACTTTATAACCCCGGAGATCGCGTGCCGGCTTCAAGACCTCCCTTGTTAGTGGAATTTCGTTCGGATCGAGAAGCAACGGGGCGGAAAGGTACTCCTGCACGCACACTCAGTTGAGAAGCTTCCAGTAGCGAGATTTTCCTAATACCTGGATAACGAAATGCCTGAGCTGGGAGGTCATAACAGAAGTGTCTGTATCTTCGACTTGCTCATCGTCGGAGTCCCCCTCGAACTCTTGGAATATTTCATATAAAGAATCCTTGCTGTTGAAAAGCCTGATCCCCATTCCTCTATCCGCCATCCCTGGCTTGAGGATATACCAACTTTTAGAGTCGTCGGCATCTAGCTGATTGCCAAGATCCCATAGCTCGTCACTCCACATTTCATCGAGTTCATCTGCATGAGAGATATCTATATCCCAGGTGCGTGGTACTGTCTTTACTAGAGACGATTCGGGGCGTTTGGCGAGGTAGGATTGAATGCACCGAGCTAAGAAGTGCTTTCGGATGAGAGCCTTCCTGATCGTATAAGATGATGAAAGTACAAGATTCGAATGAGAAGCCGTTAGAGAGTGGTCGATACAGTCGTAGGCAGCCCATTGGATCAACCTCGGTGGCAAGGGAGGAGAGGGAAGAACGGGGACAATTGAGTTTGATATACCAAGGTCTGCGAGCGACTTGCGGACCAGCGACTCGGTGAGGGGAGCATTCGGCCAGGAGACCAAGATGGTCGGCTGGGGACGCTCCGTGACACCAGGACCCATCTGGATGGTAAATGGCAAGAGCACGGTACCCGGGAAAGCCCAAGTCAAGTTGTCAACGTTGAACGTTGAACAGCTACAGTGAAAATTTACAATCGTAGAATTTTCATCACTTGTAGGACGACGATTACTGTAATGCATATTATTATGATCATGTGAATAACTGAGCCTGGGCGCTCGTCAGACAGGCGATAGCTGCACTACCACCAGGCCAGGCAAAATACCCAACTTATGAGCTGAACAGGTGCAGGATTGTGCTGCAAAACACGATCCTCATGGGAAACAACTACATCTTCTCCCTGACGCCAACCTTTACTCAAGGTCTTGTTCTCGGCCAGTTATCCATCCTTGTTCTCCTCGTTCTTGTCCTCAAATATCTTTTCTTCGTTCCACCAAACGAAGTATCAGAAACCCCGACATTTCAGCCGCTCACAAAACCAGACCACCCATCACGCAATCGTTCTCCGATCTCTGGAGACGAAATCATCACTGAAAAGGACTCTGAGTCGGCCAACTGGTTCAACTTGCTTGCCCGTCAGGTTGGTCACCTCACCATGTCACATGTCATACGAACTGCGGACTTAAAGCAATGGGTAGGTTGCCAATGTTTACAGGGCAAAGCTGCAAGATGGATTAGAGGGATTTGAAGGAAATGAAGTCGCTCGAGAGAGAATAGAAGCATACGCCAACAAAATACGTCCCCGCAGCTTCCTTGTGCGCTCCTCCTTCCCTCCTTAGCTCCGTCCCTGAACAGGCATGTTTCCACATACAGGATCATATCACCGTCCATTCTGTGGACCTTGGAAATTTAGCACCGCGATTGTCTAATGCTCAGCTATTGGATGGAGGAGAGGAGCCGGATGCTCTCACCGTGAGTTCTATGCATCATGTTCCCTTCACACTCTGACTTAACACAGTCAGTACAATTCGACATGTCCTACACCGACAGCATTTCCATATCGCTTTCCACCGCTTATCTATTCAACTACCCAATGTCGTCTTTTGCTCGGCTCCCTGTCTCGCTTACAATTTCTTTGGATTTGTTCGAATCACCCGTAAGTTTCATGCCAGTCCAGGTGTGTGAGATGTGTTCACATGTGGCATGTCGTAGGTTTCCCTTGCAGCTCCGTCGCCCGGTTCAGCCGCACCAGTTTTAACGATCTCTTTACCTCCAGAGTTCACTCTTAATTTGAGGACCACGTCTCTCATGGGTAGTCGAGCCATGCTCAAAGATGTTCCAAAACTCCACGAGTTAATCGAACATCAGGTGCGTAGAGTACTCGTCTCCAGAGGGACGTGGAAAGTAGCCCTGCCGGGTCTTGGGAGTGTAGCTGAAGCCAGGGAAGAAACAGAAAAGGAAAAGCAAGCCGGGAGCACTGGACGGTCATAGCGGATAGCTTATGCGTTGTCGATGGCTATCATCCCACCTTATCATCCGCTCGTTTTCTTACGCATTCTTCTTAGACATGAAACAATCATAGAGCTCATAATGCACCCCCTACCCTCTGTATTTCGGGTCATCGATGCGCAGCCAAAACGCCCTCTGCTCCACTGTGTGAAATCGACACAACTCATGTAGCCCGTTGAAAAGTATCCATGTCTGAAATATGTCCGGTCGACCGACTTGGTGTCCCACAATCACGGAATAGTAGTCAAATGCTGACCGTTAATAAGACTACGAACAGAAATAACAAGCACCTTGTGTGGGCTTTATGAGCAGAAAGAAACACCGAGGCTGAACTTGTTTGCAGTGGCACCAGCAAGGCCAACGTCCTAATGACAAAATCCCCAAGTCACTAGGAGGGTCTCGCTACTTACTGCTACATCCGTGTGTAAAGTCCGCATATTTGGTGGGCATAATTGTGCCAGCCGTAGTGCTGCAATGTGGTACTCATACTTGCAAATTAGAAACTTCAGTGCAGACAAACGTTTGGAACAAAATCAGGTATTACATGGAGAGCCTTGCGCATGCAAAGTTTGCAGTTCGCTTGGGGCAAATAATTGAGCAAGGGTTCCCCGCAAGCGCTATTTACGCACAATAGTATGGGAGTTGATGCAGATGTGCTGCCCCTCGCTCTGCTGGTTACCACAGTACCTGTTCAATGGTCAGCGGCGTCCTCACATGATAATAAAAAAGCTGAGAGACATACTAGCTGGATACAATGGAATAGATTGGGCCGCAGACCGCTTCGAAAAGCAGGGCCAGGCCACGAGGTCGTAGATCTTCGTTCCACAAGCCGAGCTTTGAAAGCGGTACCGGGCATTGAATCACGGCGCTTCGGTCAACAAAAGCGCTGATTGGATATCAATAAACGTGCCAAACGACGCAGAAGGCTTGGGATCACATCATATGCTAGAGTAAAGCCCACAACACTGAGGTTGCAAGGAGTCTGGACACCATCGTGAATCTGATGGTTTAGCTTCCTTGAGTAAGATGTATAAATCAGACATGCTCTTTTATACCACCGTTGTGCCCCCATAGACTATGGCTATAGATAGCTGGCGAAGTCACAAGAAGGTTGTTGAACATACGTCTTTGTTGATGATGCAAACGACAAAAGCTCGCACTTTTCTGTCCTGATCCTCCCGGTGTTCAGTGACGCAATGCGGACTCAGCAATGCTGTTTCGTTCATGAAGGCCAGTGCGTCATTTTGGCGCGAACCACATCGGACCCCACCGAATTATGCGGAGGTTGAAATCGCTGAGGGGAATCATTGTAATTTTTCTGCGACCTGAAGCCCCTACAAACCTGTGAATACAAGATGAAGCGCTGATCAAAAGCATAAGCCTACCTGCACGTCCCAAAGAGATACAGAAACAAGAAGCCATAAAGCAAGGAGACCTCCAGTTTCGTACGATCCATCGTTTCTGCATCGTTTCCACTTGTGGCCTCGATCGGGACTAAGCTAAGAGCACTAGTGGGAGGCTTGAGGCGGCAGCAGCCAGGCAATGAGGTTCAACGAGACTGGATTCAATGATAGGTTGGTACAGGGACCTAGATGCCAAGTTCGTCTATCCATTGTTCTATTTTCTTGAGGGCCTGTCTTCCTTCCAAGTCTTCTACTTCGATCAGGTCCACCCATACGCTCTGACTAAACCGACTCTGAGCTCTGAGTGCGGCCATCTCCTCGGGTTGGGCCATCAACGCCAATGGGAACTGGGGCTCATAATTAAACTCCGCCAACGGTGTAGGTAGGGTGTCGGGATACAAGGACGCGTTGGAGGGTGGTGGTGATATCAGAAAAAGACCTTGCGCGGGATTTGAGGATATATATGTCTGTGCAATCAGAGAAGCAAAACCACTGGCGAATATCACAGGAGGGAAGGGAGAACCGGACATCCAAAGGTTTGTTCTTAATGCTGTCGATACATGAGCCAATATTCTGCAACATGCAAACATACCAACCGTTGGAGCAATGTTCCACGAGTTCCTTGGAAGTGGAAATTCCTGGTTCGAGTGGTCGTGTAAAGTTGCTTTCAATGCATGTGAAACCCTTTTCAGCAAAGAAAGACGAGTGTGCGGAGAGTCTGGGCTGCATAAGCTGTTGCGATACAATGCACTGCGGGACTCCTCACCTTTTATGTGCTTGAGGTACCCATTGCCCAGCCGAACAGAAAACAAGAGGTGTCGGCACTTCTCGGGTCGCTGCTGGAGGCGGTCTTTTGATGGTAAAGCACGACCTAAACCTGAGGGAGGTGCCGTGGACGTGTAGTGGAGAAGACTGTCGCAAGAGACGTCGCATCGCAATTCCACTGACAACGTCGTGCCACTACAAGTGTACCGAGCCAATCCAGTGGAGCCAACTACTTGACTTTAGATCTCAGAGTGAGGACATGGGTTGCCAGTAGTCTCCCTAGGCAGACCGGTATAGATATTGGCAGGAAGACAGTCGTCCCAACTGATTTCCAGTGATTATCGAGTTCTCCGGTCTGCCTTGAGCAAGTCGCCAGACAGACCAAGTAACAGCACCGGGAAATAGTATCATACTATAGCTAAGTCACCTGTGTAGCACATAGTATGAGCCTGTGCAGTGTAAATACTGTACTAGTATTGTTACGAGCAATAAACAACATGTACCCGAGACCTTGATTCGGATTCGGGCATCACCTTCCTCATTCTTCACTTGGACAATGTCGTCGTCCTCATCAAGCATTGTCTTCGACGACATATTCACCATCAATGCCATTGACAAGGAAGGAAAGAAATTCGACAGAGGTACGCCATAGCGACCTACGGTAATTGCTTCAGATCTCTAACCCATTCATAACTTACCAGTGTCCCGGCTGTACGCTCGCTCGAAAAACTATGACATGGACATGACTTTAGACTACAACACCGAGCTATTCCCCCTCGCCGAAGGCCAACATTTCGCTGTGGCACTTGCCTCATCCTTGACACGAGACGGTTGTGCATCTGCAGGTGCTGATGGTGCCAGTGCGGAAGACAAGGACAGGGACGTCTGGAGGCCTGACGGGAAAGGCAGGAGAGGATTAGAGGAGGATTACGACTACGTGATGTACGGGAAGGTGAGCTGCCACTTCATGGCTCAAGTTCCAGCGATCAATCGCGGGTATGGTTCAGGTGTACAAATTCGATGGCGGAACTGCTGAGATAGTGTAAGGCTTTTGTACGTGATCCGCTGATCCGGAGCTCATCTTCGCGCACAGTACCGCATATGCATCGTTTGGGGGCCTCTTGCTATCATTGACAGGTTCTTTCCGACATATGGCCAACATCGTTCTTGGGGATCCTGTCTACATCTTACTCAGAAAATAAAATGCATATCTGGTCATATAAATGTCGAAACTCGCCAGCTATTCCACTAGCCCAATAAAGTCGCTGCTCATGTTCCTGGGATCGTCCTGACACGTCCTCCTGAATACTATGACAATGCCCCAAACGATTACGCCGACAAGGCTATCCTACAGTTGTTCGATTGGGAAAATGATGCATTTAAGCACCCATATCATCCAGACCTTGTCCGGAGTGCTACTTCGCCTCCACGGAGATATAGGGTTCATCGAACCCGCTCAAGCATATGTATGTTTTCTAGCTGTGATAACGTAGGTCCGACACCGCCGCCTCACTTAGCATCGAGTGGATTACAATAGCTACAATCCAATCTTGAAACTCTTAACATCGGTATGCACTCAACAATAAAATCAGCAAGCTTCCAGTCAAGGACATCAATTCGGGCGACTCAATCAGCCACTGAGATCACAATAATCTCACTGGAACGTCCATGGTACAGAGATATTCAATGCAAGCTCATTCTAAACTCTAATCACAGAGATCAGCACCCAATCGACATTCAAGGTGACGTGGCGTCCTCTCCGTCCCTATGACAGGATCTTTCCAGGGTTCATGATGTTGAGAGGATCGAAGACCTGCTTGATTTTCCGCATCCACTCTATGCTCACATCACTCTTTGAATAGTGAAGAGCGTGGGCCTTCATCGCTCCGATACCATGCTCTGCTGACACAGAACCCTTGTGCGAAGCTGGGAAACAATCGTCCTGTGAGGCTAACCATCCTGTGAGAAGGGTAACTAGGTCGTACCAACAAGCTCATAGATGAATGGTTCGAGCGCTGCCTCCAATTCGGGACGGTAACCATGTTTAGCGATGACATTTAGATGCAAGTTTCCTGTTACACATGGAAGCCTGTGAGATAAGTTTGAGTACCCACGGCGTCGGGACTCACCGTCACCAACATGTCCGTATCCCATGACCTTGGAAATGGCGTGATCCCCGTAGAGTCCCTTGGAAATCATACGGTCACGGACAGTGTCGACGACGTTCTGGAAGTCGGCGAGAGGAACGGAGACGTCGTATTTGTATGGCTTCCCTTCTTTTTGGACGCACTCCGTCAAGCCTTCCCTTAATGCCCAAAGCGACGCAAATTGACCAGGGGACTGTGATAGGGTTCCGGTGTAGATAAGAGGCTCGTCGGCCGACATCAAAAGTTCAAGTAGGGTGTTCAGTTTCTGTTATTGGCCAGGTTCCTCAGCTGACCATCGACGGACATGACGATTTATATATATACCTCTAAATCGTGGTCCTGGTTCCCACCACTAGTTTCGACGAGGACGAAGCACTGGGCATCCCCAACCTCGTCTGCGTTCAGTACGGGACCGAGACCATGACCGAGGGCCATATCGTATGAGGTCCGGTCGATGTACTCGAAGGCCGACATAATTTCTCCGAGTTGCCTCTTCACGATCTGGAATAGTGGCAGGACATTTTTGAAATGAGGTAGTGCAAGGAATATATTATTGGATGCCTGGGGTGCAGGTGGGGTGAGAATTGAAACGCCAGTGACTACTCCGAGGGTTCCCTCCCCGCCGATGAAGAGCTGTTTAAGGTCGTATCCTACAGTGTGTTAGAGAAGGAATCAGGTAACTTGGACGAGTATACCTGTGTTGTCCTTGCGTAGAGTTGAGAGTTGGTCCAATATTGACCCATCAGGAAGGACGACTTCGAGTCCGAGGACTGTCCCATGCAAGGAACCATACCGTAGGAGTCGAAGACCTCCTGCATTTGTGGAGATATTTCCACCTATCTGACAACTTGACGTTGGCAAGGTCAACGGTTGAAGAGCAGGGCGAAACAGAGTTATGTACCTTCCCTTTGCGCCCAAATCAATTGGCATAATGTGATTATACGGGGCAATATGATTACTTAGAGATTCTAGGATGCATCCGGCGTCTGCAACCAATATACCTGAGAGCGAAAAAAAACGATGGTTATATTTCGTTGGAATACGGACAACTACTGGATAAATTACCGGAGACAGGATCAAAGGACCGGACGTTATTCATGGCACCCAAGCTGAGGACAATCTCCTTCTGCAATGAGATACTCCCTCCAACAAGGCCTGTGTTACCGCCTTGAGGTACTATGCCGATGCGCTGGCTGGCACAGTACTTGACTATTTCACTGACTTGTTGGGTTGTGCGGGGTCGCAAAACGGTATTTGCTTGGCCATGGTATTTTCCCATCCAATCCACATTGTAGGGTGTTAGGTCATCTGGGGAGGTAAGGTATGGAGGAAGGGTAGAAATGATGGATGTGGGTGGCAGGATCTTGGAAAAGTGAGTGAGATCCTGCTCTGTGAGGGTGTTGAGGTGCGAGAATGAGGGAATATTATGGATGCATCTCCGTGAGGGGAGTCGTGTAGCCAGACGAAGAGAAAGCATGGAGACGCAGTGGATAAGGTACCTACCACTCTACCACTAGTACTACATATAATAAATATTATGGTGTGGGAATAAATAAATAATATTTGATTGGCAACATATCATCAAGTAGGTACTTACACGCTGTCAGGTAACTTGTCAGGTTTTGTAGGAACATCTTCTCCCACTCCCGTTTCTCTTTCTTTCCTTCAGCTAGCACCTACATCTCATCATCCGAGTCGTGACCCCATTCAACCTGTGCTGGCACATACTCTTTTACTCTCTCTCCCTATCTCTTCCCCATAGTAATGATCCTCGGCCCTTCTGATCAGTGGAACGACGCACAAGAAATCTTACAGGACGACCACTCTCTTCGTGACCATATCCAAGAGGCTCCTGCTTCCACAGAAACAGAACATTCCGCTGTCACAGGCACCAATGTTGCCTCCCCTTCATCGAAAACCAGTGATTCAACCCCCGCGATTCCAACCTTGACACCCGCACACACTTACCAGGAGCACGTTGAAGCAGCAAGTGTGCATAATTCACTGGGGGGTTATGTCACCGTCAATCAGTCACCTCTGGAACGACCACCAACCGCTCGTTCCCCACAGTCCTCAGAATCCATTCTTGCCCATTCCGACACACACGCACACATTTCCACCCCAACAGGTAGAGTGAGAGATATGCAGAGTAGACGCCGTTCCGCCATGGAGGTACATTAGCCTGCTATATTCCCGTGCAATTCCTACCACTCGAGTCTAACATTTAATTTTCATTTAGCCAGCCCGATCTAATAATCGTCTCTCTGGCTTTTTCTCCAACCTTATTCATCGCCGTGATACAATCACTCCAGCGACCGCTCGACCCCCTCGTGAAGAGCGACCAATATCTCCCGTTCAACCACACTCCGAACCAGAGTCGAGGGCGCCATCTCCCGTGCCAGCCAGATCCCTAACTCCTCCTCCTCCGTTGCCCCCACCCACTCTCCATGAGTTAGGACTTTCATTGTCGGCTATGACTTCTGACCTTTCGCCTTCCCATTTCAGTTCTCCGCCCGCGAGCGGCGCCTTTTTGGCCCCACATTATCTTCTCCTCTGCCATGCACAAGGCTTGGATGTACTTCCTCTGGTTTCACCCCCAGTTCCCCAACCCTATGCTCTCGTGCGAAGAGTAGCCTTCAAAAGTGTGGTTGTCATGGAACATCGGAGGGTCCTGGTAGCTATAGCCGGTAGAAGAGATGGTGTTCGGGTCTACGCTTTGGAGGAAGTCAAGAAAGCTGTGGAGTGGCGTATAGAAGTCGAGCTTCGTAGGGAACGTGAGCGGACGCGGAGAGAAGAATCAAAAAAAGCAGGCTCTGGTAATTTGGGCATTGACCAGCGAGATTCGTCGGAGAAACGAAACAAATTATCGCTGTCGACTCCACCAATGGCCGAGATGCAACGGAACGGAAAACTTACCTCAAAAACATCGTCCATTTCCAGTCCAGTGACACCAAAGAAGCCAAGGCCTCCGACATCGCAACCTTCGTCGTCGCTTCCGCCCATCGGCCAGCCTCCCCCTTATACCAGTGCATCAGAATGCCGGCCACCTCTGCAGAGTCAGAGGTCTACAGTATCGGTAAACATATCTCGTTCTAGGCGGTCATCCCTATCCTTGGTCGTTGTTCCTACAGTTCTGCCAACAGCCTCTCCGATACCGTATGCAGCTTCTGGCTCAGGAACAGAGCTCGCGGACGTTTCCAAGAACTTGCAATGGTTTGAAGCCAGTGACGACGAGGCTATTGACATGCTAACGGCGGGTGCAAGCGGAGGCCAAGCACTGGACGAGAGGACCAGTTCCATCCCGCCTACAAGGGACGACGATCGACACGGTGACATTGTGAGCGCTGCCACTGCACTTCCAGTCCGCAGCCATACAATCCAGTCCAACCGGAGGAATCGCCCAGCAAACCTTGATTTGACCCTTGCTCGATCGAACATAGCCTCTGCGCACCCAACTGATCCTTCACCCTCGCCAACCCTACTCACCATTCGTCAAGCGTTGCAAACTTCCCCTCTCACTGATACTAATGCCACTATCGATACTTCTTGCGATAGAGCCCCACAGCGACCTCCTCCTGAAGTGGACCCTGACGATGAAGACGATGAAGATACGGCTACCGTTCCTGGTGAACGGATTACACTCGCTCAAGCCCTTCTGGAAAGTAGACTGCCTGGTTTGCCTCCAGCTGGCACCACCCAAGCACAGGAGCCGTTCCTGATTCAAACATCGCCTACAACTTTCGGCGAAGACGACCTTCCTGTGACGACCTCCCTCACCGACGCTCTTTCATCGCATACTCGCAGCGTCGCCAGTCGACCAGAAAGACGACGACGACGTTGGTCTTTTCTTGGGAGTATATTTAACCCCACCGGTTCTCAAGACATGAGGACATCCCCTTCTCCTCTTTACGACACACCGTTGGGCTCCCCTGTATCGCCAACATCGCCGACTATACGCGAAGATGAAGGCAGACTTCTCACACGCTCACTTTCCAACCGTTCGCGACCTTCCGCGACCTCAACCACTCTCATCCCTCGGCCATCCACTTCTGGTGGGCCTCGTCCTTCACACTCCAACTCGATTCCTCCCGTGCCCACTGTTCCTTCTGTTCTGCCATCCCCATCCTCACACCGCCTTCTGCCTCGAATTCTGAGCAATGCGTTCAACCCCCGAAGATCTAACGACCACCCTCACACGCTTGTACTGAAGAATGTGAATGTAGATTCGAAGAAGAACAGCGCCGCCCAAACGCCGCTGATGCCCCAAGCACCTCCTCCAAAACTAGAATACGTCAAACTTCCTGGGACCAAAGGTTCCCTAATGATCAAAGCAGTGGAGACACAGAAAAAAAGGTGCACACGATTCCATTTACCAAAATTATCTCTTAACGCCCTTGCTAGTTTCTTGGCCATCCTCTGTGGAGAAAATGGCGAGAAAGTTGAGCTGTTCGCTGGAACCTATAGGACAGCTCTCGGCCTGTCTCGGACGTTTATCCTTCCAGACTCCCCCAAGTCTCTCGAACTGCAACTGCAAGGCGACGACCTTGTGGAGGTCTTTTTGGTGTTCTCACAGAACGTTTTTGGATTGGAACCTGCAACCGTCAGGGTGCGAGAGGTTCGCATCGGTCGCGCTGAACGAAGAGCCGCGCGGCGGAGAGTGAGGGAAATACGAAATGGCCAGACAGATGTCTTTGATACCGATGCGCTCGTCCTCGAGGACGAAGACACCAATGTCAACCTCAGCGCCGGCGTTTCCTTACCGTCAAGCCAGGATCCACTTTCGCGCAACAACTCCACCGCATATCTCGCGGAGCCCGTTCACACACCCACGGGAAGTGTGGGTGCCCATGATTCTGCTCTGGCGCACGCGGAGGAACTGGTTGCTCTCGCTTCTGTACAAGTCGGTCCTTACACAACTTTCCAGCAACTATCTTTCGCGCCCAAATTTCCGCTGGCCACCATCGCTGACGACTACATCATACCTCCGACATATCCTGATTTTCTTGGCTACCGCGCTGAGCATGAGCCTGATGCGTATGGAAGTGGCGCAGACCTTGCGTCCATGCAATTCAACCCACCTGGGTTACCCATGCCAGTACCGGCATCTCCATCGAGATGGTTCTATCGTGATCCCAAAGGCGTCATTCATGGTACGTCGAGGCTCTTGACTCCCAAGACTGCTACTTACGTTAATTGTAGGGCCGTGGAAGGCAAGCTTGATGCAGGCTTGGTATAAAGACGGATTACTTCCTCCTGACCTACCTGTTCGAAAAGAGGAAGACAAAGAATACATCTTACTCAAGGACCTCAGACAACAATGCGTTGACCCAGTTCACCCGTTTCGTTCCGCCCCACCACCGCCTACGCCGCAGCCTTCCCCACCGCTACCTGATGCATCCAAGCCCCTGCTACCCCCGATCTCCCTTCTCCTGCAACCACGCCATTTTGGTCCACCAGCATTATTCTATTCATCTCGGGGTGGACATAGCACGTCTATAGTCGATGCTCGTGGACGCTCTGTGCTAAAGGGAAGATTCGTGTGGAGCACGGATGAAGAGGACAACTCTAAGTTATCCACCCCTCGGATGGGTGATATAAAGAGGCTGGAGGCGTTTGATGTGAGGGATCGCTCTGTCATCGTCGCAATGCGGCAAGGAGGTTTAGAAGCTATGGACTTTCGTGACGCGTTGCTAAAACCCGCAGACGAATCGCGCACTGTCCTACCAAATTTCCTGCCTCCTCCTTCAAATACCAACAGGCGCGGCCCGTTTGTCTGGCAGATAGGCACCCCCATCAGTTCTTCCATTGGTGGTGCTGCTTTGTTTGCAAAAACAAAGACCGGCTATCTTGGGAAGAAAGCGAGCTATCCTTCGGGAAAATCTCCGGCCAAGGGCGAGTTCGCCGGGCTCAATGATGGCGATGCAGAATTTAACGACGAAATCATCTTCATCGGACGCAACGGAAATGATCTTTACCTTTGTGAACGTAACGGTGGTGCATTCAGGATACTGAGACTCTGTTCGGATGTGTCATAATCATGATTGTTGATTGTTCATGTCCACTGTCGTTGAATCTTTTGCCGTGTTTTCCCCCTCGCATTCTTTATACCGTCATCATCCATCCACACCATTTTATTTATCAAGTTGGATGTGTGCAGATACCTATGATACCTTCCATTCGCAAACAACTAACTCACAGCTTCGCAACTATCTTGCGTAGATCAGTCTTCAGGATCTTACCCGTTGATGTTTTCTGCAATCCTGCGTATGAGTATACTGAGTATACAACAAAGGGTGGGTGGTCTACCGGGAGTTCCTCGACCACTTGGACCCACTCGGGGCAGGCAAAACCTGGTAAGAGAGTACGTGCGTGACGCTTCAACTCCACCTCAAAATCTGCATGATTTCCCGCCCATTGTTGGATGTACTCTGGGCGGAGGATGGCAAAGGCCATCGGACGTTCACCCCACTTGGGGTGCGGCCGTGCGACTACCGACACCTCGAGAATATGCGGGTGACTGGCTAGTTCTTGAGACGATGATCTATGTCAGCAATGAATAATCGTAAACAACCTGCCTTACCGAGTTCTATGGCCAAACTTGATGCGTTCTTTGAATAATAAACATTTAGATTAGCGTCGTAGGAGTTATTGTCGGGTTGTTCACCTCTCCCCCAGAAATGATGATGTCCTTGCTCCTATCCATGATCTGCAGGACGCCATTGGGATGCATCACAGCAAGGTCCCCGGAGTTGAAGTACCCTCCTCTGAAAGCCTTGCGCGTCGCCTCCGCATCGTGGAAATACTGGCAGCCAGGGAATCTTGGAACAGCCCAAAGGGTTGACTAGCAAGAGCCTCTCACCTCTTTCATGACGATGTTACCTCGCGTGACGATCTCACCTACCGTCTTTCCATCCTTGGGCACGTCTATGAGATTGTCGTCGTTCTCGTGCTTTGGAGGATACACGACTCGGACGTTCTGAGCGGTAGCAAAGCTCTGTCCCTGGCGTGCCATCAGCTTTGCACGTTCTGCTAGAGGTAGTATTGTCCAGAAGGACTGATCGTAACACCGCGTGAATGGTCCGTAGGTCTTCCGAAGCGGAATGAGTCCATAGTCACTAAAAGCTGAGCATATGACGCACCTCGCTAGTTATGTGTAAAATGCCAATTCATCCCCCGAGTTAAACAATATACCAGCTGATAAATAGGGGACTCACGTAAGACCGTACACATGGACGGGCTTGATCCCAATCTGCTCAAGCTGGCCAATGACCTGAGCAGTGGGTGCTGACCCAGCGACGATCGCGGAAATAGGGTGAGATAGGGGACGCGCAGCTGGGTCGTTGACAATGCCAATCTAACCGAGACTCGTCATGCCGTCGGGTGGCATACTGAATCAATGAACGGACCTGGACTGTTGGTGCACCACAGTAATGGGTTACACCTGAGTCGAGAAAATGTTTCCAAATCTGGGAATAATTGACTTGTCTGATGATGATCTATACGCCATTCACCGTTGTCGGGAATGCAGAGGCCATAATGATAGGGTCATACCTGGGTTGCACATGCAAAGACATTGGCCCAGGGGAATGTCCATCCTGCAGCATGGAACATTGGGAGAACCCTGTCAAAGATGTTAATTGGAATGACACCACTTGAAGGGAAGATGATACCATAGGTAACAGGAGTCACGGGTGATTCTGAAGGGACATGCAGTGAGTTTGTTGTCTGATCATCACAATGAGCTCTTACTGTGCCTCGGAGGCGTTCCCTACCGCAGCAAGGTAGGAACCTGATGTGGAACGTGTAAGCACGTATAACGTTTATCAAAGGCCATTGCAGACCTCGCAAGGTAGTAAGAACACCCTTAGGCTAGAGCAACCATCAGAATCTTGATCAAGGGGTTGCAAGGCGGTGTGCGCACTCTACCGGTAGTACCTGAACTGACATTGGACTTCAGTAGGGTTCTGCCAACGTCGGGCGAACTTAAACCTTACGTGTAACACAGAACTGCTGGAGTGTCCTCATTAGGTTCCACATCCAGCCCAGCCCATCCCCTTTCAGCGCTGAACCTCCGACCTGCGCTCAGGAACTCTTCGTATGGGTCACCGGCCCTACCGGTATCGTGACAAACGATGGTGGCAGCTTTGGTATTGGGTATAAGATGCGAGCATTCTTGGTCAACCAAGATGAGTTTCGATCCACTGTGCTCGAGAATGTAAGCGACTTCTAGAGGGTTTAGACGTGTGTTGATTGGTGTAAAGATTGCGCGAGCGGCAAGAATGCCGAAGTGAGCATCTACACAGACCCAGTCAATTGCGATGCGCACGCGAATGGTCTGAATATTAATATTGACCTGCAATCATAGGTCTTAGAGAAGTAAGGGGACGTGTAAGTTAAGAAATCAGGGGAATCGTTGCAGGCACTCACGAGTTTGGGGTCAAGACTGCGACGCGGTCACCTGGGCGGATTCCCGCCTGTATAAGTGCATATGCCAGATTTTGGATGCGCTGGGCCCTGAAATGTTGTGGGTGGATTGCGGCGCCTCCAGTACTGGAAGGACTCACCATATACTGTACGAGTAGAAAGCCGACTGTTTGGTATCAGGATAGGCTAGTGCTAGCTTGTCCGGGTATATGAGGGCCGCGCGCAAGACGAAGGTGAATGGGTTCTGTAGACTCCAGTTGGGTAGTAGTGTGATTTGCAAACTAGACATACGCACAAGGGGGTGGAAGTTTACTGGTACTCCGTGCAGAGGTTTTTGTTCGTAACTGATGTTGGGAGGAGGTATGCTTTCCGGTGTCGGGCGAAAGATAGAAGTGTCTGTTCGGGTTTGTTGGCTTCTGGATGACTGACAACGACGCGTTACGCACCGAAAGCTATCAGGGACATGATGACTAGGATGTAGTGTGTTAGAGCACAGAGACGGTACTCCTGCGGAATGGCCTCAACATAATTCGCTTAGTACCCCAGTCTGCCTTACCCAGGCTGTCAAGCAATCGTCATTTACACATTTATTGACCCAAGTTCACCCTCACCATTCAAGGTCGTCTTCGTGAGTAGTCTCACCAACATGCACACCATTCTAGAAGAAAACAGTCCCTCCCTGACCTTTGAGGTCCTGGCAAGAGACCACCTCCTCTAATGCCTCCCAAGACCAAGTAGGTTCTCGATGTAGCTTGCATTTTCAAAAGTATCGTGGTAAGTATACTCTGTCTCAGCTATCTTGTTTCTGCTTGGAAAACCAACGCCAGTTGGTACAGGTGTTTGTCGATCAATGGGGAGCGTTCCCTTCTGCAAGATGCCTTCTTGAATGGTAGATCACTCAGTGGCTGCTACCCATACAGTTGTAGACTGAACTGCTGTTAAGTAGCCACTTGAATGTCATCGAATCCCTCTCTTCTTCCCTTTGAAAGGGTATGCTATCCCGTTGCGAACAATCCATCCGCTGGGATGCACAGTCTCAGGCTGAGATCACCTTGATCGAAGATGCCGCCATAATTTCAGGTCTGATTCGCGATCCTACTCAAGACTCGTATATAAGGTCGAATAATAGGGCATCTGATCTCATCCCTTCAGCCTACCCACCCTTGTTTTGACTTGCTATTGTGACGTCAAGCTATGTCCCGATCCTGGAGGTTAACAGTCTTTCTGGTGACCTTTGCGATATCATTCAAATCTGTCGAGCAGCTAAGCACCGTTTCCAATTACCCCTCTCCCCAATGGTGTCACATAATGGGGTTGCAGTGGAACCAAATGACTGGGTGAACATCAATGCGTCATCCAGAGAGAAGCTTCATGTCATTGGCCGCCCAAAGCCGCATCTCAGACGAGGCTTAAAGCACAGCGTCTAATGGCCCATGGAGTACGTGCCCTCAGAATGTTTGGTGCGATTGTGCTTGACCAACGTTTGCAGACATCATTACCCCTAACATCCTTCCTGCGAGCAAGCATCCGCAGGACTACCTCAGCTGTGCTCCATAGTCAGTTCGTGCTCACTCACATACATGTCGTTATAATGGTTTGCCCCGCCCTCGACAAAATAACATTAGCCACTGGCCGGACTGCAACTGGTGCTCAGGCTCGAGCGCTCAAGATGTATCTGGTGCGAATCTGTCTCCAGATACCGACGCCTGTTCTGGTATGCACGAAGCTTTTCATCTCGTTAGAGTAATTTTTTATATGGTACACTCAGGCGATACTGGTGCCTTAAACACCGGCCATGAGCCGCTGGACCGCAGTATCGCTTTGAATTCCACATTGTCAACTCTGGGTTCCCTTCATTTGGCTTCTTCATTTAGCTCATCAGCGAGCGGAGTCTCGACGGTGATGCCACTTGTAAACCGAACTTGCCTAGTTCCCGCCATACAAATGGTCCAAGATTTTTACGCCTACCGCGCGCGGATTCACCCGCCGCCTCCAACACGGTGTCTCCCTAATCATCTACCCCCGCTCAATTTTTTTTTCAAAACAATAACAATCCAAACATTGATCACGCCAACGGTGAGAGACCTAATAAATGTACCCCCTCCACAAGCAGTCTTGAGCCGCATGCTAGTGAGTTTATCGATGCTGCCCATCCATCCTGTCCTGATCTTCATGCGAAGCCTGGACAACATGCCCTTGTGTTGTTAGAGACGGAAAGGATAAACCAGACACCCGTTTGCTCAAAGGACCATCTACCATTATGGACGCCTCAGATTCTATCTTCTTCAATGTAATTGCCTTCGCGCTCACCGAATCGTCGGAATCCGCCCAGAATGTACCACGAAGGAATGATCGACGCATTATTTCTGACGGCAGGCACGATGATACGTCCCAATATGAATTTTGGCCAGGTGGTTCGCGGACTCAGGCTCAAAGCCCAAGAAGGCACCTTCACTGGCCTTCTTGACTTGCGCGGCATAGTAAAAATTGTAAATTCCATTCTCATTCATTCTGAAGACCATGAATAATTCGAACTAGACGTAGGATCGCGATCATGGAATGGTTCTCTGGATGTAGCAGTACATCGAATGGCTGCAGACGGCTTCTGTTGCGAACACCCCTGCATTTCGTTCCAAGTGAATCGTTCATTTCCCAGGTCAGAACGAGAGAACCACTAGCAACCATGGGGCATTTTTTGCATCGCAGCTAGGAGCAACACGTGTGTTGATATGGCATGGTGAAGGGGCCAAGAGAACGCTTGATGGGTACTTTTCAGGTACTTTCAAGAATCAAATCGCAAAATCGGGGGAGCAGCCATTTGAGGTAAGGTCTATTGTGGAAAACGGAGATCTATATGAAACATGACACAAGCCGTTCAGACTCGACCATACCACCACCGTTGCTTCAATCTAGAATATGATCGTGAGTAGTCCCCCTGTTGATAGTCTCACATAGCGAACGGGGTCAGACGAGCGCCAAGCTCGGGGACCAACTTGGACTCAAATCTACCTCTATCATGACCAGAGCGCTGCCTACAAGCCAGTGGAGATCTCGGATGTATATTTGTGACATGTGCAGAGTTATCACGCTTTATTGTTTTGCGAATGGGAACTTCTGTAAGCAGTGTGCCAGATCGAGAAGAAGAAATACAAGGGTAAACAAAGCGGCTCGCCCCAGCACTGCCGCAAATCGCAGCCTATGTTGTCGTTGGCGTTACAAGAAGTTAAGAGCCTCTCACCTTTTGTCTATACTTTCCAAAGAGACAACCATGGCCGACGCCGCATCAGGCTCTGTGGACAGATCAGTACAGGTCAAACTCGTTCTCCTCGGTGCGTCTCTACACTGTTTACAAACAAACCTGCAAACTTACATGTCTCACAAACATTCTCACCGGCCTCGATTATTTATTATCCGTCGAATTCTTTCATTTTCCAATAACTCGTGATCTCTCAAGGCGAAGCTGCTGTCGGAAAATCATCAGTGGTTCTTCGATTTGTGAGTGGAAATCTCAAGGTGGCATGAGAAGGTAGTAGAAGTCATCCCACCGTCTTTGCCAGGTATCCAACGAGTTCCAAGCAAACAAGGAGCCCACTATTGGCGCTGCATTCCTGACTCAAAAATGTCGTCTGGAGGATCGTGTACTACGTTATGAAATTTGGGATACTGCTGGACAGGAACGGTTCCACTCTCTGGCTGTAAGCGCACCATCCGTCTATTCGTCTGTCGCCGCTTAGTGCGTCTTTTTCCTTTCTTCTTAGCCCATGTATTACCGCAATGCTCAGGCAGCTGTCGTTGTCTATGATGTTACGAAAGCTTCCAGTCTGGAGAAAGCGAAGTCATGGGTGAAGGAGTTGCAAAGACAAGCTAATCCCAACATCGTAATCGCACTTGCTGGGAATAAAGTCGACTTGGTCCAATCATCTGCCTCACTATCAGGGGTGACCACCGGGTCCGAACTTGAAGACGAGGCAGATGATGCCACTGCAACACCAGGAGAAGCACCAAGTCCCGGCGGCGGCGAGGAGTCCTTACGGCAGATACCTCGTGAGGAGGCACAGGCTTACGCCACTGAATCTGGCCTGTTATTCTTTGAGACCAGTGCGAAGACTGGGGAGGGTGTCGTGGAGATCTTCACAGAGATAGGTACTTGAAAATTTCACGACCTTGTATGCCCTACCTCACAATTCTATCTGCAGCAAGAAAAATACCCATCGAACACATCTTGGCTTCTAACCGTGGTGTTGGCAGAAACGGTGCTGCCGGCGGTCGTGCAGGTGCCTCGCGGCAGGATGGTGTCATTTTGGAAGAGAACCAAGCGAAGGGCAAAGATGCTTGCAATTGTTGAGTTAGAAACTTGCCTTTGATTTGGCGAAGATACATTTTGCCTCGTCGTTTTCTTTTCGTTGATCCTTTGATCTATATGACTACACCAGCCAACCTTCCACTTGTAATTTGCTCTTCATAATTCCAGTCAATTATTGGACGATAGACTTAGTACAGCTGACAAAATAGCCGTCGTGAAATGAGGTACATCAACAACATTCTGATCTCGAGCCCCTGATACACCTGTTGACTATAATTTGGCTTTGGAACTACGTTTCACTAGTGACCATGTGAGGGAATGAAATCCATATAAGGAGGAGGTCCTGTAACTTGCTCTTGGTCATTGGGTGTCAGATAGGGTGGAGGCGCGTGTACGTGGGATGATGACTGATCCATGATTTCGCCAGGAGGTGATAATGAGTCATGGCGGTCACACATCTGGGTGAACGGGTGATGAGGAATGGCTGTAGATGGATTGGCTTGAACGGCGCCACGCGACGTGGGCGATCTAAATGCAGAGTCAATGGATGGAGGGGGATCGGATGGATCATCAAGAGGTGGGGGCGGAGGTGGTGGCTCCTCTAAGATCAAACCTAAGGCCCGGCATGGCTGAGCGAGATCAACAAGGTCAGTAATATCTGGGTCTTGTGCTGCTTGTTCAACGGAAGGCGGCGGGGTGGATGTCCGATGTAGCGTGTCGGAATGACCATCAAACTGCTGCGACGGCGTAAAACCAAAGGTCACCCCTTCGCCGATGATGACCATCCCAGTCATCGGGATCACAAAATGCTCTTCTGCATCTGTATGGATGTATATCTCGTTTTCCGACTCCTGGAACGTGGGCAAATCAGCCGATGTGGATGCTTCTGATGGAAAGAAAGGTGGTGGTGGAACGTCTCTGTCTTCAAATGGGGGAGGTGCTCCGTTTTGTGTATAACTTGGACCAGCCTCTCCCTCGTGATACAGGGGCGCGGAAATTTCGACGTCTTCTTGTCGTATAGTCCTGAGTGGCGGGCGGTCATGCTTCTTTTGATATGCAGCATCCACCCATGCTTCGACCTCAGGTAGACGAGCAGGAGGCGGGATGATGTTGACGGGAATAGGAATCGTATATAACCTTTCGGTTCTGCTGGTAGTATCGACAAATGAAACATGGACGTTGAGGACGAAGGATACTTTGTGAAGAAGAGTTGTTTGAGTGATGGAAATACATTGAGGATCATTCTCCATGTAGGCGTGATCTCCTTCGGGTTGAGACCGTGGATGGTCTGAAGGGGAGGTAGATGGCGACGCATGATGTAGAATGAAGCGTAGTCGAATTGGATTTGAGGTATGGAAGCGGCAAGATGCCCCGGAACGCGACACGATTGTTCTATACACAGTGGAGAAGACTGGAGAGTCCATCAAGGGGTCCCTTGGTTTCTCTGCAGCAGATGAAATCGCTGCGGATGAAGGACCCTCATACACGAAGCTGCCGACGCCATCTGTTGGACCCGCGCCGCCCGATGGTGCGTTTTGCCACCCGTCCTCGAAGCTAATGTCATCACCATGCTGAACCACGACTACACGAAGGAGCTCCGTCTTGATATTACGGAGTCTAAACCCATCTTCCAGGACAAGCTCGCGGGGTGGAGGTGGTACAGTGACGTAGACGGGAATTGGCTCTCCAACATGGAATGTTGACCTTGGAATTTCGGCCTCTACGCGTGCTGGATGGTCCAGTACATGCTTCTCAGGCGAAATCGCGACTGTATGCGTGTGTGAGGTATAACGCCTAGTGTGCACCACGAGCTCTTTTGACACGTCAGGGACCGTTGGGTCGACGGCGTGCAGAGTCGCAGTCAGCACGTGTGTCAGCGATGAGTGTGAGGTGTGTATGCACTGTGGCACGTCTGGCATGAGGGGTATGGCAAACGGAAAAGAGGTCGGGATGGCAACATCAGAGTCAAGCGGGGATGACGACAAGTCTATCTCGGAAACACTGAGCTCAATCTCATGACCATACGCAGATTCTGTCGTGCGCAAGGATACAGACCTTACATTCTATTTAGTCCGATCAACAGTAATGAGAAGGAATCGCATACTGACACTTTCCTCCAAACACCAGGTTGGGCACCTTTGACATGTACTTCCCCCTCCATGGCTGCGCGTTCCCCTTCAGCACCTACATAGCCTTTCTGGAAGTTTATGCCGTCTACGGTGGGGACAATGAGCAACTGTAGACCCAAAATGTCTGAGCAATCGCTGTGCGCAAGTGGGAGAGCATCGCGGGGACCGTGCTGAGAATAGCGGGGAGGGGGGGCGAAATCAACGGGCATGTGATGCTGAAACTCGAGTTGACAATCACACAAGCACTACTCCTTCAGGACGCTGATATTGGTTGTAGATGATGAAAGTTGAGATGAGGATCGTTTGAATGATTGTGGCGTCAAAACAGGGAAGATGAACGACAGTCTCTAATCCCATGGCACTTAGTACACGCCTTCCCACTACTTCAAGCCAAACATATTCCGACGAGAAAGAGCGTAGAACAAAATGTACATACATAATATTAAATCAAAAACGACAACAGACATGGACACCTTACTCCACTCTCATTAGACTCTCCAGCTCCGCAAACATAGTTTGATCCAGGTCTCTCTGCATTAGCAACTCCCAAGCTGCATCCCGGCGTCCCCCAAGCATCCCAGTTCCCTTTTCTACACTTTTCTCTCCCGTCTCTCCGAAGCCCATCCCAAACGCAAGTGTAGGCTGGGTGGACTGTGAGGTGTCAAAAGCATCCTCGCCACTGTCAACAGCCTTCATAGCTTCAATTGCTCTGCGTGCAGTGCTCACGAACCACTGGCGAGCTTCAGGGACAGCATTGGTTGCGGAAAATCTCTGAGCCATGCGGAGCATGATTTGTGAGAAATGCAGTGACCGGTCCGACTTTATTCTCTTCTTCAGTTCTGGAGGGGATAAGAAAGCAATGGCATAGATGGCCATCGTCGCTTTCTCCAGGTATGACAGCCACGATTCTCGGGAGAGGAAAGCAAAATCAGGGTCGCTCACTGGAAGACGGTGGACGAGGGTCTCCAGCAAACGCCACAACCACTGTTGTGGTATATTCGCAGAAAAGACATGTCGATTATGATCCATATGAGCAACACGAGTGAAGACATCAAGAGCAATATCGGGAAGAGATGGCGGTCTGCAATTTTGGATTGGCACTCCGCTCAATTTAAGCATCTGCATTGGAGATATTGCATGCGCTGGTTCAACCAGAACAGACGCAACAAGCTCGAATATTCGAGTGGAAATGCGGATAGTAGAGTCGGATGGGGAGGAAGATTGAGAAAAGGAAATAACGGGAGAAAGGTTGGACAGGGTATGGAGAACGTCTTTACGGACGTTGATGACGTCGGCGATGGTGAGGGCGGGCGAAGTCGGTCGTGGTGGGCCATCTTGTGGGAAAACGACGCCGCAAACACGCAACACCAACTCCAGTGTGCGATTGTGCCTTGCCATAAACTGTACATTGTCTGGTATGACAGACAAGTTTCGGATGATGTTTGTAACGGCAAGTATGATGTTACCCGAGCGATGTCGAGGACCATGGACCGTTGTCCGCAAACCCTGTTCGGTGTTGATTCCTGCAAACGGCAACGACTCGGTTTCAAGAGCAAAGGTTACCAATTCACGGTGCCGTGGTATATGGGTATCCTCCGTCAAGTGGTGTTGTGACGTATCACCAACCCCATCGAAAGCTTCGTCCTCCAGAAGGTCCAGCATCTCCTCCAGCAAATCTGTACACTGTGCAATGGGGAATCCCGAGCCAGGAGTGGGTCCCTTCATTGTTGAAAGAAGGGTGAGAGTGGTCAATGCATATGACAGTTCGGCTGTTAGTCGAGACCGGATGGACATTGTGAGCGCTTCAATGTCCACAGTTCCCCACTCATTGATATCCCTCATTGGGCGGCGATGTGCACGCTGGTACTCCTCCTCCATTACGTCAAGGTTCCGTCCTCCAAATGTGTCAACTTCACGTGCGAGTGGTATATATTCGATTTTGGTTCTCAGGAACTGAGATCGCGAACGTGACGAGACTGAGGGTGGAATGGAAGCGGTATGGTTTGTAGGTAATCGTCGGTCTACCGAAGCTGACATTGCAGGCAGCTGTGTGGATGGTCAGACGTGTTCAAAGAAGGGAAGAAAGAGAGGCGCTCACGACGTCTGGTGATTCTGTCCCACCTTATCTCAATGTTAAAAATTACGTACGCAAAACACCACAAAAGATTCAGATCTCACCTGTTTTTAACTTTACTCGTTTTCCATCAACTTCCTCCGACTCAAATCTTCGTTTCATGCCTGGAACATCTTGTTCGTGATGTTCATTCAATGCAGAATTAGGAAGGTGCCCCATGTTTCCTCCGCTCAGCGGTGGCGCCAGCGAATGGCCAGATAAAGAGTCCGAGAAGCCATGGGATCCTGAGATACTTGCATTAGACACCGTTTGCTGTGGATGGGGACTTTGTGGTAATGGGTGCGATGCAGGGGCCGAGGGACTACCGTGAATCGAGGTGGACACGTTCTGGTTGCCCGATACGGACTGGTTCAATAATCCCATCATACTGTTAACAGGTCCGGGTAATTGAGAAGCAGCGCCTGGGAGTGCCGCACCGGGAGATTGGTGAAGCATACTAGGGGTACTGTTTGGGACTGCTGGCGCACCTTGTAGACGGCCTGCAGTCATCATCGCTTTGCGATTAGTTTCCTGGACATTACGACGGTAAAATTCCTCGAATGGTTGGATTATAGCGTTGTAGTAGTAGGCCAGTATGGTAGCAATGGAGCGCTGGCCATTGGGCACAGGAGCCGGTAGAAATTCAGGAAGGTCGAACTGCGGAAGAAGTTGCGACCATGCATTCTGTTGCGTTATCTAAGAAATTTGGTATGCACGATTAGCAAGCAGTGAAACAACGATATTTGATGGAAGTACTTTTTGGCTGCCGCCAAGCTGGAGCACTATGCCCCACAGTTTGAGCAGGTCAACATCCTTGCCAGCTAAGCGAAACGCGCCAATATCGTTCGCGCATTCCACAGTTTTCCATGGTGACGTTTCCGGGTCATAATTGGGAGGATATGGGACACCTGTCAAAATTGGTGGAAGAGGGCTGCCTCGGCTGATGTGGACATTGGCCAGACCAGTCAGGAAACTACGCTGCTTCTGCTTCATTATGGCAATATTTGCCATGTTAAGCGGTGGACGAGCGGGCATGGTTGAGGCTTGCATGGAGGGATCGAATGATGCGGAGTTAGGCTGGGGAGCAACAGGGTGATGGGACGAGTAAGCAGCGGGCTGGAGGTTAGAGTGACCGGAAAGGGAGGCGATGGTATTGAAATGCATGTTACTGGGTGCATCATGAGGTGCACCCTGTAGCCCATTGGGTTGATTATAAGAGGATGACATTGGGTCGAGGAATGATGACTGGGTTGTTCCACCTACGAGGATCTGAGAGGGAGAAGCCGCGGGTTGGCGTGCATTAGCGTTGGTAAGCTGCCTTTGCATATTAACGGCGTTAAGAGCAGCCATCTGTTTCGCGGCGGCATTGGGATCAAGAATGAAGTGGGGGGGTGGATCGAGGGAGTTGTTCTGAGAGATGAAGGGACCGGAAGGTAGTGAATTAGCGTTCTGATTGTTCTGGTTACGTGATTGGTGGGGAGACTGAGGCCTGTATTGACGAATTGAGGGACGGAGGGAGTTGAAGGAGATAAACTCATGACTTACAACATATGAGCCTAGTCTACTTCTTTCAAGTGCTCGCCGAGTGCATGCGACCTGCAGCTAGCGCTTTCCTTTGACCAAGGAGTCACACCCAGACACAGTCACATTCAACAGTTCTGTCACGCCTACCAGCGTCTCTTTACAATCTGCGCTTGTCCTCTCATAAGCAATCTGTTAGAACTAGACACCAGTTAATCTAGGTGCGTCGTAAGTACGGAGAATTACGGTCATATAGGTAATTAGACACTTACCCTCAGTTCCAATATAACGAACTGAGGGAAAGGGAGATAAACTGAATGTCGAGTATATAAGTAAGTAAGGGTTGGAATGTCAACTACATTCCATGAGGGTAATGTCGCTATTCAGTGCATCGATCAGTGTGCCAATACTCCTCCTCGACATAGCTCCTCCTCAACTCGACCACAACTCCCCCGTACGGCTGGAATCAACGGACGCCCATGTGCGCACGCAAGCATTCGAAATCGCCTCGCGGGAGAGGCTTTGTAAACGCGTCCGCGACGTTGGATTTCGATTCCACACGATGGAGCTTCAACTGACGATCAAGCACGCGTTCCCGAATGAAATGGTATCGCAGGTCGATATGTTTGACGCGTGCATGGAAAGATGGATCTTCGGATAGTGCAATGCCACTGTTATTATCGCACATGAGGGGCGACGCGGTAGGCTGTTTGAAACCAATGCCAGCGAGGAGCATGCGCAACCATAAAAGTTCCTGGCAGGCTTCCGTTGCGGCCACATACTCAGCCTCGCAAGTAGACAGTGTCACAATTTTTTGCTGACGCGCGCTCCAGGTAACAACACCAGATCCTAAGGAGAAGCAATGGCCGCTGATGGAACGTCGAGTGTCAGCGCAAGTAGCAAAGTCACTATCGGTGAAACCAAGAAGGCGTGCTGAATGTTCTCCGCCGAGTACCAGACGTAAGTCCCGAGTACCTTTCAGATAGCGCAGGACACGTTTTGCAGCCTCCCAGTGAACTTTGTCGAACCGGTCGAGGTAACGACACAATTGATGTACGGCGAAGGCGATGTCGGGGCGTGTCCCTTGTGCAACATAATTTAGTGACCCTACCAGGTTCTTGTAGGGAGTTTTAGCGATGTAGTCGCGCTCGTCGTCTGTCAACAATGTGGCTCGCCGCGACAGGCGCAGTCCAGGATCCATGGGAGTCGATACAGCGTGCGCATCCTTCATGTTGTACTGCGCCAATAAGCGATCGATCAATGCTACCTGAGATAGTTGAACGGTACGGTGAGCACGATCGCGGTCAATGGCGATACCCACACAGAAGTGAGCGGTGCCGAGTTCAGAGACCTGCCATCGCTGCCGAAGCTGTATCTTGAAACGGTCCAGTGTGGCCTTCGAATCCCCGATAACAAAGAAGTCGTCAACATGGACAGCGGTGATGATAATTCCTTGGGCGTCGCGTCGGTAGTAGACACAGTATTCGCATTCGAGCCTTTTGAATCCCCATTCCAGCATCGTCATGTTCATCGTCGCGTTCCATACCCTTCCGCCCTGTTTCATACCATACAGACCCTTCTGTAACTCCCATACACAATCTTCCATTCCTTCTTCTATGAAACCCTCGGGTTGCTCCATATAGCAAACTTCGTTGGGGTCGAGCAAACCGTTGAGGAAAGCGGTTTTGATGTCCAACTGCTCCATTTCCCAGTCAAGCGCCGCGCCGATGTGTGCAAGGACACGAAAAGATTCCAGGCGTGCTGTGGGAGAGGTAGTCTTGGTATAGTCCTGCCCGTACACGGCTGTATAACCCCGACAAATGTAATGTGCTTTGAAACGGGACGGCATACCATTTTCATCACGCTTCAGTTTGAAGATGGGCTTACCCTTCATTACCCTACGCCCAGCAGGCACAGCGGAACGCGGGATTAGCTTGTATACACCCATGTCTCTCAAGGAATTGAATTCCTCCCGAAGTGCCGCCATCCACTCCGCCGCAAAGAGGGATGTCATGGCCTCAGCATAGGTAAGGGGGTCGTCGGGAAATTGATGTTGCAGATCATCCATTCCAACGGCCAAAAAAAAGGTTTCGGAGGTGATGGGTGGGGCAGTGTCCCCTGTTGGTTTGGTGTCACGCTCCGCATCGATCAAGGCAGCAATAATGGTGCGCTGTGCCGGCGGGATGTAAGGAGTACCTTCCGCGGCACACTTTCTTTCGGAAGGGGTAGGCACGCGTGCGGACCGCCGAGGAGAAGCAACGCTCTCAACGCAGGGCATGGGCAGCTGGTAGTCAGGTGTGGACGGTGGAGAGGTCGGTGAGGATGAGGATGGGGGGGTAGGCAGGTGCTCGGGGATGGGAACATCGCCAGGTAGGGATGGCGTGGTCATGCTGGACTGGTGAGATTCAATAAAGGAGACGTGATATGATACAAATACTTTGTGAGAGGCGCGGTGGTAACAGCGGTAAGCCTTGGAGTCCAGCGAGTACCCAATAAGCACGCATTCCACTGACCGGTCGAACACCTTCGGGTTGTGATGGTTTTGGATCAGCACAAATGCTCTGCCTGAAAAGGACAGTAACAGGGGTGCAATTACTTATGTGGTCACAACAAACTCATCCCAGCGGTTGATGGGTGCATAGCCTGGGCTTTCCCCATAAGTGTTCAGTGCAAGCGTTCCACTCTACTGTTATGTGTCAAGTCCAGGTTCAATCCCAGAATTCCCAGATAGTCCAGAGCATGGAATGGCGGAGTCAGTCGGGAATCCCTGAGGGGGGTTGGAGGGGTAAGGAACTTCGGCTTCAGCTTATGTGCTGCACCCCTGTACAAGTTCTGTTCCTTAATTTCAAGGCAGAGGGTCAGAAGACAATCCTAAGGTCAAATTAAGGACTGAAGGAGGTTTCAGCGTGAAGTGGAGACTTCACAGGATAGAATGGGATTTAGTCGATATTCAAACTAAGGAAATATTGGAGAGTACAGGCAGGTTTATATACTGAAGAGTCTGGAACATATAAAGCTGTTAAAGTATGTCGGATGAACCAGGGTTTTGGGTTTCTGGAACAAAGTAAGGGATGAATTGGAATGGCGTCAGAATGGTGGAATAATAACTGAGGGCAATGGCGCAATAATTGTGAAGCAGGGGGAAAGGGAATTATCAATAGGAACTGCAGATGTCAAGGAATGTCAAAGGAAAGAGACATATGTCAAGAGATAGCCAAGAATATGAAAGTCCGGGACAGGAAATATGGGGTTCGGAATGTCCGATGAAGGAGAAATCTTCTAAGGTAAAGTCCGAGGCTTGGGATTTGGGATTTGATCATAGGGGGCCGGAATTGGGCCGAATGGGTTAGGAAAGTTTTGGGATGTGACATTATGTGCAGATGTGTTCAACACGGTAAACTGGTGCTGGATTCCACGTGTGAGAAGCCAATCACGCAGGGACTCGCTTTTCAGTTCACCATTGTCAGAACAGTAAATTCCAACCTTGAGAGATGTCTCAAGCTCCTGAGCCCTTTCCCATGCCTGAAGGGCAGGGTAGGCATTGGATTTGGAGGCAATTCGGACAGACCAGCAGTAGGATGATTAATGATATTGAGGATGTATTTGTTTCCGCATGCTGACACATGTTCTGGGTGCTCCATCAAATCTACATGTACAATACTGAGCATATGGGTAGCCCTGATTCCCACTCGAACCTTTGGAACACTATTTTGGGTCTGCTTCCCAAGAATGCAGTGTTCACAAGCGTTTGGAGTACAAGAGGGATCAAGGGGCATACCTTTAGCTAGGCTGCGACGCTGTGGTAGTTTGCATGTCCAAGACGGCCATGCCAGGTCTGAAGTGTTGGCATGGACTGGGTCACGTACACATGCTCTGCTGTGAGTTGTCCCCTGGAAATTGGACAGAGACAGCATGCGGTGAGAGTGCTGGAAAGCATATGAGCGCTGCTCTTCGTGGTTACCCAACAAGCAGAGTCATCAAAGTGTGTGACACAGCGCAAAGCTGTGCACATGGAGGACATGGAAATCAGGTGTACTGTCGCCAAAGGAACAAACAAGATGTTGTCCAGTGTCACATGGATGCCTTTAGCAATGACCAATTGCATGGTCCCAATCACAACGGCTTGGATTGAGGACCCCCTGATGCCATTAATAACATGGGGAGCAATGGGGCATAGTCAGTAGAAGTCAGACTCGCTGTTACTGATGTGCACGGACGCTCCGCTGTCCAGGAAAAAGGGTACAACAGAAGGGTCGACTGTTGTTGGACAACACTGATTAGGAGGCTTGTATGTGAGCCCCACAAAGTCAACAGGGCATGAGTGCAAGTGCCAGTCAAGCAATGTGCAGGCTGGTTCCAGGTTGGCAAGGAGGGCATCATAGTCATCGCCATCGGAATCAGGCAGACTGCACAAGAATGTGGGCATCAGAGCATCACTGGCGAGACCGACGAACTTCTGGGTCTCAGCAGTGGGTGCGCCCACACTCAGCAGAAAGGCCTCGTTGATATCAGGATCAACAAAGTATGCACGTCCATTGGTAGCAAACTGAATGGAGCCAGGCTTGCTGGTGTTTTTGACAGTGCCCACAAGCTTGGGGGCAGGTGTTGTCGGTATGGTGGCTTTTGTATGCTTCTGTCACATCCCGAAACTCTCCTAACCAATCCTGGCCCAATTCCGGATACTGTCACATCCCGAAACTTCCCTAACCCATCCGGCCCAATTCCAAACCCCTATGATCAAATCCCAAATCCAGGCCTTGGACTTTACCTTAGACAATTTCTCTTTCATCGGACATTCCGAACCCCATACTTCCTGTCCCAGACTTTCGTATTCCTATCTCGGTTATCTCTTGACATATGTCACTTTCCTTTGACACTTCTTGACATCTACAGTTCCTAGCAATAATTCCCTTTCCCCTTGCCTCGCAATTATTGCACCATTGCCTTCAGTCATTATTCTCCCATTCTGATGCCATGTCACATCCCGAAACTTCCCAAACCCATCTGGCCCAATTCCAAACCCCTATGGTCAAATCCTGAATCCTGGCCCTTGGACTTTACCTTAGACGAATTCTCTTTCATCGGACATTCCAAACCCCATACTTCCCGTCCCAGACTTTCCGCATTCCTGTCCCGGACTTTCCGTATTCCCATCCCAGATGTTAAGTCCGGGTTCGTTCCCGGAATTCCCAGATTGTCTGGAGTGCGGAGAAAGCAGGGTCGACGGGAATTCCTGAGGGGGGTCGGAGTGGTAAGGAACTTCGGCTTCAGCTTATGTGCTGCGCCCCTGTACGAGTTCTGTTCCTTGATTTTGGAGTGGAGGGTCAGAGATAGAGATCAATCCTAAGATCAACTTAAGGACCGAGGAAGTTCAGAGGAGATCAGGAAAGAATGGGATTTAGTTGATATTTGAACTAAGGAAATATCAGAGAGTACATGCGGGTTTATATACTGAAGAGTCCGGAAGATCTAAAGATGTTAAAGTATGTCGGACGAATCAGAGTTTCGGGTTTCCGGAAGAAAGGAAGGAATGAATCGGAATGGTGTCAGAATGGTAGAATAATGACTGAAGGCAATGGCGCAATAATTGCGAGGCAAGGGGGAAGGGGATTATTGATAGGAACTGTAAATGTCAAGAAGTGTCAAAGGAAAGTGACATATGTCAAGAGATAACCGAGATAGGAATACAAAAGTCTGGGACGGGAATACGGAAAGTCTGGGACGGGAATGCAAAAGTTCGGGATGGGAAGTATGGGGTTCAAAATGTCTGATGAAAGAGCAATCGTCTAAGGTAAAGTCTGAGGGCCAGGATTCGGGATTTGGTCATAGGGGTTCGGAATTGAATTGGGCCGGATGGGTTAGGAAAGTTTTGGGATGTGACACCAGACTTTTGTATTCCTATCTGGGTTATCTCTTGACATATGTCACTTTCCTTTGACACTTCTTGACATTTACAGTTCCTATTGATAATTCCCTTCCCCCTTGCTTTGCAACTATTGCGCCATTGCCTTCAGTCATTATTCTCCCATTCTGATGCCATTCCGATTCATTCCTTTCTTTCTTCCAGAAACCCGAAACTCCGATTCGTCCGACATACTTTTATATCTTCTGGACTCTTCAGTATATAAACCCGCATGTACTCTCTGATATTTCCTTAGTTCGAATATCAACTAAATCCTGTTTTTTTTCCTGATCCTCTTCACTCTGAACCTCCTCAGTCCTTAAGTTGATCTTAGGATTGATCTCCGACCCTCTGCTCCAAATTCAAGGAACAGAACTCGTACAGGGGCGCAGCACATAAGCTGAAGCCGAAGTTCCTTACAACTCCGACCCCCCTCAGGGATTCCCGCCAAACTCCGCCTTCTCTGCACTCCAGACTATCTGGGAATTCCGGGAACAAACCCGGATTTGACAGTATATTCGAACTCAAACCTCTACGAGTTCGCTAACATCATATCTTTATCTGCATGTCTAGAACTATCCAGACTTGTGCCCAAACATGCAGTATGCAAAGCATCGACACAGCTCAGTCGGAGGCAGCCCAAGAAGACGCCCTGCACTCCCTGATGACCTTGCGTCGAGGCCCCGATGTCGCCAAACAATTCCAAAGCTTTTCCGCTCATTGTACATCAACCTCCACCTCTCAGTCGAGACCTCCATCTCAAATCATCTCCACCCCTACTCCCACAGGTCGTCACCCCTCTGAGGGCGCCCTGGACCCCTCTGACAATGGGAATGGCAGCGGCGACGACCCAAACCCCTCTGATGACAACAACCCCGACAATGCAATCCCACCTAACCCTATCATGGCACTTGCAAACGCAGTCCACGGCCTTGCTGAGTTATCGCGCCATGACTGTGAATCCGAAAACTCCTCATCTCTGCGCACGAAGGTGCAGGAACCCAACACCTTCGATGGGACTGATCTGTGCAAGCTGCGGGCCTTCCTGGTCTAATGCAAGCTGAACTTCCAGGACTGCCCCCGCGCATTCCGGAATGACTGCGCAAAAGTCACCTTCACCCAGTCTTACCTAAAGGTATGGCCCTCAAATGGTTCGAGCCCGACCTCCTCCAGATGGATGATCCAGACTTTCATCTGGACTGAATGGACAATTATCGGGAATTTGTCCTCGAGCTCCAGACCAACTTCGGCCCCCACAACCCTGTTGGTGATGCCGAACACCAACTCGACCACCTATCCATGAAAGACTCCCAACACATCAACAAATACATGGTGGAATTCAATCGCCTAGCCTCCCAGGTCTGGGGTTATGGTGGGAGCCCTCCAACATCACTTCTACAATGGACTTCCGGATTGCATCGAAGATGAGCTTTCCTGCATTGGAAAACCACGCTCCCTAGGAGAACTCCGGACTCTCTCCCAGACTATCGACGGGAGATATTGGGAATGCAAGTCAGAAGTTGCTCGCCAAATCTGAGCCTCCGGAAACCAGCCCTCCACTCCCAAAAGTACTCCCACCACCTCATCTCCGAAACCCGCCACTTTGTCCAACACTTCCGCGTCCTCATCAGCAAAGTCCTCCGCCCCTACCCCGAAACCCGCATCCGACCTCTCCAGTAAACTCGGGAAGGACGGATGCCTCACCTCTGAGGAACGCAAACGCTGCTTTGACCTCAAGCTGTGCATGTTCCGTGAAGCCACCAGACATGTAGCTAAGGATTGCCAGAAGTCCACTTCCCACGTGTCCAAAGCCCACGCAGCAAAGACCTCTCCCCCTCCAGAAGCCAAACTCTCTTTATGATCCCAAGGCCCTTATGCCTCTTGTTTCTCTTCCCAACTTTTCTGAAATTCCACTTTTCCCGCTTTGTTAGATTGTGGTTCTACTGATTGTTTCATTGATACTACTTTCATTGACAAGCATCATTTTCCGACATATTCCGTTCCTCCTATTTCTTTGAAACTTTTTGATGATACTTCCAATTCTACAATTACCCGTGCTGTTGACCTTTCCATTCGTTTCCCTTCCGGCTTTGTCACCTCCAATACATTTTATGTTACTCTGTTGGATTCATCTTGTTCCCTTGTTCTAGGACACAACTGGCTCACCTGGTACAATCTGTCGATTGACTGGGTACTGGGCAGTATTACTTTCTGAATGCCAGCTCAAGACTTGCCAATGCCCCCGACGTCACCTCCGGAGATCCCGGTCCCCGGTCCCCTATCTCACTCTGACACTCCCGACAAGCTGCCACGCAAAGCTCCTCGCATCTCATTTGTCAATGCTGCCGCCTTTGTGTGTGTGTGCAAACTCGATGGTTCCAAGCAGTTCAGCATTCACCTCCGTCCCCAGGACTCCAAACTCCGTTCCATATCCCGGAACTCCAGAGTTTCTGAAACCCCCGAAGAAGTCGATCTTTCCTCCATCCCTCCAGACTATCACGATTTCCCCGATGTCTTCAGTAAGCGCAAGGCTGATACCCTTGCACCCCACAGGGAATTCGATCTCAAGATTGACTTAGAGGAAGGTACTTCCCCTCCTCTCAGGACTGTTTACCTGGTTTCCGCTACAGAACTCAGAGGCGGAGGGATCCATCCTTTTTGCAGACAAAGAGGACAGGAGCACTGTGGGCAGATTTGAACTGGCAGATGAAGCCGTAGTTGAGGTGTTCATCTATGAATTCCTGGAGGGACTCGAGTTCTGTAGCGGAAACCGGGTAAACAGTCCCAAGAGGAGGGGAAGCACCTTCCTCTAAGTCAATCTTGAGATCGAATTCCCTATGGGGTGCAAGGGTATCAGCCTTGCACTACTGAAGACATTGGGGAAATCATGATAGTCCGGAGGGACGGAGGAAAGATTGACTTCTTTGGGGGTTTCAGAAACTCCGGAGTTCCGGGATATGGAATGGAGTTTGGAGTCCTGGGGACGGAGGTGAATGCTGAACTGCTTGGAACCATCGAGTTTGCACACACACACAAAGGCGGCAGCATTGACAAACGAGATGCGAGGAGCTTTGTGTGGCAGCTTGTCGGGAGTGTCAGAGTGAGATAGGGGACCGGGGACCGGGATCTCTGGAGGTGACGTCGGGGGCGTTGGCAAGTCTTGAGCTGGCATTCAGAAAGTAATACTGCCCAGTACCCAGTCAATCGACAGATTGTACCAGGTGAGCCAGTTGTGTCCTAGAACAAGGGAACAAGATGAATCCAACAGAGTAACATAAAATGTATTGGAGGTGACAAAGCCGGAAGGGAAACGAATGGAAAGGTCAACAGCACGGGTAATTGTAGAATTGGAAGTACCATCAAAAAGCTTTAATGGAATAGGGGGAACGGAATATGTCGGAAAATGGTGCTTGTCAACGAAAGTAGTATCAATGAAACAATCAGTAGAGCCACAATCTAACAAAGCGGGAAAAGTGGGAATTTCAGAAAA